>CM066343.1:4979040-5496540 GCA_033807585.1 Hydrophis major
GCCAACAGAGCCACACTCCCACTCCCTGTCATCTGCTCGGCCTTCCCCTTGGAATCAGATTCCGACGGGCATGACAGTATGGGTCAGTTGCCAAGCAACTGAATTTGATCACATGGCCACAGGGATGCTGCAACAGCTGTAAGTGTGAAAAATGGTCGTGACTTTTTTTTTTAGTGCTGTTGTAACTTCGAACGTTCGCTAAACGAACGGTTATAAATCGAGGACTGTCTGTACAGAGAGTAAGACAAGGACTGCAAGCTGTAATCTTAATATCTACGGTTTTTGTTTTTTTGTTGCAGGCCATGTTGGAGGAGCTGAATTTTGGGGCTATTTAGGGCTCCCCGCATTCCTGATTCCCTTGACCCAGGCCGACCATCCCAACCTGGCACGTGTTTTGTGTAACCACATCAATACTGGCCACCACACTTCCATGGTATGTCCAGCAGATGTATCTCATCTTCTATATTTCAACACAACTTGAGAGCCACACAATGCATCTGCTCCCTGAGCCGATAACATCACTTCCATGACGCCTTCCTTATTTGTATTTACCCCATCAAGCAAAAGCGGAGATGATTTTCCAAAGAAATAATTTCAAATGATCTGATAATTACTCTTAGAGGAAAAACAGAACCTTTCCTCCTGCCACTCCTGGTTAGCCAAATAGGTTTGAGGAAGGATTGAGTGAACTCAAGTAAATGAAAATTATAAATTGAATACTGTACTGTATTTCACGAAATAGCAGCCAGTTTTAGGGCAGGCAAATATTTGTTCCACACACACAATGTTGTTGTTCGTATTTAATGACCCTGTAATCCCTTGCAGGGTGGAGTCGGGGCAGCTGAATGGAGCTGAGTGTTTACTGGCCGGATGCCCTTCCTGTTGCCAATGCGGAGTTTTGCTCATCAGATATATTCTCATTGCTTCCAGAGAGAGAAATATCTGCCTCTATCTAGAATTTCCTGACATTTAGAACAATTAATCAGTGGAACAACTTGCCACCAAAGGTTGTGGGTGCTCCAACACTGGAAGATTTAAAAAGAGATTGGACAACCATTTGTATGAAATGTTATAGCGTCTCCTGCCCAAGCAGGGGCTTGGACTAAAAGATCTCCAAGGCCCTTCCAACTCTTATTCTCTGCATTATTCAGACGTGTAAACACATCCACTGTAGACTTAGTGCCTGGGTCAATTTTTGGACCCTAACTCCCTTTTTTCCCCTTTCTCTTGTGCCAGTTCTGGATGCGAGTCCCGCTGTTGGATCCAGAAGACTTGAGGGATGATGTGTTTGAAATGAGCTGTGCCAGGCATGGAAGACGAGTCCACAGGTGAAGAGAAGACCTGGCAGTGGTGAGTGATAATTTTGGTGGATGTTTGAAATACGGGGATGAAATTGAACGGTTAAAAACTTAGGTTTCTCCAGTGAGTTTTGAGTAGTTTACTGATTTGTAGAGATAGTCCTCGGCTTACCGACCACCAGTGGGAAAAGAATGTTCTGTTGTTAAGCGAAGCATTTGTTCTGTGAATCTTGCCCCATTTTACGACTTTTCTGGCCACCGTAGTTAAGTGAATCGCTGCAGCTAGTCACATGGTTATTTCGTGAATCTGGCTTCCACACCGACTTCGCCTGTCACAAGATCACGGAAGGGGATCACGTGACCTCAGGACACCGTCATAAGTATGAATCAGTTGCCAAGCATCTGAATTTTGATCACATGACCACAGAGGTGCCATCAAGGTCACTAAGTGTGAAAAACAGTCACAAGTCACTTGTTTTCAGTGCCGGTGTCACATTGAACGGTCACTATCACAGTTTTATGACTTCTTTTCGGCACGGTTAAGCAAATTACTCTGGGTTGTTAAGCGAATCACACCATTGTTAAGCCAATCCAACTTCCCCCCACTGAATTTCCTTGTTGAAAGCCATCTAGGGAGGTCGCAAATACCAAACCTATGAGCCTGGAAAGGTGCAACCTTGGTAAATACAGGTAGTCCTCAACTTACAATGGTTCACTTAGTGACCATTCGAAGTACGACGGCACAGAAAAAGGTAGCCAGTAGCCGATTTTCACGCGACCATCGCAGCATCCCCATGGTCATGTGGTTTACATTTGGATGCTTGCCAGCTGACTCGTGTGTACAATGGTCACCACATTCCAGGGTCCCACGATCCTCTTTTTGCGACCTTCCGACAAGCAAAGCTAGCGGGGAAGCTGGATCCACTTAATGGCTGCATTAACCTGTTGAACAGCTGTGGCGGTTCAGTTAACCAACATGGCAAGAAAATGTTGTAACACCGGGCAAGGCTCGCTTAACAAATTTCTCACTCCATCATAATATTTCGGCTTGATTGCGGCCATAAGGATTGTGGGGATTGCTGCGACAGTGGTAAGTACGAGGACTGACTATGAGTCACTTTTTTTCAGTGCTGTCGTAAATTGGAACAGTTGCCAAAGGAATAGTTATAAATCAACGACTGCCTGCATTCCTAGGAATGTGTCTTGTTGGAACAGAATTCAATTAATTCAATTAATTCACCACTATAATAATTTGTCTCAAGAGAGAAGCCAGTCAAATGCGGCCCTAGGTTATTCTCTTCAAACCCACCTCTTCCTATTTTGACAGCGCAGCTAGTCCTCGGATTCCAACAGTTCATTTAGCGATGGTTCAAAGCTACAACAGCACTGAAAAAAAGTAACTTAAGTTCGTTTGTCAAACTTAACAACCGCTGCAGCGTGGCCCATGTTCTCCTGCTCAACATGGCATCTGACTCATAATTGTGACAGTCCCGGGAGTCACGCGATCCCTTTTCATGACCTTTGGACAAGCAAAAGTCAATGAGAAATCCAGATTTCCTTAACAACCGTGCAACCACTGCAGCAATTCATTTAACAAATAAATAGAAAGGTCGTAAAATGGGGCAAAACTCGCTTTACAGACGTCTCGCTCAGCCACCGAAATTTCGGGCTCCATTGTGGCCGTAAGCCAAGAATGTCTTTTATTTATTTTTGAGCGTTTGCTCCGTCAGTGAAAATCAGAGCTCCTTTTTTTGGCAGCTTAAAAGGAAACCAAATAACAACAGCAAAAAAAAAATATCTGTTACTATTGCGAAGATGTTAAGTGGGGATTTCTTTCTCCACGTTGTGAGTCATCTCCTGGCAATTGTACATCCCGTCTGCTAATTTTGAGATTCACAATTAGCAAAAGGAGAGAAAGGGAAGAGGGGGTGGATAACTTAGAGCAGGGGTGTCAAACTCAATTTCATTGAGGGCCGCATCAGGGTTGTGTTTGACCTCTGGGGGCAGGATGGACGTGGCCAGTTTGATGTCACTCGTGTCAGGGCGCCTATGGCGGCTCAAGCATTCTGCCAGCGAAAACGGGTACCCTCTGCCAGTGAAAATGGAGCTCGGGAGGGCCACGCACAGCTGCGATGACCACCTCTACCCTCTGTAACAAAAATGGTGCTTGGGATAGCCACACGCAGCCCTCCCAAGCTCCGTTTTCACTGGCAGTGGCACCGCAGGCTGGTCCTTCTCTGTTTCCAGGGCGGTTCTGCGGGCCAGATCTAAGCACTCCGCGGGCCGCATGTGTCCCATGGGCCTTGAGTTTGAGACTCACAGAGGGAGAGGTGGGCAGATGCCAGTTTTCTAGCCCGCCCCCAAATTAGCTCCTTTCTTTTCTTTTCGCAGGTGGCACAACTTCCGAACATTGTGCGACTACAACAAGCGTGTGGCTGTGGGTAAGTGCCGAGATTTGATGCTCCTGGGCTCTGTTCCGAATCCTCCCGTTGATAAATCTTTCATGTCCCTTCTTGACAGCGCTGGAGGTTGGCCCAGACCTGCCGTCCAATCACGTCATTGACCGTTGGCTGGGTGAGCCAATCAAAGCAGCCATTCTACCCACTAACATCTTCTTAACCAATAAGAAAGGCTTCCCGGTTCTTTCTAAAATGCATCAGCGCCTCATATTTCGCTTGCTTAAAGTAAGTCCTTTTTCCTCTCTCTCGCTCTCTCTGCTCTGTTTGGGTTCGTCCTGGGAAGCTCTGTTATCAGCTGCAGAGGCCTTCAGGAAAGCTTTGCCGGCCATAGAAGCAGAAGCTCCTGAAGGCCTCTGATAGCAAAAAGGAGGCCTGTGTGGCGGTGCACGCAAGTGAAGTTAGTCAGCGGAGGACATCCCCCCAAAATAAGACCTGGTGCCTTTTTTGGTGGCAAAAAAATTATAAGACAGGATCTTATTTTGGGGGAAACACAGTACATGTACATATATAAGTGTACATATACACACACACACACACACTGTGACTCTTTTACCAGAAACCGTATTCAGACATCTCAAGTTGACCCCTGTTTTATTTCTCCTCTCCTTCAGCTTGAGGTGCAGTTCATCATCACCGGAGCCCACCACCATCCAGAAAAGGAATTCTGCTCTTACCTGCAATACTTGGAGTATCTCAGTCAGAATCGTCCTCCTCCTTCTGCTTATGAGCTTTTCGCCAAAGGTTATGAAGATTACCTACAGTCTCCATTGCAGGTGAGTCTTCTTGAGGGTGTTGGACTGAACCTCAAAAAGATTTGGGGTCTGGAATGTCTTAACTACGGGTAATCCTGGCCTGACGGCCGCAAGTGAATCCATGACGTCTGTTGCTAAGCGAGACAATTGAGTGAATTTTGCCACATTTTACCATCTTCCTTTACAATCTTCTAGTTTAATGAAAGAAAAGAATTAGAGATGACATGATAGCAGTCTTCCATTATTTGAGGGGCTGGCACAAAGAAGAGGGGGTTGTCAATCTATTTTCTGTCTTCTTGTTCTGAGGACAGAAGAAGAAGCAACGGATGGAAACTAATCAAGGAGAGAAGCAACTTAGAACTAAGGAAGAATTTCCTGACAGTGAGAATGATTAACCGGTGGAACTGCTTGCCACCAGAAGTTGTGGGTGCTCCAACACTGGAGGTTTTAAAGCAGATTTTTAAGTAGTTTTTAAGAGATTGGACATCCATTTGTCTGAAATGGTAGAGGATCTCCTTCTTGTGCAGGGGGTTGGGCTAGAAGACCTCCAAGGTCCCTTCATTACTCTGTTACTTCTTTTCCTGGTTGCTAAATGACTCACTGCTACAGTTGTTAAATAAGCCACACAGTTGTTAAGTGAATCTGGCTTCCCCATTGATTTTCCTTATCGGAAGATTGTGTGACCCCGGGACATGGCATCTGTCATAAATGTGAGTCAATTGCTAATGTCTGAATTTTTATCACATCACTGTGGGAACACTACAATGCCTATAAGAGTAAAAACAGACATAAATTATGTTTTTTCAGTGCCATTGTAACTTCGAACAGTCACTCAACAAACAGTTGTATATGGAGAACTATCTGAATAATCTCAAATATTGGTGGGGATTGCATGTTTTGGCTCTTGGAGAAATTGAATTCCCCTGCTGTGCTCTGGCCATTTGCTTCTTGGCTGCCCTGGTTTATTCTGGGTTCAAATTCTTCTCCTTGGTTCTTGCTCCCGACAGCCCCTGATGGACAACCTGGAATCCCAGACCTATGAAGTCTTCGAGAAGGATCCTATCAAATATTCCCAGTACCAACAGGTCAGTTGGCAAGGGGTACAAGTGAGGTGCATTTGCTGAAATAATGAAAGGTATATAAGACAGGCATGAAGCATTAAATACGGGTGTGGCTGATGACTGAGAGAAGAGAGGATCGGGATCTGGGGATAAGGAGCAAGAGGAGTTTGATCCAGCGGTTAAGGCGTCAGGCTAGAAACCAGAGACCTGAGTTGTGACCGAGATGAAAGCCACTTGGATGACTTTGAGCCAGTCACCAGGAGATGGTGAGTTCTAGTCCCTCCTTGGACATGAAACATACTCTAGCTGGATGACTTTGGGACAATCACCAGGAGACAGTGAATTCTAGTCCTGCCTTAGGCCTGAAAGCTGGCTGGGTGACTTTGGGCCAATCACCAGGAAAGAAAAATTCTAGTCCTGCCTTGGGCATGAATGCCAGCTGGGTGACTGGGCCGGTTACCAGGAGACTGGGACTTCAAATCCTGTCTCGGGCATGAAACACAGCTGGGTGACTTTGCACCAATCACTAGGTGGCTGTGAGTTTTAGTCCTGCCTTAGGCATGAAAATTGGCTAAGTGACTATGGGTAATTCTAGCCCCGTATTAGGCATGGAACACTGCTGGGTGACTTTGGGCCAATCACCAGGAGACAGTGAGTTCTAGTCCTGCCTTAGATCTGAAAGCAAGGCTGGGTGATTTTGACCAATCACCAGGAGATGATGGGTTTTAGGCCCACCATAGGCATGAAAGCTGGCTGGATGACTTTGAGCCAATCACTAGGTGACTGAATTTAGTCTTGCCTTAGGCACGAAAGCTATCTGGGTGGCTTTGGGTTTCTTCTACTCTCTCAGCTTAACCCACCCTCACAGGGTTGTTGTTATAGGGACAATAACAGGAATTTTGGTTCTGTTAGCTGCTTTTGGTTATTTGTAAAAATAATATAGGCAGGGTACAATTAAATAAGCCAGGCTAAATTGTTGAAGGTTCACTGATTTGGAGAGATGCTAGAAATGGGGGGCAGGCCATACAGGCAGTCCCATGACCACAGTTGTGCCCACAATTTCTCTTGTTATGTGAGACATTTTCTAAAAGTGAGTTTTGCCCCATTTTACAACCTTCCCACAGTTGTTAAGTGAACCCCTGCTGTTGATGTTAGTAACCCGGTCGTTAAATGAATCTGGCTTCCCTGTTGACTTTGCTTGTCAGAAGATCGCAAAAGGGGATCACGTGACCTTGGGGCACAGCAACAGTCATAAGTACGAACCAGCTGCCGAGCATCTGAATTTTGATGATGTGATCACAGGGATGCTGCAGAGGTCGTAACTGTGAAAAATGGTCCTGTCACTTTTTTTCAGTGTTGTTGTAGCTTGGAACCGTCGCTAAAGCGTTCTAAGTCTAGGACTAGCTGTGCTGTCAAATAGGAAGAGGTGGGTTTAAAGAGAATAACCTAGGGCTGCGTTTGACTGGCTTTTCTCTTGAGATAAATTATTATAGCGGTGAATTAATTGAATTCTGCTCCAACAAAACACATTCCTAGGAATTCAGGTAGTCCTCAACTTACAACAATCTCATTAGCGACCGTTCGAAGTTACAACTACCTGTATAGGTAGTCCACGGCTTACAACAGTTCACTTAGTGACCGTTTGAGAAGCTCATCAGCTGACTCATATATGACGGTCACAGCATCCCACAGATCAGGCAATCCCCTTTTCTGACCATCTGACCAGCAAAGTCAATGGGATTCCCTTAGCCATCGTGTGGCTAACTTAACAACGGCAGAGATTCACTTCCTAACTGGGGCAAAAAAGAAAGGTTATAAAATGGAGCAAAATGGACTTAACAAATGTTTTGCTTCATGAGAGAAATTTTGGGGCTCCATTGTGGTTGTAAGTCGAGGACTAGCTGTATCAGAAATATTTTGAGCAGTGGTTTCCTTCGCTTGATGTCTATGGAGATTCTCGTTTACCAGGTCAAAGGTGCTTTTTTTCAAGAGGCAACTGGACTTTCTGGTGTTTCTTTGAAGACATTTCGCTTCTCCTCCAAGAAGCTTCTTCAGCTCTGACAGGATGGTGGGGAATGGAAAGATTTATTTTTCTTGCAGACAGCTGGTCCTTTGCATCCTTTTGGAGGGTCCTTGAGACCACCTGTTGTTATTCTGTTATTCTGAGCCATGTGCAGATGTGTACATTGGGGAAACAAAACAGCCACTTTGCACAACAAAGAAGAACCAACCCATCAGGACAAGATTCAGTAGTCCATCTGCATTTAAAAGACATAGGCCATTCTTTTGAAGACAAGAAAGTCCACATTTTGGATAAAGGAGAGGACTGCTGGGTTGAAAGAGGGGTCAAAGAGACCATCTTTGTCCAAATTGAACGGCCCTCCCTCCACAGGGGGGGAGGGATACAAAGTCATCTATCTCTGGTCTAAAACAGTCCTTTCAACAGTTCCAAGAAGGCTGCATTTGCGCCACTCAGGTGACCCTGAGGACAAGAGACAAACCTCCAAGTGGCCTCAACGACTCTCTAAAAAGGATGCAAAGGACCAGCTGTCTGCAAGGAGGATAAATCCTTCCATTCCTCAGAGCTGAAGAAGCTTCTCGAATGAGAAATGAACCTCCTTCAAGGAAAAATTGGAAAGTCCAGTTGCCTCTTGGGAAAAGTACCTCTGGGTTTCCTTTGCTTGTTCTAAACGTGGAAAACTTACATTGTTGTGTGTGTTGCTTCTCTCTGTTCAGGCAATCTACAAGTGCCTCTTGGACCGTGTTCCTGAAGAGGAGAAAGACACTAATGTCCAGTGAGTAGGAACTCCAGGATGGAGGGGAGTAGGCTGTGAGGGAGGGGCCACAATCCTTGGACGCAGATTGAGAAAAGTTGCAAGATACATCTGCCTTGCTCTTTGAAAAGTGTCTTAAAAAGCCTGCCCATCACAGTCGTAAGTTGTGACGGTTGCAAAACTGTCAAATTTTACAACCTTTTTGCAGCGGTCATTAAGCAAAGCCATGACCATTAAGCCAATGCTACCAGGATCCATTGAACCAGTGGTTTGCTGTGGGCTGGTTTTGCTGAAAACCATGGTTTTAGCAAACCATGTTAATATGCGGTCATGTAACACCTCCCCCAAGCAAATGCTGTAAAGGCAGGCCAGTTGCCGAGCAATAGTCACATGACTGCAGGAGACAACCTTCAGATCTTCAAATATAAAGTCATAACTTCAAACAGCTGTTAAGCAACCAGCCACAAGTCAAGGAGTTGACTTGTGGCTCATTGCTTAGAAACTGTTCGAAGTTACGATGGACCCGCAGTCCTTGACTTGAGACTGGTTGCTTAGAAACTGTTCGAACTTACCACAGACTCACTGTGGGAGGACAACCTGTATTGGGGATGCAAGGCTATCTGTCAATCATCCTCAGTTCCTCTCATGAGACAATATCAGGGAATGCAGGAAGTTCTTGACCACATTGGAAATTTTTGGCTGCCAAGCCAGGCAGTTGTTCATTGAGTCTTCCTCCATTTTATAATTCCTTTTTTGCCACCATTGTTAAGTGAATTGCTACATTTGTTAAGTGAATCACGCTCCTGTTAAGTGAATCTAACTTTCCTCCATTTGCTTGGCTTGTCAGAAGCTCCCTAGGAAAGTTGCAAATGACAATCCGGGACCCTCAGGTTTCTGCAACCAACCACTGTAAGAACACCCCAAAGCCTTATCACATGATGATAGGGGGGAATGCTACAATGGTCATAAGTGTGAGGGCTGGTCATATGTCCCTTTTTTCCAGCACCATTTAACTTAGAACAGTCATGAAACTGATGGTTGTAAGTCAAGGACCGCCTGTAATAAGCTGCAAAGTGGCCTCTCCCTCCATTTTTACCCTTCAATTTTTTTTTTGTAGCAAAGCAAGGATATTACAGGTATTCCTCAACTTACAGCCGCTTATTTAGGGACCATTCCAAGTTACAACGGCCCTGATGGCTTACACCCGCGTTTCGCCCTTAACCATCACAGCAGCATTCCCAACCGTCACGTGATCAGAATTCGGGCTCTTGGCAACTCACTCATATTTACGACGGTTGGCAGTCCCCTTTTGTGATCTTCTAACAAGCCGAGTCGACAGGGAAGCCAGATTCCCTTAACGACCGTATGGCTCACTAAACAACGGCAATGATTCGCTTCACAACTTTGACAGGAAAGGCTGCAAAAATGGGGGGCTGTCATTGTTTCGCTGAGCGAGGGAAATTTTGGACTCCATTGCGGTCCTAAGTAGAGGATTATATCTGTATTCCCTCCCTGCTTATTACCGGTCTTTGAACCGGGCATCAAATCGCACAAATCCCATACAGGATTATGCAGCAGGTGTCTGATCTCGAGGCAAAGCTAGTTAGAAGGCAGCTTGGTGGAAACCACAATGCCGAGGTTGCCTTTTTAATTATGATTAAAAGCGCATAACAAAAGTCACGGAGTGAGATCAGCTCCTCGTTTGGCTGTCGGTGCTGGTCGCATGGCGGGTGGGCGGGCTTTGATTGTGAGCGGAGACACACTTTTTGTTGGGGCGACAATAGCGCATTCTCCAGCTGGGCTCCCATGTTTTTTAGCTGGATTGCTCCTAGTGGGCACAAGCTTAAACCTGGTTTAAGACAACGGCCTCTTTATTTTTGTTGTTTCCTGATTACGTCCCTCATTTCTCCCCTTTGCTTTTGTTCCCCCCCACAACAACCCACAGGGTGGTGATGGTGTTGGGGGCTGGGAGGGGTCCTCTCGTCAACGCCTCCCTCCAAGCGGCCTGCCAGGCGAAACGACGCATCAAGATTTACGCCGTGGAAAAGAACCCCAATGCGGTGGTGACGTAAGTTGGTTCCCACCTGCCGTGGACTCATCCTTGGCATGCAGCTCTGGGTCCTTTGGAGGGCAGGGTGGAAGGAATCAGCCTATGGATGTCATTGTGCATTGAAAAATCATTGTAGGGAGAGCTAGTTGGTCTAGTGGTGAAGCACCAGGCTAGAAGCCAGGACACTGGGAGTTCTAGTCCCATCTTAGATAGGAAATCCGTTGGGTGATTTGGGGTCAATCACCAGGGGAATTCTAGTCCCGCCGCAGCAATGTCTTCCGGCCTTCTTTTCCTTCAGGCTGGAGAGCTGGCAGTATGAGGAATGGGGGTCCCAGGTGACAGTGGTCTCCTGTGACATGCGTGAGTGGGAGGCCCCCGAGAAAGCGGATCTGATGGTGTCGGAACTCCTGGGTTCCTTCGCTGACAACGAGCTGTCCCCAGAGTGTCTGGATGGGGCAGAACATTGCCTCAAAGGTGAGTCCTAAGAGGCAAAACCTCTGAATAATGATGTTTGCAGTTCAAAATATTTAGAATATTTATACATATGTAATCCTCATCTCACAATTGGGAGCAAACTTTCCACTGCTGAGCATGGCAATTATTAAGTGAGTCATTGCCTAATGTTATTTTATTTTATTTTAATTTAATTTAATTTTTAATTTTTGTTATTTTTCATTTTACGTAGTTTTTTTATTTTAATTGTTTTATTATTATTTATTTTATTTGATATTTATTTTATTTATTTTAGATTTTATTTAATTTTACGTATTTTTCATGTTTATTTTATTTTAAATTTTTATTTTTTATTTTTCATTTTATGTTATGCTGTGTTTTTTTTTCTTTTAATTTTGTTTTATTGTATTGTTTTTTATTATGTATTTCATTTTTTTTTTACTTAGGTTATTTTTTATTTTTCATTTCATTTGTTTTTCATTTTTAAATTTTATTTTATTTTATTTTATTTTATTTTGTATTTTATTTTATTTTATGATATTTATTGCATTTTTTTACTTGTTATATTTTTTATTTTATTTATTTTTCATTTTATTTATTTTCTTTTTAATTAAATTTATTGACTAGCCATTTAACCCTTGGGTAACTGGATGGCTTATAATCCTGAACTTTTCTGCCATGGTTCTTAAAGTGAATCACCACAGTCATTAAGTGAATCACGGAATTGTTACATGAATCTTAAATGGCTCATGTGATATGTTGTCGCCAGTGGGGGGGGTTATTTTATTATGTTATTTTATTAATTTATTACTGATTCTCTTTTTTATTAGTTTTATTGTTTTTTGTAAACAATATTATATATTATAACAATATTATATAACATTCTTATGAGCTGCCTTGAGTCACCATGTGCGAATAGGCGACAATATAAATTTCAAAATAAATAATAAATAAATAAATCTGCCTTCCCCATTGAATTTGATGGTCAGAAGCCAGCTGGCTGGGTTGCAAATCACACAAACCCGGCATGCTGCAATTGTCACAAATACATGCCACAGTCTCCCCCTCAAAATAAGACCCTGTCTTATATTTCTTTTCCCACTTAAAAAGGCACCAGGGCTTATTTTCAGGGGAAGTCATCCACTGACTAATCTCACTTGCACCCGTTGCCCCCGGAACTACTACTTCTGTGGCCGGCAAGGCTTTCCTGAAGGCCTCTGCAGGCAATAACATCTCTGGATCGATCCAAAGCTTTGTTGTCATATACAGAGGCTTTCGGGAAAGCCTTGCCAGCCTTGCCTACTGCAGAAGAAATGGAGTGGCAAGGCAGGTGTTGGGGTTTGTGAGGTCTGGCTACAACTATCCAAAGGTAAATATATTTGTAGGGTAGCTCCACCCCCCCATACCCTATCCTCACTCTAGCTTAATTTTTACCCGTCCACTCTGAAGTAGGTGGGATCTTAATTATTTTGGGAGGATAGGGCTTATATTGGTGCACATGTAAAAATCAAGCTAGGACTTACTTTTAGGGTAGGCCACATTTTCGGGGAAAACAACAGCCAAACACATTTTCTTTAGTTTTGATCACATGACCCTGGGGAATGCCGCAACAGTTGTAAGTCACTTTTTTTCAACTTTGAATGGTCCCTAAATGAATGGTTGAGGAGTACCTGTACTAAAAAAAAAAGTGGTATGCAGGCTGGAAGATCTGTTGGTTAACTGAATCAGTCAGCTAAGTCCTGTTAATAATTGTGAGTTATTGATATTTCTTTGATTTGCCTCTTTACCCAGAGGGAGGGATCAGTATCCCCCATCACTATACCTCCTTCTTGGGTCCCATCTCATCCTCAAAGCTCTACAATGAAGTGCGCGCCTGTCGTGAGAAGGATCGCGATCCAGAGGTGAGGTTTCCTGTATTCTCCGTCCTCCTAAAAATGTTCTTTCCTAAAAAGAAATTAGCAAAAGAAAAATAGAACTCTTGATCTCTTGGGGGAAAAAAAGAAAGAAAACAGGGCTTTTCCTAACAATAGCAACAAACCAAGTATGCAATGTAGGTCAAGTTTAAATTCCTAAAATTATTTAATGTCAAATACTGGGCATATACAAATAATTAAGTTATTTGAGTTAAAATAATCTTCAGTTAAAACAATGAAGGATCTCGTGTTATATGATTACATATATGTAATCAAATTTATGTCTTTGTCATCAAACATCCTGATTTAGATTCATCATTTAGATTTTCAGGATGATCTGAAAAGTTTTTAAATTTAATCTTAGTAATGATACAAAAAATGAATCACCTGCAGTGTCAACCCTGAAGCCATCCTGGAGCTTCAGTGTTGCCACTTTTACTAAAAAATCAAATATATACTCCATTCTACATGTGGAAGAAAAATGATTGCAAACTTTTAATTTTGATTCTTACAAAGAGAAATTGGAACCTTTCTATATATAAAAAATGGGAATGGCATATTCCAGTAGCATTGATGATGTTCCCTAGTTGGGTCATGAAACGTCTGCAAGAAAACAACCATGCTTGGAGAGCACCAAGGGCCTCACGTGGCATTTTAAAATCTGATTCTGTTCTGTTTTATTTCTTTTTTTTTCCTCCCAGGCTCAATTTGAAATGCCTTATGTTGTTCGCCTTCACAACTTCCACCAGTTAGCACCCCCGAAAGCTTGTTTCTCCTTCAGACACCCCAACCCAGGTAGGAACATTTTGGAGAGCAAAACACCCATTTGATGTGATGGAAACAAACTAAGCTAGACTGTTAGTTGTCTAAATGAGAAGAAGAGCTGGCTGTATCTTTTTCTTCATAATTTTTTTTTACTGCAAAACCTGGGTTAACCCACCCACACAGCAAGCCATCTTCCTTTCTGTTAAAAACAGACAGATTTAGGCTTGGATATTTTTATCCTTGTTTTCTTTCAAGCTTCTGGGTGCTCCCTCTTATCTTTGGTTTTGTCTTTTCCCTTTTGCAGACCCTCTCAAGGACAACAACCGTTACCAAACACTGGAATTCCAGGTGGATGTGAATACGGTGCTCCATGGCTTTGCCGGCTACTTTGAGGCCACGCTGTATGGAGACATCACACTCAGTATGTGGAGGGAAGCCTCAGATGGGAGAGGAAGAGTTCATTATTTATTAAATTTAGATGCTGCCCATCTCGCAATCCAAAGTAACTCTGGGTGGCTTACAATGTAATAAAAGCAGAAACATAAAACTATTAAAATCAGGGGGGTTAAATGCAGACTAAAAACCGAGCGGTGAGGTGGCCTAGAGGTGGAGCTCTCACCTCACAATCAGGAGGCTTTGAGTTGAATTCTAGGTAGAGACTGCAATTTCTCTCTCTGGGCACAACGAGAATATATCTGCTGCAACACTCTGCATTGGCAACAGGAAGGGCATCCGGCCAGTAAATACTCGGTTCAATTCAGTTGCACCGACTCCACCTCCGCAAGAGATTACGGGATCATTAAACAACAACGAAAAATTACAGACTAAAAACTACAGGCTCAAGTGGAGAGAGAGTTTTGTGTGCGTGTGTGCCTTCTCTGACACTGCACCAGCCAGATACATCTCCATTAGGGCCATGCCAACCCGCAAAGCCAGAGGATAAGGCCTATCCGGAAGCCAGAAACGTGGGAGCTGTTGAAACATTCCAAAGGGGCCCAGGACAGAAAAATCTCTTCTCTTACACCCCTTGTTATAGATTGCCTTGATGCTATTGAATACAATAATAATAATTCTCTCTCCCCCACTTTTTCCCCCTCTCCCCATTCCTCCTTATAGGTATTCGTCCTGAGACTCATTCACCTGGCATGTTTTCATGGTTCCCTATTTTTTTCCCCATTAAGGTAATTTTCTGTTTAAAAATAAAATTTCCCTACATAAGAACAAACTATCTGTTGGAAGTATTTGAGGATTTTTCATCAAGGGAAATTATGACAAAACAAAATATATATAGGTAGTCCTCGACTTATGACCATAATGGAGCCCAAAATTTCTGTGGTTAAATGAGACATTCATTAAATGAGTTTTGCCCCACTTTATGACCTTGAGGACTACCTGTAGAGGGGTTTTACATTATAAGGAAGTAAAGGCTTTGGTAGCTAGCTTTGCTCAGCTGCCATGTCTGGTTGCCTTCCGTTTCTCTTCCTAGATCATCTTTTTTTCCCCTGTAATTTTACTTCCTCCAATTATTCTTCCCATCTGAAATTGATCGATTAGCCTGCCTTTAGCAAGACATAAAAATGTAGAGCCGTGTGGTGTAAAGGAAGGCTGTTTAAGGGCAGTAAATTAATAGTCTGCCTGTGAAAGTTGTAGCCAAAGAGGGTTAAGATGACCTGGGGTTTTAAATTTCCTTCTCAGACATGGGACAGAGACAAAAAGAAAAAAAATATTATAGGATTGTGGCCATTATTGAGTAGCCCTTGCCTTTCGATTCCAGTGGAGCCTAAAATTTCAGTTGCTGAATTAAGTGAGTTGTGCCCCATTTTTGTGACCTTGTTTGCCA
The DNA here is from genome assembly GCA_033807585.1 of Hydrophis major. Taxonomy (NCBI): domain Eukaryota; kingdom Metazoa; phylum Chordata; class Lepidosauria; order Squamata; family Elapidae; genus Hydrophis; species Hydrophis major. Next base: position 4,994,406 of record CM066343.1, read on the forward strand.
CAGCTGTTAAGTGAATCACTACAGGTATTAAGTGAACCATGTAGCCATTAAATGGATCTGACTTCACCAGTTGATTTTGCTTGCCGGAAGCCAGCTGGGAAGTTTAGAGATGGTGATCACATGACATTGGCAGAGCACATCTCCAAATTCTGATCATGTGACCCTAGGAAAGCTGCAACAGTTGTGTGAAAAACAGTGATAAGTCACTTTTTTAATGCCATTATAACTTCAGATGGTCACTAAATGAATGTTTTTAAGCTGAGGGCTACCAGTATTTCTATTTGCAATTAAATCTGGAATTTGAAATACCGAATTCTGCATTGGAATACTTTGTTTGGCCAAGTGTGATTAGCCACACAAGGAATTTGTCTAAAGTGCAGAATCTCTCAGTGTACATATAAGCAACAGATGATGATGATTACATTGTTAAATGTTCAGTTGACTTTCATGTCTAATGAATAAAAGAGCTGATGATGATAACAACAACAACCTAGGATGCTGGCAGCAACCTGTATCAACCATTAGCGCCCGTCAGTTATATTTGTGATATATTTTTAAATGTTCAGTTGACTGAGTTTTGTGTTTAATGAATAAAAGAGATAATAATAAATAACAAGAACAGCAACAAGAACAAGATAATAACAATAACAACAACAATAATAACAACGACATTTTTGGTAGCCTTGTTTTTCTGGTTCTGCTTTGTAGTAGCATTTCATTACAGTGTGGTTCTCTGACATGGTGTATTTCTGCTGCTTCTGAGATTGTTCAGTTTCCAGTAGCCCTGCAGGCCCATGCCCTGGTTGCTCAGCTATGGGACCTGTGGCCTGTAGCCCGCTTGTCGATGGGTGCCCAGGTTCCCCAACACCCGATGTGGTCCTTGTTAACCTGAGTGACGACCGGGCCGGTATAGGCTTCGTTCGGTTGTGTTTCACCAAGATTCATTGCATGGATTGTTGGGTGCACTCAGTTCTGCTCCTCGGCCTAGACCTCTCTGACATGGTTGGATCTGCTGGTAGTTTGCACTACCGCCAGCACAGCTCTCAGCTTCCTTGGAGCAGTTAAGCCCCCTGCCACATCAAGGCGGCACTCGGTGGGGAAAGACAGTGTTGAACCAGCTTTGATGGAGGTCAATAATAATGATGATGATGATGATAATAATAACAATAATAATATATGGTTGATACCTAGGATGCTGGCAGCAACCTATATCAACCATCAGTGCCAGTCAATATTTGTGATATATTTTTAAATATTCAGTTGACTGATTTTCATGTTTAATGAAGAGAATAATAAATAACAACTAACAAGAACAAAACAGCAACAAGAACAATGATAATGATAATACTAATACCAATACTACTATTAATACTACTACTACTATACTAATAATACTAATGCTAATAATATACTTGGTTGACACTGAAAACTGCTGACAGCAACCCATATTAACCACCAGCACCAGTCAGTGATATTTATGATACATTTTTAAACATTTGATTGATTGAGTTTTATGTTTAATGAATAAAAGAGATTATAATAATAATACCACCAATAATGCTCTAGTAAAAAAGATAATAAGAACAACAAATAATAATACTACATGAGTAAATGAGATAGCCCTGTGAGAATTCGGTGTTCATCAGATAATTTAAAAATATCCATGTTCCTACTAATCTCTACTCCTGTATGGAAATATGTTGACATGACTGACTGTTCTGACCCATGCCCTTTTTCAACAAATCAAACACAATCCAAAGGGAATAGAAACCTTTTAATGTTTCTGCAAAATAATTAGTTGTAATAAGCACAAGCCTTGCCAAACTGTGCGAGACTGCCAAAAGATAACAGACAAGAAATAGTTTGCAATACAAGAATCTTCAAATACAAACTCAGGATACTGGAATGTCCACGAGGCTGGAGTTTCAAAACGTCTTTGCCTTCTGCAAAGTATGCTCGTTTCACAGCTGGCTTTTATCTTCTTGAAGGAGGGACCATTACCTTGTAGCCTTATTCCCAAGTCGCACGTGCTGTTCTAGCTGCTCTTTCCCGCAAGCAATCCTGCGTACGCGCGCACTTGGCACAGGCTCCTCAGAAACCTCCTCATTGCTGCCAGTCCCCACAATCTCTGAAGGCAGCAGTCCACTCCCTAATTGTCCTGGCCCCTCATCTTGAGTCCTCGCTCTCCTCAGCCGTCCGCACCTGCTGCCGGTTAACCATAACACTGACTCGGGGTGGGGGTGGGGATTAATATTTAGAATGATTCTGCTGTTATTAATGGTGTCCCCCTTCTCCCCCACAGCAACCCATGAGCGTGCAGGCGGGCGAGAAGATCCAAGTGGCCTTCTGGCGTTGCAACAACTCTAAGAAAGTGTGGTACGAGTGGGCTGTGGTTTCCCCTATGTGTTCGGTCATCCACAACACCACTGGACGTTCCTACACCATTGGACTGTGAGCAGGAGTTCAGTCCATCCCCCTGTTGCTCTGGCACCGAGGCACACAAGGAAGTTTCTTCCGTTTTGCACTCGGACAAGAGAGAAAGACTTGATTTTTCTATGCAGAGTCAGACGAGTCTTCAACATTTGCTGGGTGCAGCTTGGGGCAGAGTCTTTGGCTTGGCTGCTTCCACCTGCCTTGATCATGTTTTTCAGTCAATGAAATTTCAATAAAATTGTCGAAATGTGTCTCTCTCGCTGTTGCCCCAGAGAAATAAGGACTTGGAGCAGCATTTTCTTTTCGAAGGAAAAAGCTGTACAGGTTTTCTGACACATGAAGTTCATTTGGGTGTCTTTATTAAACTCTTCCATATAGATAGTCCTTGACTTAGGACCATGTGTTTACCAACTATTCTAAGTTACGACAGTCATGAAAAAAGTGACGAATGGTCCTTGCACTTACGATTGTCACTGGGTCCTCATGGCCATGGGATCAAAATTTAGCACTTGGCAACCAGTATGTATTTATGACAGTTGCAGCATCCTGTTTGCAACCTTCCGACAAGCAAAGTCAGTGCAGGAGGCTGGACTCTAGGGATGGGATTCTACCAGTTCTGTCTGGTTCTATAGAACCCCTTGTTAACTTTCTAAGCAGTTCCGAGAACCTGTAATTAGAAGCAATCTCCTATTGTTTTTTTCCACCCTAATTGCATTCTTGCCACTACGACTAGACTTCCTGTCTCCGGAGCTTCTGAGGCTTGGCTTTCTTAAAGGGGAAGATTTTAAGTTTTAAGATTTTTACACTGCTGTTAGGAGGAAATACTTCCCTGGACAATCAGCATTATAAAGAAATAATTGAATAATGAAGCAAAGCTTTTAGCGACAGGGAACCAAGATGAGTGACATTCAGCAAGGCTTCTTGGCTAGCTGGAAAGATTGATGTTCAAACGTGAGTTTACATACCGTTTCTGAGTTTTGGTCTAAAACTGGTTTTTGGTGAAGGTTAATTCTGGCCTAGTGACATTTAATCCTGTGTTTATTGATGGGCTAATTTTCCCTATTCAGCTTCAACAAGCAACAGCTACTGTTGTGATTTAATTATTTGTATTGTGTTTGAATTTTTTTCCTGCCTCATGTTTTTTTTTTTTCTATCTGGGGAGGGGGGGTCTCCCTTCACTGCTTTAGTATTATCTGGCACTGTCCTTTTGGGGTATACTTCCAAGAGGCAGGATGCAAGATTGGCACTTTTTTTTTTACTGCCTTTCTGGGAGGCATTTGATCTTTCCTTAAATCTGGATGATTTCCTTAGGATATCTTGTGAGGTGAGTGAGACCAGCTGGTATCTTTAAGTGGTGCAAATGGATCTAAGGATTGCTTTTCCTGGGTGTGCTTTTTCTGGAGAGCTTAAATGACCTCTCTGCTAAAGAGTTTCACTTTATGAGCAAGAAATGGCTGCTTGATAGTTAGCACTGCATTTTAACTATTTTCATTCCTCAATGTGCTCTGGCACCCTGCCTGATTTGTAACTGGCTTGTAGGTATTTTTAATCTAATGACTGGTATTTAGGGCAAGGAAAGAAGCTTTTTGTATTTTTGTACAGGTAATCCTTGACTTACAACAACTCATTTAGTGACCATTCAAAAGTTACAATGGTACTGAAAAAAGTGACTTATGACTATTTTTCACACTTATGACTGTTGCAGCATCCACACTGTCATGAGAGGCCAAGCGAGAAGCGCCCCTTGACATGAGTGATGTCGAGTTGGACAAGCCCACCCAGTCACATGAGCACTAAGCCACACCTATCAACTAAGCCATGCCCACAGAATGGTTATTAAAAAAAACTGAATCCCACCCCTGCTGGACTCGCTTAATGACGTGCCACAAAAGGAACTAGATACAACTCAATGATTGCATTGCTTAGCAACCTAAGTCCCAGTCCCAACTATGGTTGTAACATTCAAGACTATCCATACATTCCATTATCAGAAACTTCATGTTCAAAGAAATGCTTACAGGCAGTCCTCAATTCACAACCAAAATTGAGCTCAAAATTTTGTGGTGTTAAGTGAAACATTGGTTAAATGAGACATGCCCCAGTTTATGATTTTTTGTGCCACAATTCTTAAGTGAATCACTGCAGTTGGAAAGTTATTAACCTGGTTGTTAAATGAATCTGGGTATCCCATTGACTTTGTTTGTCAAAAGGTCACAAAATGTGTCCATCATCCCAGGACCCTGCCATTGTCATAAATATGAGGCAGCTGCCAAAGGTCTGAATTTTGATACCATGACTATGAGGATGCTGCAATGATCGTAACTCTGATAAGCGATCTAAGTCACTTTTTTCAGTAACATTGTAACTTTGAACAGTCATTAAAAGAACTATTGTTAACTACTTACATCCTGCAAGTATGTTATACCCAAAATGGGTCCTAGGCTGGCACCAAAGCCAATACAAGACACGAGGAATGGCTTTTCCAGCTTCTTTTATTGGAGTACTCCAGCAAAAGGGTCTCAGCAGGTAAAGAATCCAAGACCTCGAATGATACACAAGCACAAATTTTATAGAGTTATGATTAAGGAAGTTAAAACCCTAACAATCACACATTGGTTCTTTCCAACACTTCTTTTAAAATTTGGATTCTTCTACTTTACTCTCCCTTCATACATCACGTTTATGTTAACAAGCTTTGTTATCAAAAGAAGTGCATCTTTTACTATTATAAGCTAGAAGTTATCAAAGTTTATATATCTATATATAGCATCCTTCCAGTGTGTCCTTCTGACTTGTCACTTTCTTGTTGCTTAAGCAGTCGTGTCCCACCATTTGTCACTCATTGCAGCTGCAGCTTTGTCAGCAATTCCTTTAACAAAAGTTCCGAATTCCAACCTGAGTCTTTCATTAGTTATTATGGGATGAAAAAAGAGAGAAAGGAAGATTTGAACTACCTACCAGATTTAAAATTATACTTCGATGGCTTTTTGTCTGGTTTGGATGAAGGACCGGATGACCTTGACGAAAAAGAAGCTGTTCTATTTGGAGGGCCATGAATGGATAATATTTTTTGGTATAATCAAGATCAGGTGAATGCAACACCTAGAATCATTTTTTTTAAAGCACATCATTCTAAGAGTTTGGCCTAAATATAAAATGAGGCTCCCAAGTACTTTATTATCCCAAGATTTATTTTCTTTTTCTTTTAGAAAAGCAATGACAATGAAAGTTTAACAAACTTCTAATTTCAATCTTGAGTCCTTTCAGTAAAAATCTGTAGAGATTCTCAACCATCCAGGTTAGGGTTGTCCCAAAGATGCTTTTTCAGGAGGCAGCTAGACTTTCTTGTTTTTTCTTTGAAGAACTTTCACTTCTCATCCAAGAAGCTTCTTCAGCTCTGACTGGAGTGTGAGGTGAGCTGAAGAAGATTCTTGGATGAGAAGAGAAACAAAATTAAAAAAAAGTCCAGTTGCTTCCTGAAAAAAGCACCTTTGGGACAACCTGAAGAATCTCTTTAGACTTTTAAAAAACTTTCCTAATTCCAATCTTTGAGTCCTTTCAGTAGTTACTCTGCAGTTTGACTACTGCAGTGGACAGTATGTGGGGGCTTCCCTTGAGTATCCAAAAGGTGCAAAATGGGGGCAGTCAAGGCTGTTAACTAGCCTGAAATTAAGCAGGCTTGCTGTCATTGTTGAAAGATGTCCTTGAACTGTATCCTGGGCACAAAGAAGGGGCTGGTTTTACTTTCATCATCCCTAAAAGCCTAAGGGGTGGGCTGGTTACGTGAGGAATCACGGCTCTCAATTTGAACCAGGATTAACTGAGGCAGCCCTGTTGGCAGCCGTCTTTCTTTCATCAAATAACGGTCTCCCTCAGGAATTGGGCCCAGGCTTAATAAGTCGTAGCCACAATAGGCGGCCTTTGTCCCGCCACTCCAGTTGGTGAGACAAAGACCGCCTATTGTGGCTCTTTGCTGGGCAACTGGGCGAGGCGAACAACTCGCGAGGCCTCAGGCTGGAGACTAGGCCGCTGTTGCCGTGGTAACTGCGTGGCTCCTCCTCCTTTTTCCTTTGGTCCAGAAGCTTAGCAGCCTTTGACCTTTGCAGAAAGTGGCTTCCCCTATGGACTCGGCGACTAAAGCACCAATCAGGGGCTTTGTTTGTAACGTGAAGGGCTTATCCAATCAGGAAAGGTCTCGGAGGGGAGGACGCTTTCGTTTTATTCTGCCCCCCCGCCCCGCGTCGTAGCCCAATGATATTTGCTGTACTCCATACACTTTGACGTTTTTTCCGCTCATGCAGCCAATAAACAGTTTATTTATTTTTCCCCTAGTCCAATTGGCTACCAGGAAACCCTTTCAGCACCATTGGTTCTCTTGCGTGCGAGGGAAGTAAAGCAAAAAAAAAAAACCCTACCTCAATACGCTTTTCTGAGTCCCTTAGCGAATCAGCGGGAACGTCCTTGCAGAATGCCGCCTCCCCGACGGAAATCACCCAATCGCCATGCGGCTCTTCCCATCAGGACCCACCCCGTTTTTTGACACGCTTCATCTTTCCTCCTCACGCTTTCAGCCAATCTGCGGGACCGACGCTCCTGCGCACGCGTGCTGCACCGCCCCTCCCCACCGCGAGCCGAAGGAGAAAGGAGGGGTACGATCCGGGAGGGAAGCAGAGTCCGACGCCATCTTAGAATCGCTGCTGTTCCTGCTTGTTTGCGGCCGCGTCTGAGGAGGGGACCGAAGCGCTTCGGAGGCCGACTGGACAGGAAAAATCCGCCGGGTCTACCGGCCAAAGGGGAAGGGGAGGTGAGTGAGTGAGGACGAAAAAGAACCCCAAAACAACCCGGTTTCAGGTGGTCATGGCATCGAACGGGTAGAGGCGGTGACGTCACGCCGCGGACGGTGACGTCAAACGGGAGGGGGGCTTAGAATTCCCACGCGGGCTCCGAAAATGGGGAGAAGAGGCAGCGGGCGAAAGGGGCGTGGCTTTGGGGCGAGGGATGTGCCATGGATCCTGGGGGACCCAGGATTAGGCCATTCCCGGAAGTGTATTTTTTGGGGGGGGAAGGACTGGTGGGAGGGAGGGGCGCAGCTGGAGCTGTGGTGTAGGTAGATGACGAGAGGGAGCCTTAGGGCGAGGAACATGGCGGGGAAGGTTCCCTGATCCATGTGACGCTGCTTTTCTACCCACAGGTGTGCTGGTTCGTTGCCTTTATAGTTGGGGTGAGACAGGCCTCCAGGGAGCGATCCAGGATACTGCCGGAGTGAGGAAGGAGAGGTAGGTGCCGTCATTGGGGGCCCCATAGGCTAAGGCAGCGTTTCTCAACCATAGCCCCTTGAAAATGGATGAACTTTCTTGTATAGGGGGAATTCTGGGAGTTAGAAGTCCATGCATTTTTCAGGGGGCTATCGTTGAGAAACAATGGGATAAGGAAGAAGCCACAGCCCTTTTGATGCTGAGGGTTGAGGAAAATGGGATAGAAATCTGCTGGGGGAGAGAGAGATGCTAAAACAGGAGGAAAATTCAGAATGAATGATAGCGTTGGAAGGAACCTTGGAGGTCTTCTAGTCCAACCCGCTGCTCAGACAGGGGACCTTAGACCAGTGTTTCTCAACCCTGGCATCTTTATGATGGGTGGACTAAATATGCTGGATATGTGTATATATGTGTATGTATATATGTGTGTGTGTGCTGGCTGGGAAATTCTGGGAGTTGAAGTCACCCATCTTAAAGTCACTGAAATAGAGAAACATTTATTATTATTTTATTATTATTTTCCCAGACCTTAAAATTTGGCAGTTTGGAATTTTGCAAAATATAAAATAACCATGAGTGTTTGCAGCATGAAAATAGGAAGAGAAACTCCTTTGCATTTTGAAGTTTTAAGTCAATAAATCTGAATGTAATGCCCTCTTTGGATAAAGCTATAATGGATGCCCTGGCATTTCAAAAGGCTTCTTGTGTCTGTAGGGAGCCTTACTATATGCAGAGAACTACAGGTGGCTGATTTCAATAATCCACATGGTATTTTTGTCAGTTTTCCACAATTTATATGGTGTTTATGAGCCTGTAAGTTAAAAAAATTTGCGTTTCCCTGCTTGCCATTGGAAAATTTTAAAACCCAATTGTGCTTTTGCTTTTTCAGTAGAATGTACAGTATGTATTTTCAGAGCTCTCATTATACAAAAAAATTATGACAAAGAAAAAAAATGAGTATCTTTTGCTATACTTTCCAATATGTATTGTCTTCATTGCTAGATATTGTCATGGTTTATTTAAAAATGGCTTGGTTAAATTGTTAGTAGATAGAAAGATGAATTTCCCACTTACATTCCAGTAAATTTCCCTTTATTTTAGAATAAGTAGCAACTGAATCCTTTCATAGGTAACACAGAGTGGAAAAAAACCATCAGAGTAAAATGTACAGTTGCTGATAATATCTAGGGCAGAGTTCCATAACAGTTATCCGGTTATATTCTTACCTTAGAAAGAAGGATGAGCAGTCTCAAGACTTAGTGGAAGGAGGAATGTAAAGGGTTTGCCCTTGGAAATTGAAATAAGCTTTTTAGACACTCCCACACACTTATATAAAATGATAGCAATCTCTCTTATTCAAAATAACATTTGTAGGATTGCTGTGGCAGGTGGCTTGTCTCTCTTTTGGGTGGCCTTCAGACATCGTTTTCCCAGTGGGGAAGAGAAAAAGTTCAAGGAAAGAAAGGTGGGTTGACAGGAGAGAAGATGTACATTGGCAGCTGAAATTCAATGGTGTATCTGTTGAAAAGGTTCTGTGAAAGATGCAGAAATGAACAGATTGATTCCTTCTGCTTACAGTATTTTGGAGCAGTGGTTCTCAACCTGTGGGCCGCCATGTCGTCTTGGGGTCCACAGAGGCTTTTGAAGAAGTGTTACAATTTAAATCTTAAGTCTTGGGGGGTCTGTGGCCACAAAAGGTATTTAAAGGGGGTCCATGATAAAGAAAATATTGAGAACCACTCTTTTGGAAGCTTCCTGGCCTGTCTTGAAGTTGCTTTAGGAAGGTATCTGAAATGCCTTGTTCTGTTCATCTAATAACAGCATCAATTTGTGCTCTGGTCTGCAGGTGGTTATGGTCTTGTTACAAATTAGATTTCTCTTGTTTATAACAATTTTATTAATTTATGCTATAAAACGGTTCCATACACATGTGAGCTGTGGCCCACTACCGGTCTATGGCCTATTCACAACCGGGCCTTATGAGTGGTTGGCTGGTGTGTGCATGTTGTGCACACACAACCCCATTTGCACATTGTGGAGGCTTGTTGTGGCCCCACTTGCGTGAGCATTGCAAACACATGCCTGTCCCCCCCCCAACCCAAAAAGGTTGGGGAACTATAACATACACAAAAGCAAAAAGGAGGAGAAATAGGGAAGGGAAGGCGTGGTAAAAAAAGGGGAAACAAGAAAGAAAAGGTAAAAATCAGATTTCTCATGCAGAGCTACAAAAAAGCTTGCTGCTTCTGAGCTGGTCAGTGAGAGGGCAGAATAAGTTTAGGAAAAGGCCAGAATTGTGAAATCTTCCTACAAGTGAGCAGAGTTTTGAGTTGGTGAAATTAGTGGGTTTATATCAGTTAAGATCCTGCAGGTTTACAACTAAGATTGGGCCAAACTCGAGAACTCTTAGAAATGTTCTTTTTTGCCCCCAGGATGGCAAAGTCCAGAAGGACACTGTTGCCTTCCTAGTTTTTCTCAATCTTTTTTTTTTGAAAAAAAGTTTTTATTAATTTTCTACAAACAAACAAGACAAACAAAACATAAAAACATCAACTCTTATATGTACATCCAGTGTGTCAGTTGGTTCATTTTTGTGCATTCATTCTGTAGTCTCAAATTACAATTACATTACATAACAACTCATATTGTCAATCCAAACTTATATATCCTAATATCACTAAAAAAAAGAAGTTTTTGACTATATTTTTAATCATGCTTAATGAGCTAACAATACTTTAAACCAATCTTAATACCTTTTTTAAGATATGTGGACTTCAACTCTCAGAATTGCTGGGATTTTTAAAGACTCTGTAATTCTGAGAATTGAAATCACATCCTAAAGTTGCCAAGATTGAGAAATACTGCATTCCCAAATGATCAAGCTGGCAATCTCTACTTAGATCCCAAAGTTCTGCAAAAGTAACTGCAGGTTTGAATAAACTTACAGAAGTTTAGAGTGTTATTGCAGGTTATTGTGGGTTTTTTTTTTTTCGCCCATAAAGCAAACTAGCTTGCTTGCTTCCTCCCTCCCTTTTAAAAAAAAGGAAAATCCCCATAACTTTCATGTAACTTTAGCAGGTGGGAATTCAACAGGAGTTGTTTCCTTATTCACATTTATGTGAGTGAAAAACAACCTGATGGTGGAAGTTTTTGAAGTTCTTCAGACAGACAGGGGTTACCAGATTAGGGGGGTGGGGAATCTAATCCACCCTAGATGCAGATAGTCCTCAATTTACAAACACAACTGAGCCAGAAATTTTCCATTGCTAAGCAAGATGCTAGTTAAATGAATTTTGCCCTATTTTTACAACTTTTCTTGCCACAGTTGTTGAGTGAATCCCTGCAGCTAGTAAGTCAGTAACCTGGTTGTTAAGTGAATCTGACTTCCCCTGATGTGCTTGCTTGTCAGAAGATTGCAAAAAGGGATCACGTGATCCTGGGACACTGACCATGGATGGGTGTGACCACCAGAACTTTGAGTCAAGGTCATAAGTAGCTCTGAGCGAGCCTGTCATAACTTTGAACTGTTGCTAAGCAACTGGTTGTAAATTGAGGATTATCTGTCTTAGTATTTTCTGCATTTAAAATATATTCTGGACAAGGAACAAATTTTCCCTTCCTCCCTCCTCTTTCTTTGTTTCTCCCTTGTTCTCTTTTTTTCTCTTTCACTTCCTCTCTTTCCTTCCCCTCCCTCATGTTTGTTTATAAAATGCTTCTTTTTAAAGTAAACTTTAAAAATATTTAAAAATATACATTTGATGGTAATATTATGGCACACAATTGAACCAGAATTGCAAAACTTATCTACAAACCAACTTTTAAAAAGATACGAAAATGTGGCTCATAGGATTTCTTTGCTGCTGATAGATAGCACAGGTTTTTTTTCCCCCACTCTTCCCCCTCATCCTTCCATCAAACATTTTCTAGGACTTTCTTTCTTCTCTGATCTGTGGATTTAAAAAACTGGATTTAAATACCCATCTGGCCATCTTCAGAAGCAAGTTACACTTGGGAAATAGCAGGGAAACCTCATTCTCCACTGAGGGATTTTGAAGTAGGGGGTCTTTTAGGATGGGCTGGAGACAGGATACTTCTGTGAGCAAAGTTTGCTCTGAAATAGTGGAGAAAAAGGAAGCAAAGGCCAATTGTGATAAATGATCGTTTCCTTTATTTAAAAAGCTGGTGGATAATTAATTTAAAGGGGAGAGGTTTTGTTCTTTGCTGTATACACTTTCCAGAGGGTTCCAAACAAGTGATTTTAGAACACAATTTCAGTCCAGAGTTTAGAACATCTTGTCTCCAGGCAACATAGATGGTCCACCTCCTGTTCCATATTCCACTCCTCAAATCCATGTAGGCCTCTCTCTCTCTCTCTTCCAGGCTGTGACCAACTCCTTTGCCTGTTAAATCCACTTTCCCACCAGCTGCTCCTGTGCCTCGGGGTGGTGGGGAGCCCACCCATTTGGGCCAGCCATGGATCCGGCGTTCCCCCATCCATCCCGGGATCCTGTGAGTATCCAGCTTTATTTCTCTTTCATTTGGAGAAGATGGCACAGTGTCCGTTTCCACCGGGAAGCTCTTAACCTTTTTTTTCCTTCTCTTTCTTTCTCTCCTTATTCATAGACCCAAGAAGATGGCATGGCCTCCGACGACTTCGACATCGTGATAGAAGCTATGCTGGAGGCCCCGTACAAGAAAGAGGAGGTAAGGATATTAAAAATCAGAAACATGTTAAAACCTGTGGGGAAAGTATAACTGTGTCGTATTTTGCCAGGAGTCCAAAGAAAACAGTAAAAACTGTGTCAGCTGCCACTTTATGCTTGCTATGAAGAGACAGACTGCCTTGAATTCTGGGGAGAGGGAATGAAGGAGGGAAGGTTTTGGGGGGAAAGGAAAGCAAGCACTGTATCTCCAGGAGATGCTGCCTCAAGGTCACCCAGCTGGAAGGAGAAGGGGACCGCATACCAAACTGCACTTGGATTGACCATTATGAAGACATCTTGCCTGACTTTATAGAAGAATGTTGTTGAGTCTAATTTTCCACCTCTCTAAGAAATCCCCCCTCCCAAATTCCCAGGCCCTAAATGTGGCAGCCTCTGAAGTGTCTTAAGTAAAATATGGCTTCCGGGGCTGACATTGGGTTACACTGGGTTGGGCAATGAGAGATAGTTAAGGGGGTCCAAAGGAGAACTTAGGGATTTTGGCACATGATTCTCAGTTCTGGCTTTGCAATATTGCAATATCCTTGACAGCTAATAAACTATACTTTGCTCAACAAATGGATCCAAGGATCGTTTAAATTATGGCAGGTCTGACACAATGTAATTCAAGATGGTTTTCAAAATATTCAGTTCCTTAATCCAGATGTTGCATCCCTCAGCTTGTTTTCTAAATGCATAGATATTCCTCTCAAAGCACAAGCATCTTCCTTTCTTAGCCTAAAAAGAAAAGGTATATCAATAATTTGTATAAGCTAAAATAAGGTGGCTGCTCTTTTTTTGCTGAATTTTGAGCCTCAAATAGGTTTTCATTAATTAAGACAGTCCTAGCTTATGCCTCCCAGGCAGACCATCTCACCCCCAAGCAGGGCAAAACTCTCTTGGAGGCTAGCAGAAGATGAAGAGGAAGACTGGGGGGAGGGGGGGGGTGCGGCGCAACTCCCAGTCTTGCTGGTCTCCATTTACTTGAAAGTTAGCCTCGTAAAATCAGTTAACAGGCAGTCCTCAACTTATGGCCACAATGCAGCCCAAAATACCTGTTGCTAAGCGAGATGGTTGTTAAGCAAATTTTACCCCATTTCCTGCCACCATTATTAATTGCATCCCTGCAGCTGTTAAGTGAGTAACACTGTTGTTAAGTGAATCTGGCTTTCCCAATGACTTTGCTGGTTAAAAGGTTGCAAAAGGAGAATCACGTGACCCCCCCCCCCCCCCAAGACATTGCCACCATCATAAATATGACCCAGTTGCCAAGCATCAGCATTTTGTTCACATGGCCAAGAGGATTCTGCAACAATTGTGTGAAAAACGGTCATAAGTCACTTTCACAGTGACATTGTAACCTTGAATGGTCACTAAACAAATGTTTATAAGTCGAGGACTACCTATGTTGCAAATACAGATTTCTCCCTTTCAGTGTTTACTGCTTGTGCCAGCCGCATTCTCCAGTCCCTGTAACTGTATAGTCCCGAGTCTTGTGTTTTGCAAAATATTGTGTTTTAAGGACATTCGGTCCAATGTCAAAAGACTGTTTAATCTCCATTAATCCAGCTCCAAACTATTAATCCATAATAATATTTATTGGAGTCACAATCTCTCTGTTGTCTCCCTTATTCTCTGTAACAAAAATCGAGAGAATATTGAGAGATGACATGTGGGGTGTTATATCCTAGCTGGGCCATAGTTGATTGAATCCTTTTTTTTGCTTCTAAAAACGAGGACTGAAATTTCTAAGGTGAAAAATGGAGGGTGCCCTTTGGAGGTTGGAGATCAGGATTCTGCCCTTCAAATAACAATTTAAGCCTGCTTCTAGAATTCTCTTTGTGTCACTTTGCGGTTGCTAGCTAGCAGAATTGTGCTGCCAGTTGATACTGTGTTTAAGTGGAAAAGGGAATTGTGTTTCTGTGCTCACTTTCTCACGGTGCCTCTTTCCTGCTGAATCCACTCTTATACGAGGAGGAGAGCCATGGTGGTGCAGTGGTTAGAATGCAGTACTGCAGGCTACTTCTGCTGACTGCTTGTTGTTGCCAACAGTTCGACAGTTCAAATTTCACCGGCTCAAGGTGGATTCAGCCTTCTATCCTTCTGAGGTCAGTAAAATGAGGACCCAGATTGTTGTGGGCAAGATGGCGACTCTAAACTGCTTAGAGAGGGCTGTAAAGTACAGTGAAGCGGTATATAAGCCTAAGTGCTGTTGCTATATTTCTTTCAGGCCCAACCAGGACCCTCAAAGCCGCCAACTGACCCCACCACAGCCCAGGTAATGTCCCAAAAAAACAGAATGGGAGGAAATAGGGAGGGAGCTGGTAGACTACAGTCTAGCCTCCTTTTGCCCTTCCTTGTTAGCCGTCTCCGGAAGAACAAGGAAAAGAAGCAAAGAAGGACAGCGCCCCCACCAGCAGCAATGGGGAAAGCAGCAGGTGAGCCACAAGGGCTGTGTGGTCGTCCTCCCTCCCCCTTCCTTTCTCCTTCCCCTCCATCAGCATGGCTCTCATTTCTGGCTTGCTTTCTCCCTCACAGCAAAAAGAAAAGGAGTCGTAGCAGGAGCCGTGATCACAGACACAGGTAGATAGTCCTGAAGAGAGTACAGAAGAAGTGGGTAGGCTTCTGGTTGGGGTTGGTGTAGAAGCAGAGGGGATCCCCACATAAGGAAGCTAGCACAGGACCTTGTTTGTGGCAGTGAGCTGGGAATTCTAGTGGGAGGGGAAAGAAGAGGAGAAATGCTTTGGAGAAAGGGAAAGTAACAGCTGTATCTGACCGAGATGCTTCCTCAAGGTCACTCGGCTGGGAGAAGAAGGCAGCTGCAATACCAACCTACGCTTGAACTGACCTTTATGAAAACATTTTGCTTGAGTCTGTTTAGTCATGGGGGCCAATTAGCAAGGCCATTAAAGGAAGGAAAAGTTGAACTTAGGGATTTGGGCGGGCAGTTCTCAGTTCTGGCTGCGCATTAGGGGTAGCCCTCGAGGTAATGACCAGAATTGAGCCCAGCGTTCATGTTGCTACGAGAGGGAAATTTGTTAAGTGGGTTTTGCCCCATGGTATGACTTTTCTGACCACATTTGTTACGTGAATCGCTGCATTTGTTGAGTCAGTAATACGGTTAAGTGAATCTGGCTTCCCCAGGGGGAGATAACATGGCCCTAGGACACTGCGGCCATCACAAACATGAACCAGTTGGCAAGTGCCTGAATTTTGACCACAGGATCATGGGGAACGTTACAAAGGTCGTATCTGTGAAAAATGGCCATTAGTCCCTTTTTTCAGTGTAGTTGTACCTGGGAATTGTCGTAAGCTGAGAACTACCTGTAGTGCTATTCCAGTTCTTGGCAAAACCAAAGACAAATCATTTGGTGCCTCTGCAAAAGAAAAAAAAAAAGATCATAAAATTGGGTTGCACACCTGATTATGGTACAACCTTTTAAGACCTGCGGCTGTAATTTGCAGGCTCCATTGATGGTCATCCGTCACGGACTACCTGTATTTAAGTTGGGTTTTTTTACAATGGTTGCTGTGGCTATATTTAAATTCCTGTTAAATTCCCTGTTTAATAAATGGGAAAACTGTCCCATGTCATTCCAGGGTTTTGTTGTTGCTCAAAGGGTCATTCTGCTTTCCGAAGTTTCTGATTCTTAAAGTTTTGGGCTAAACAAGAGACTTAGTTCGCTCAGTAATCCAGGTGCAGGGAAGACACCAAAAGCAACATTTCACCAACCTACCCCTGATGCAAAACTCTGATACGGTTGATATTTCTAGCCGGGACCGAGACCGTCATCGTAGGCGCAGCCGAAGCCGGGACCGCCGCAGCCGCCACCGGAGCAGAAGCCGCCACCGGAGCCGCAGCCGGGATCGTAATAGGCGAGTTAGCCGATCTCGGAGCCGAGAACGCCGGCGGGAGGAAAGAGTCCGCTACCGCAGCCCACCTCCCCCAGGGTGAGAAAGAAGGAAACAAAGAAACCACATGTGGGCCGGATTTTCCTAGATTAGATGGAAACTAATCCAGGAGAGAAGCAGCCTAGATCTAGGGAGACATTTTCTAACAGGGAGAACAATTAATCACTGGAATAGCTTGCCTCCAAGTATTGCGGGTGCTCCATCGCTAGAGTTTTCAAGAAGAGACTGGACAGCCATTTGTCCAGAATAGGATTGAGAAGAAGGGGTATCCAAACTTGAGGCCCGCAGGTCAAATCTGGCCCATTGGGTGCTTAGATCCAGCCCAGGGGGCCGCTCTGGAAACAGCGAAGGAGCAGCCTGCGCGAGGCTCTGCTAGCAAAAACGGAGCTCAGGGCACATGTGCCGTCTCCCCCCCCCCCCCGGCTCCATTTTGGCAAAAATGGGCTCCAGGCTGGCCTTGTGCTCCATTTTGGCTGGCAGAGGGGTAGCAAAACAAACTGAGAGCAAAAGAAAACAAAAGGATAAATGTTTCCCCTTCTTCATTTGAGCATCCCAGAAGAGACAGGAAAGAATAAAGGGAAAGAGGAAGACAAAAAGAAGGGAGGATGGGAAGAAAGCAAGGAAGGAAAAAGAAAGGAAGAGGGGAAGGAAGGAAGGAAATTATAATAAGACTGAGACAGGGTCTGAGAGAAGTCCTGCCTTTGCAGTTGGCCATCAGAGGTGCCCTTGGCATGGGTGATATCCAGCTGGCCATGCCCCCGAGGTCAGGTGCGGCTCTCAATGAAATCAAGTTTGACACCCCTGGGATAAGGTCTCCTGCTTGAACTGGGATTTGGACTATAGAAAGATCTCTAAGGTCATTTCCAAACTATTCTGTGTTCTACCAATGGCGATCTGAAACCACCACCCAGGAAAGGGAATTGATTGAGCCTTCTGGGATTGTTCCCGTTCTGCAGTTTCTAGCCTCCCAACTTGGCAAACATTTTGCAGTGTGAATGTGTAAAACTCCTCGTTCACTTAGGGAGTGTTTGCAGAGCTACCAAATACTCTGGTTTCTTCTCGGATCCGTGCCACTACAGACATTGGTTGGGAGTTTCCGAAAGGAAATTGTCTAAACCAGAGGTCTCATTCTCACGGCCCGCGGGCCAATTGCGGCCCACAGCGGCCCGCAGGACGATATCCTGTGGCCCCCACCGTGATATGAAAGTATAATATTATGTATAATATAAATATAAAGTATAATATAAAGTATAATATGCAGCCCAGTCTCACCCAGCCTCTGCCTCCAGCGGCCCCCAGGTAAATTGTGTTTGAGATCCCTGGTCTAAATCGATGTAGCTTGAGACAGAGTGCTGCATTGGCCTAGAAGAGGAGCTCTCGCTTCACAATCAGGAGGCTGTGAGTTCAATCCTAGCTAGAGGCAGATATTTCTCTCTCTGGGCACAATGGGAATATATCTGTTGAACAAAACTCCACATTGGTGACAGGAAGGGGATCCAGCCCATTAAATTCTGCTAGCTCCATTCAGTTGCCCAGACTCCACCCCACAAGGGATTACGGGATTGTTAAACAACAAACAACATTATTTTGGGGATTAACCCCCCAAAAGGGGACTTATTACACAAATTAAAAGTTCTTGATGGATGTGAACCTCATGTGACCAAACGTCATTTCCCGTAACTTCTGGTCAGGAAATCGTGTTTTACAATGCTTTGTCTGAAAACTAGCATTTTCACAGTTTTTGGGCAAAACTGCATCCATAGCAAAGCATTGATTTGCTTAACGGCCATCACAAAAAACATGGAATCAAGTCAGTCACTTAACTGACCTGTTTTAACAACCATTGTGCCATATGACCATAATGGACAGGCTTGGTTACGGTGATAGGTCAAGGGCTTTATGTCTGCAGTGATCACCTCATTATGCCATGATAAGCCAGGCCAGTCGTACTGTGTAAGTAACCCTTGTGATGATCAGGTTGCCACTGTTGAAGTTGCGATCTGGGCTTGTGTTCTATTTCCTCCGCAGACGACGGTTTGGGCATAGCAAGAGTCCCTTGTTCCGAGAGAAAAGCCCCCTTAGGTGAGTATTGTGACATGGATGAGGGTGACAGCTGAGAGGATCCTTAACGTGCCTCTTCTCCTCCCCGGCATCCAATTCTGGGTCTGAATCGGTCCCCTTGTCTCCCAACACAGGGAGCCTCTGGGCAGCTTGAGCCCTGAAGAACGCGATGCCCGCACTGTTTTCTGCATGCAACTAGCTGCCCGTATCCGACCTCGAGACCTTGAGGATTTCTTCTCGGCTGTTGGCAAGGTCATATTCCCCTCCCTTCTCTCTGGCTTTGGCAAATTCTTATTTGCCCCAAGCAAAGGTGGGCAATTCTGACTTCTGGCCATTCTGGTGCTTGGTTCCTACCAACCTAGCTAGCACAGACCGTGATTGCAATTAACTGGGCTAGTAGGTTCCTTAGACTGGATTTATCCTTAGTTTGGCCTAGTGGTTACAGCGCTGGTTTAAAGACCTGGCGATCATGAGTTCTAGTTCCATCTTAAACACAAAAGCTGTCTGGGCAAATCACCAGGAGACGGTGAGCTCTAGTCCCACCTTAAGTCACATAAACCAGCTGGGTGACTTTGGACTAATCACCAGGAGACTGGGAGTGCTAGTCCCACTTTAGGCATGAAAGCTGGTTGCGTGACTTTGGATTAGTCATCAGGCGATTGGGAGTTCTAGTGCCACCTTAGGCATGAAAGCCGGCTGAGTGATGGCCAAACACCAGGAGACTGGGAGTTCTAATCCCATTTTAGGCACAAAAGCCAGCTGGATGACTTTGCACCAGTCACTCTCTCTCTTATCCCACCCTACCGGGTTGTTGCTATGGGGAAAATAGGAGGAAGGCATATTGTCTATATTCACTGCTTTTGCTTTATAAAAATAATAAAGCTAGAACGAATCTAATATCTAATAAATAAAACAATAAAGAAAACCCAGGCATAAACATTTGACAGCCTGGACTCTTCCGCTAACTTTCTCCGCAATTGTCCCTTTGGCCAGGTGCGTGATGTACGGATCATCTCCGACCGGAATTCCCGGCGCTCAAAGGGCATCGCTTACGTCGAGTTTTGCGAGATACAGTCAGTGCCGCTGGCCATCGGCCTGACGGGGCAACGCCTCCTGGGCGTGCCGATTATCGTTCAGGCTTCCCAGGTTTGAAAGCTTTTTATTTTAAAAACAACCCTAACATCTACAAGTTGAGTGCTACCTGTGCTCCTTTAAAAAAATAAGCAGTGGGTTATTTCTGGCTGGGTTTTTTTTTTTAAACAAATTTTATTAATTTTACAGAGAACACAATAAAACATAAACAAAACGAAAAGATCTTTTCTGAAGGTTGTCTGATCCCGGGTTGAAACTCTTCACACAGACACAAATTCAAACATCATATTCACTTTATATATTCTTTCATATCTTATTATCATTTTCTTTTATATATATATATATATATATAAACCATTTTTATCAATTTTATATAAACAATGCACAAGGCATAACAGCTTATAAGTTCTTTTCTAAGAAAAAATAATAAAAGAAGAAAACCAATAGAGCATAACAATCCCAAATTATAGTATCAATACTTTGTCTATTTAACTTCATATCTTATCCCAACTTCTCCTTTTCATCCAAATTATTTCTTATTAATTAAAATTTTTTTTGCCTTTTTTCAATATACAACATCCAAAAAAAAAAAACATAACAAAACCTTTATATATCCTTTCATATCTTACTACCATTTTCAATAATATTCTTTGTCTGTTCTATTTCCAACTATCCATTCATCTTTTTTCTTTTATTATACTTCTCCTATACACCAATTGGAGTAACGTCTATAACTCATTATCCTGACTTAAAAGTACTTCATATAACAATTTTGCTTGGGATTCTGTTTAATAGATTCTAAAATTACACAATGAATTTTATACTCTAAATACACATATAAAAAGCACAATCTTATGTACCCTCCAGAATCCCTCTTTTATCCTAAATTAAATTCACCCGTCTCTGAATAAACTTTTTTTCTTTAGATCTTGCTTCCCCCCATTGAGGCTTCTCCTCCCCCCCTTTCTCTCTTGCTTATTCTTCTCCTTGCCCTTTTTACCCCTTTGTCTTTCCTCCTCCCTTTTCTTATTCCCTTTCCTTTGCTTTCTAACCTTGCCTCCACCTTTCCGCTCATTTTTCTCTTCTTTGGTTGTTTTTATAATTCTTAAAATCCCCTTTTTCTTATTCTTTTTCTCCTCCTCCCCGGAAAGAACCCATTGTTCACCAAAGATGGCTTCTTCTTCCTCTTCTTCTTTGTCCCAGTCCTTCTGCTGCGTAGTCAACTTTTCATAAGTACGTAACGCCATTTCTAAGAATTGAAACAAAGTGCCCAAAGTATCTTCTTTTTTATATTTTTGATATTCAGTCTTTAGTTCATCCACAAGCGATGCCATTATGAAAAAAGAAACTTTTCCCAAAACAACCACAAATATTTTTAATCAAAAAAAATTCCAAAAATTAATACTTTTCTTCCTTCTTCTCTTTCTCTTTCTGGGGTTAATGTTTAATCAAAGAGGTCCAATTACCATATACCTTTCTTTGGGATTCTAGGCAATCTCCTCCTTTTTCAGCTTCTGCTCCAATTTTTTTTCCTCTCCCTTCCCACTTGCAATATCAATTTTAAATAATCAGAAATCCATACCTCCAACAAGGGTTTTCCAATTTCTTAAGTTTTTCAATGTCCAAAAACCCTTTTGTCCCTTAGCTTCAACTCTCAAAACAATGCACTTTCAATGTCCAATATGTCCAAACATATCTGCTGTTTCCATGGGGTGGGAGAGTGAAGAAAAAAAAAAAAAGTTCCCTTTAACAGCTTCTCCGCCTCTTTCGATCTTCTTAGGGATACAATGTATCCTCCAGCAATTCAAACAGCTCAGTTCCAACCAATTTGAAAGATGTTACTTGACCCGACTCAGACAGCACTTTCACTCTTCTTACTTCCTTCAGCGCAATCTTACCTGGTTGCTGGCTTCTTCGTGGCGGCCATTGCTGACCGCCGCTCCACCGCCTTGGGAAAAAGGGGTTTTTCCGGAGGAGGAGGGGGTCTGCGACACCCCCAACCCCCTGTCCGACTCCCCTCTCTCTTCAGCTGTCCCTACAGGGCAGCCATATCCCCCTGACCCATCTGGATCGGGGGTACCTCGGCGGCTAGCACAGCAGGAATCGCGAGCTGTCGCGAATTCCTGCTGCCCCGAAGCCACACGAAACCGGAAACCCATTTCTGGCTGGGTTTTTGAAGGCCCCTCCCTTCCCCAATCTGTGTCCTTAGGCGGAGAAGAACAGGCTGGCAGCCATGGCCAACAACCTTCAGAAAGGCAGCGGGGGCCCCATGAGGCTCTACGTCGGTTCCCTTCACTGCAACATCACCAAAGAGATGCTGCGCGGGATCTTCGAGCCGTTTGGCAAGGTAAGGTGGGAGCAGGACAGAGAAGGGGGCAAGGGGGGGTGGATCCCCAGAAGGGGATGTCCTTGACTTTCTAACGGGGGAGGGGGGACCTTCTCTCTCTTCTCCGTAGATTGACAGCATCGTGCTGATGCGGGATCAGGATACCGGACAGTCCAAAGGCTATGGCTTCATCACCGTAAGTTGGGTGGATTTTTTTCCCCGCAGGGCAGAATGGGGGTCGAGCTCTGCTACTCTTTTTTTAATTCATTATTTACTTATTTGTAAAGTTTATCGGCCACCCATCTTGTCATAGAGTAACTCTGGGAGGTGCGTGCGTGTTTGTGTGTGTGTGTGTGTGTAAGTATATATGTGTATATGTATATATGTATGGTATTCAGCTTTGTTCAGGTATTTTCCCACGTCATTAGGGGACGTGGGAAATGACGTGGGAAAATACCCGAACAAAGCTGAATACCATACATGTAAGTACCCGCGAAAACGTAAGAAAACAAATATATATATATATATATATATATATATATATATATATATATATATATATATATATATATATATATGTACGTGTGTGTGTATATATATGTGTGGGTGACAATCTGCAGGGGTGAGTGGGCGGGGTGAGTGGGCCGGGCCAACCAATCGTACCAGTTCACCCGAACCGGTGCAGACCAATAGCAGTGCACCCCTGATAATCCTCTTTGCTAAGATGCATGCACCCACAACTTAACAGACTAAGAGTTGGAATGGATCTTGGGATCTTCTCTCTCAACCCCCTGCTTACAGCAGGCAACCCTACACCATTCCAAATAAATGGTTGCCCAGTCTCTTCTTAAAAACTTCCAGTGATGGAGCCCCCACAGTTTCTGGTGGCAAGTTGTTCCACTGATTAATTGTTCCTACTGTCAGGAAATTGTTCCTTCATTCTAAATTGCTTCTCTCCTTGTTGAGTTTCCCTCTGTTTTTTTTTGTCCTGCCTTCGGGTGCTTTGGAAACTAGGTGGACCCCCCTCTTCTTTGTGACAGCCCCTCAATATTGGAACATGAGTATCATGTCACCCCTTGTCCCTTTTTTTTAAAATTAAAGTAGACATACCTAATTCCAGCAAGCATTCATTATATGTTTTAGCCTCCAGTCCCCTGATCATTTTGTTACTCTTCTTTGCTAATATACACGCACCCACAATTTAACAGAATAACAGAGTTGGAAGAGACCTCGGAGGTCTTCTCGTCCAACCCCCTTGCTCAAACAGGAGACCCTGTACCGATGGTTTTGCCATGGACCGGTGAGGGGCAGAGGGAAAAGAAAACGGCTCCAAGCAAGTAGTTGGTGCCTGGCCCAATTCCAATAGAAATGGCACTTAGACTTACATGCTGCTTTGCAGTCCTCTCTAAGCGGTTCAGCCTCTTGCCCCCAACAATCTGGGTCCTCATTTTACCCATCTCGGAAGGATGGCAGGCTGAGTCATCCTGGAGCCTGGTGGGATTTGAACTGCCAAATTGCAGGCAGTCAGCAGAAGTAGCCTGCAGTACTGCATTCTAACCACTGTGCCACCATGGCTCAAACAGGAGTTGTGGCCCCCTGCCCTGTACCATTGCAGACAGGTGGCTGTCCAGTCGCTTCTTAAAAACCTCCAGTGTTGGAGCACCCACAATCTCTGGAAGTAAGCTGTTCCATTGATGTAATTGTGTCGCCATTCTGACGTAACAAACCCAAGCAATTCAGAACTCCAGAGACTGGAATTGTCCTCAGAGGACTTCTTTTTATTGGGTACATCATATCAAGTGTAAAACCAACTCCTAAATATTTCCTGCCAAACGATCCTCTCCCCAACTGTCCCAGGTCACCTTGTCTAGTTAGGTTAATTGGCAGGCTCCATGGGCACGCCTGTCCTTCATCCGACACCTGTGGAGATGACCTTGGTTCCCATGAAATAAGTCTGTGTTGTGTCTGGCAAGGCCTTCCAGCCTCCCCTTCCCGCCCCTGCTGTCCAATACTGTATGGCAACTGAAAAACAACAAAATGGCTTCAGCCAGGAAATTTATCTCCTTAATTTTAGGTTGCTTCTCTCCTTGATTAGTTTCCATCTGTTGCTTCTCGTCTTGCCTTCTGGAGCTTTGGAGAATAAGTCAATTCCTCCCCCACTCCTTCCTTATGTCATCTCCTCAAATATTGGAACCCTGCTGTCATGTCTCCCCTGGTCCTTCTCTAGGCTAGCTATGCCCAGTTCCTGTATTCTTGAAAAAGAACAGAATCACAAGAGTTGGATGGGATCTTGGAGGTCTTCTAGTCCAACCCCCTGCTGAAGCAGGAGACCCTATATACCAGGGGTGTCAAACTCGAGGCCCGCAGGCCGGATCCAGCCTGCAATGTGGTTGGATCTAGCCCGCAGGGTTTTCATGGAAAATTTAAGCCCCGTGGGCCAGATCTGACCACATGGAAAATTTAAGAGGTTGGCCTGTGTCGCTTCAGCCAAGTCTACCCAATGCAAAGAGGAAACATGGCAGCAGTTTGGAGAGTGCCATTAAGCTGGCCACACCCACCTAGTCAGCCACATCCACCCAGGTCAGTCACAGCCCTGATGCAGCCCTCAATGAAACTGACATCCCTGTCCTAGACCATCTCAGACAAGTGACTATCCTTTTCTTAAACTCTTCTTAAAAACCTCCAGTGATGGAGCACTTACAACTTCTGGTGGCAGGTCGTTCCACTGGTTAATTGTTCTCACTGTTAGGAAATTTCTCTCCTTAGTTCTAGAGGTTGCTTCTCTCCTTGATGAGTTTCCATCCATTGCTTCTTGTCCTGCCTTCAGGGGCTTTGGAGAATAGTTTGACTCCCCTCTTCTTTGTATTGTGTTTCCCCGAGAATAAGACTACCTATATTTTTTTTGCCACCAAAAAATGGCACCAGGTCTTATTTTTTGCTGTCAGAAGCCTTCAGGAACTTCTTCTGTGGCCAGCAAGGCTTTCCTGAAAGCTTCCGCGGCCGATAATTCTGGATCGATCCAGAGCTTTGTTACCAGCTCCGGAGGCCTTCAAGAAAGCCTTGCTGGCTGCAGAAGAAAACAGGCCGGCAAGGCAGGTGTCAGGGTGTGTGAGGCCTGGCTACAACTGTCCAAAGGTAAGTAGTAGAGCAGCTCCATTCCCCCCCCCTAGCTTAATCTTTACCTGTCCACTCTGGAGTGGGCGGGATCTTAATTGGCTTATTTTGAGGGTAAAGCTTATATGGGGCGCATGGGTAAAAATCAAGCTAGGACTTACTTTCGGGGTAGGTCGTATTTTCAGGGAAACGGTAGCATCTCCTTAAATATTGGAACTGTGCTCTCGTGCCCCTTTTTCCAGTTCACAGAAGCAGAATGTGCCCGCCGTGCCCTGGAACAGCTGAACGGTTTCGAACTGGCCGGCCGGCCCATGCGGGTGGGACAGGTCATCGAACGGCTGGATGGCACCACTGACATCACTTTTCCCGACGGGGCTGATGAACCTGACCGGTCAGCTCTGAGCTTGGGGACCACCGGCTCCCAGCTGCAGCTGATGGCGAAACTGGCCGAAGGTGAGGCTCCCCTGGTAGAAATTAGGCAGCGGGGAATGGACTCCATTACATACTTGAAAGGCCCTATTGGCAAGGGAAATCATTCCTTTCAGGATTAAAGGGTCCTTGACTTACAAACATTTGTTTGGTGACTGTTTAGAGTTAACAAGGCACTGAACAAAAGGAGACTTTATGACTGTTATTCACGCTTGACGACTATTGCAGCGTCCCCACTGCTTGACAACTGGTTCATGTGTATGATGACTGCAGGGTCCCGGGAGGGGGGTTGTCATGTGACCATCTTTTACGACCTTCTGATGAGCGAGGCCCCTGGGGAAGCAAGCCGATGTTCACTAACTTTGCAACTGCAGTGATTTGCTTTGCAAATGTGGCCAGAAAGGTATAAAATGGGGAAAAGTCAACGACTGTCGCTTATCAGCAGAAATGTTGGGCTCAGTTTTGGTCGTGGGTTAGAATTTGAATTCTTTTATTGGCCAAGTGTGATTGGACATAGAAGGAATTTGTCTTGGTGCAAATGCTCTCAGTGTACATAAAAGATACATTCATCAAGAGTCAAGAATCATCAGGTACAACACTTAATAATAGTCATAGGATACAATAAGCAATCAAATCATACTAGGAGTCAGTAAAAATTGTTAGGATACAAGCGACAAAGTTACAGTCATACAATCATAAAAAGTAGGAGACAGGTGAAAGGAAGAATGGGAGGATAATAGTGCAGACTTTGTCAATAGTTGGACAGTGTTGAGGGAATTATTTGTTTAGCAGAGTGATGGCATTCGGGGAAAAACTATCCTGTCTAGTTCTGTTGTGCAGGGCTCTACAGATTGAAGATTACCTGTGTGCATTAAGATACATATTGAACATTAGACACATAAATTAGAGCTGGCTAGCTTTGGTTTTTCTCTTGGCCCTTTTCCCACGTTCCGTTTTCCAGTGGCGTTTCCTCTCAACACAAGCCCATCTCCTGTCTAAGAAAGATTAACTTTAAGATCAAACAATCCTATAAGGTTGGTAAGATGGAGGAAATCAGCGGGAGACGCTAAAAGATTCTTCACCCTAACCTTGCTCGGTTAGGTTCTGTAGGAGTTTATGTTTTGAATCCCATGAAATCCTATATATTGCATTCTCTATGAATAATATTGCACTGGCGCCAGGGACATTGCCAAACTGTCACGATGCATGCTCAATTGTGCAGAGGAGAAGACTGGTGCGTTATCTGGAAACATATGGAGGAAAAAAAAAAGAGCTTAGTTATCTATAGGTAGTCCTTGACTTACAACCTCAATTCACCCTGGAATTGTCATTGCTAAGCAGCACAGTTATTAAGAGAGGTTTCTCGTGACTGCAGGGATGGGATTCTACTCATTTCAGCCCAGTTCAGGTGAGGTACGCACTCACTGAACCAGTTGTTAATACCGGTTGAATCCCACCACTGCGTGACTCTGCCTGATTTTAGAACCTCTTTTGTTGCGGTCATTAAAGGAATCTGGCTTTGTTCATTGCTCGTCAGAAAACAGCAGGGGAGCTCACAAAAGGCGGTCGTGACCCCGGGACGCGGCAGTCATTATAATACATGCTGGTTGCCAAGTGTCCCAAGTTACAATCACATCACCATGGACACTGGAGCAAATTCCAATATAGGAGAATATCTGTCACTCAAGGTTGACATGACAGATCCTTGGTACTCTCTGAGCTTGCTTGTTTCCCTGTAGACATTTCATGACGCAAACTAGATAACGTCATCAGTGCTAGAAACAAGTGATCTACGTAGAGAGGAGGAAGAGATTGTGGAGTTCTCTGAGCTTGCTTGCTTTTTTTCCCAGACATTTCATGACCCAATTAGGTAACAGTGCTGTAAAGTGGGGTAGGGTGGGGTTTGTGGAACGGACGGGAAGAGGAGAAGGAATGTGGAGTTCTTGGAGCTCTCTGAGCATGCTTGTTTTCTTGCAGACGTTTCATTACCCAACTAGGTAAGATCATCAGTGCTAGAAGGGAGTGGGGTATGTGGAGAGAAGGAGAAGGTTGTGGACTCCTCTGAGCTTGTGTTTCTTGCAGGTGTTTCATGATCTAACTAGGTAACATCATCAGTGTTAGAAGGGAGTGGGATTTGTGGAATGGGGGAAAAGGGGAGGAGAAAGAGAAAGGGAAGGAAAAGGACTGTGGGGTCCGTGGTGCTTTCTGAGCTTGCTTGTTTTCTTGCAGACATTTCATTACCCAACTAGGTAACAGCATCAGTGCTATTGACCTACCCTGTTTCCCCGAAAATACGACCTACCCCGAAAGTAAGTCCTAGCTTGATTTTTACCCATGCGCCCCATATAAGCTTTACCCTCAAAATAAGCCCTAATTAAGATCCCGCCCACTCCAGAGTGGACGGGTAAAAATTAAGCTAGGGTGGGGATGGGGTGGTGGTGGAGCTGCCCTACTAATTACTTTTGGACGGTTGTAGCCAGGCCTCGCACACCCCAACACTTGCTTTGCCACCCCATTTCTTCTGCAGCCAGCAAGGCTTTCCTGAAGGCCTCCGGAGCTGGTAACAAAGCTCTGGATCGATCCAGAATTATCGGCCGCAGAAGCTTTCAAGAAAGCCTTGCTGGCCACAGAAGTTCCTGAAGTTCCTGACAGCAAAAAGTAGGCCGGGAGTGACACAAGTGAAGTTAGTCAGTGGATACATCTCTCGAAAATAAGTCCTGGTGCCTTTTTTGGTAGCAAAAAAATTATAAGACAGAATCTTATTTTCGGGAAAACACAGTAGCACCGATTATACTACCTAGTTTGGATAATGAAACTTCCAAGAAAAGAAGCAAGCTCAGAGGGTGCCCAGGACCCCTCACAACAACAGTTGCAAGTGCAGAGACTTAAATAAATCGTTCATTTCAGCACCGTCATGACTTCAAACAGTTGTCAAACAATTGGTCGTAAGTCGAGGACTTTCATCTTCTGAGGAATACTTCATCTATTTCTTTCCTTCTAGAGATGGGAGAGTGACAATCATGACTGAACAACTTCAATAATGGCCTTTAAATATAATTTAACATAAGAGTGCTATTAGGCTTGTTATTGGCAAAATCATGGGGGAGAGACACCAACGCCCATAAGTCACAGCTGGAATAGTCACCCCTGGAAGAGGGCGGTCTTTTTAACAGCCTCAAATTGAAGCATCCTTGTTCTTCCATCCCCAAATATCTTGTCTTCTGTTTGCCTCACACAGCAGGTTCTGGGATCCCACTGTCCACCACTGCAGCGGCCCAGGCTGCTTTACAGCTTAACGGAGCGATACCTTTGGGAGCACTGAATCCAGCTGCCCTGACAGGTAAAGGGGGTGGACTGGACCAAAAGGAGCAATTGGGAGTGGTCCTGAGGAGAGGGGGAGTAACCCTAGCTCAGCATTTTTCAAACTCTGCAACTTTGAAGGTGCGTGGACTTCAACTGCCGGAATTTCCCAGCCAGCAAATCCAACCTCAGCAACTTTAAGATGGGTGGACTTTCAACTCCCAGAATTCCCCAGCCACCTGTTGACTGAGGAATTCTGGGAGTTGAAAGTCCACCCATCTTAAAATGGCCAGCTTGCTCAAACTAGCGCAATGAATGTTTCTCCAGATTGCTTCTTGCATTACACCAAAGATCACCCATTTAGCATCTTTTTTCCCCCATGGGAAATTATTCCTGGTTTCCTAATGTCTTTCCCCCCCCTTTCTCTCCCCCCTGTAGCTCTTAGCCCAGCATTGAACCTGGCTTCACAGACACTGGCCTCCCAGTGCTTCCAGCTTTCAGGCCTCTTCAGTCCCCAAACAATGTAAGTCGCTAACTAGCAAAGTCTGTGGGTGTTGGCAGGAAAGGAGCTTTTTCATCTTTAGTATGCTCCAGATTTGACTTGCAGACCTTTTACAACCTAACTTAAGATCTATAAGTTATCCCAGGGTGGATTTTTATCAGTCAGATACTTGAAAACTCAGGTCTTCTCCTCTTCCTCCCCCAAATCTCAACCTGACGATCCTTGGACCCCAAAGTTCTCCACATCCCTTAGATTTCACCGACAAACTGACTTGCCTTGGTGCTCTCTGAGCTTGTTTCCTTGCAGATGTTTCATGACCCAACCAGTGGTGGGATTGAAATTGTTTCCCTACCGGTTTGGGTGGGCGTGGCTTGGGTATGCTTTGCCTAACGTCGGTCCACACCAGCTGAGAGGATAAAAGAAAAGTACACAGGCTGATGGGAGGGCTGATCCTGTGCTTCTCTCTCCTTTCCCTTCTCAGCTGATTGTCAGAAGAGGGTTTTTTTTTCCTCAGCTGATCGTGGGAAGGTTTTGTTTTTATTTTTTAGTACTGGTAGCATACTACCACTGGACTCAACTAGGCCACATCACCAGTGCTAGGAGGGAGTAGGATTTACAGAATGGAGGAGGAGGAGGGAGGAGTTAGGATGACTTCAGAGCCCCTGGTACATTCTGATTCTTGATTGTGGACATTTCATGACCCAATTAGCTGACAATATCAGTGGTATAAGGGAGTAGGGTTTGCAAAGTAGAGGAAAGAAGGAGAAGGAGAATTTGGTGGTGACAGTCTAAGGCAGGGCTGTCAAACTTATGGCCTGCAGACCGGATGCATTACACGCTGGCCATCCCACCCCCATTTTAGCAAAGGGGGGAAAAGTTGTGACATGTCCCATGATGACAACGTGTCATGAGTTTGACACCCCTGGTTTATGGGGTCCTTGGTGCTTCCGAATTTGGTTGCTTTCTTGCAGACGTTTCATGCCCCAACTTGATAACACCATCAGTCTAGAAAGGAGTTGGGTTTGTGGAGTGGAGGAAGAAGAGGAGGAGGGATAAGACTGTGAGGTCCTTGATGCTCTCTAAGCTTGGTTGCTTTCTTTTAAGACATTTCATGACCCAACTAGATAACATTATCAGTCCTAGAAGGGGGGAGGGGGATAGGATGACGGTGGTAGTCTTTGGTGCAATTAGATAACATCAGTGGTAGAAGGAAGGAAGGAGATAGGATAGAATTGGTAGCCTTGTGGGGGTCCTTGCTGGTCTTTGAGTTTGCAGACATTTCATGACCCAGCTAGGTAACCTCAACAGTCTAGAAGGGCGTTGCCCTTATTTTATATCCTAGTGGCTTGGCCCATCAGTGTGGGCGGGAGTGGTGTTACGGACTTGCTTTGTGGCTTCTCTGGTGCCCAGATTTGTTTCTTGACCCCTAATTTCCCCCCTTCCCCCCAAATAACTTTACTCTTCCCTTTCATCATCATTTTCTACCCTCTGTCATATCTCCATTAGAATAGAATAGAATAGAATAGAATAGAATAGAATAGAATAGAATAGAATAGAATAGAATAGAATAGAATAGAATACTTCATTGGCCAAGTGTGATTGGACACACAAGGAATTTGTCTTGGTGTAAATACTCTCAGTATACATAAAGTAAAAGATACATTTGTTAAGATTCAAGAATCATACGGTACAACACTTAATGATAGTCATAGGGTACAATCAACAATCAAATCATACTAGGAAACAGTCAATATAAATCGTACGGATACAAGAGATAAAGTTACAGCCATACAGTCAGAAGTGGGAGGGGATGAGTGATAAGGAGCGGTGAGAAGATTAACGGTAATAGTAGTGCAGACTTTGTAAATAGTTGGACAACGTTGAGGGAATTATTTGTTTAGCGGAGTGATGGCTTTCGGGGGAAAAACTGTTCTTGTGTCTAGTTATTCTGGTGTGCAGTGCTAATCCAGAGTGGCGAGGCCGAGGCACAGAGGAGGAGATGGAAAAGGGCCTTGGGGAGGAAGGAAGGTAGGGTGGAAAAGAAGGCTTCTAACCACTTCTTTCTTTTTTTTTTCCCCTTGTTTTCCAGGTAAGGCCACCTAGTCCTCCCTCCCCTCTTCCCGCCCTCCCCCTCCCATGGAGTTCAGAGGGGGAACGATCATCTCCACACCATTGCCGCCTCGCCTGACACCCTTTCTCCTTCCCCCATTGTGGATCCAAGCCTTGGGGGGCAGAATGGACCTCGAAGGAACTCTTTGGGAAC
The DNA here is from genome assembly GCA_033807585.1 of Hydrophis major. Lineage (NCBI taxonomy): Eukaryota > Metazoa > Chordata > Lepidosauria > Squamata > Elapidae > Hydrophis > Hydrophis major. Next base: position 5,025,790 of record CM066343.1, read on the forward strand.
AAGGGTGGGGGAAGCCCTTCTTAACATGAACTCTTCCGAATTTCCCGTCCTGGGGAAGGGGGAAGAGCTTGTATTCTGACTCTCCCTTCCCCCTTTTTTCCCCACCCCACCCCTCCTCAAGTCACAATTGCAGGAGAGGCACATTGTCCCCCCCCCTTGGGGAGGAGCTTCGCAGAGACTGAAGGGACCTCCCCCCCCCTTTTTTTTTTTTTTTTTCATTTTTCTCAGCTCTGCCTCCTGTTCTTGGTGTCCCCGTTTTTCTGGCTGCGCCCCGTTCCTCGGAGTCCTTCGGAGACCCGTTCCCTCCCCCCTCCCCCCCCTTTCCAGATTTTCAAAAGTGTATTTTGGTTTTTTTCTTTTTATCTCTTTCGATTACCCCCTTTGTTTTCTTTTGCTTATAAATGAATAATAAAAAAAGTCACCAAATGGAACCCTGCTTATCGCTGCTCGCTCTTTTTTTTTTTTTTCCCCAAGGAGGTGGGGTACATGCGGCAGGGAGACTTTCTCATAAAAAGAGATTAAAAACCTTTTAGGGAGAGGCTAAAATATATGGGAAGGGAAGGATTTTTCTCAACATTTCCAGAGTCCGACCAAGAAAGGAAAGGAACATATAGTTCTTTCGTTGGATCAGTATATTCAAAATCTATCTTAACATCTCCATCTCTCTCTTTCTCTCTCTCTTATCATCTATCATTATCATCTGTCTTTATATCTTTATATTGATATCTGTCCATCTGTCTTTATCATTTATGTCTGTCTATGTTTATATTATATATGTTTTTATCTATATCTTTATGTCTCTGTACCTTATCTATATCTATGCCTATATATCATCTCTCTCTCTCTTAATGTCTTTATATCGATATCTATATATCATCTATCCACCGATATCATCTGTCTATGTCTTCACACATCTATGTCTGTTATCTATTATCTCTCATTATGTCTTTTATTTCTATGTCTATATCTAATGTCTCTGTCTTTATATATCTAATCTTTGTCTACATCTTGTCTATATCTAATGTCTTTATCCCTTTATGTCTTTATCTCTTGTCTCTATCATCTCTATCTATCTAATGTCTTTATGTCTTTATCTCTGTCATTGTCTATATCTATAATCTCTGCCTTGCTCTTTTCCCCACAGAACTTTCCAGGGGGAAAATATTCTGTCAGCCAGGCGTCTCCTCCCCTTTCGTCCCAACTCTCCACGAGCAGAAGCTACTCTGAAATATAGTCCTCGAACTTAACGACCACAAGAATCTCCATAGACAGTTGGGACCAGAATTATTTTCACTAAGCAAATCCGTTGTTATGTTGAGCCGTTGGCCGATTTTATAACCTTGTATTGCCACGGTTGCTACGGAAATCATTGCAGTTGCTAAGCAAGTCACATGGACATTAAGCAATTCCTCCTCTCCCCTTGCTGACTGCTTTTGTAAATTGGCTGTGTAGGTCACAAATGATGATCACATGACCCCAAGATGCTGCCCACTGAACTGTGGCCTAAATGGTCATACAATGTTTCACTTGCTACCTAAAAATTTTGGGGGGGCTGAATGGTGATTGTATGTCGAGGACTTCCTGTACATGCCAAGTGCCCAAATTTTGATCAAACAGGGCACAATGGTCTTAAGTGTAAGGACCGGCCTTAAGTCATGGTTCAGTGCTAACTGAACAGTCACTAAATGAATGGTTGTAAGTTGAGGACTTCTGTTGATGTTCTTTCTGATCCCATCAGTTGGTGTGATAGATCCCACAAAATATCCCTGAGGTGCACAATCTTATGACACAGAATAACAGATTGGAAAGGACCTTGGAGGTCTTCTAGCCCAACCCCCTGCTCGAGTGGACACCCTACACCAGGGGTCTCCAACCTTGGCTCCTGGAAGCCTGGCGGACTTCAACTCCCAGAGTTTCTGGGAGTTGAAGTCCGCCAGGCTTCCAGGAGCCAAGGTTGGAGACCCCTGCCCTACACCATTTCAGACACATGGTTGTCCAATCTCTTAAAACCCTCTAGTGTTGGAGCACTCACAACCTCTGGTGGCAGGCTGCTCCACTGGTTAATTGTTCTCATTGTCGGGAAATTCCTCCTTAATTCCAGATTGCTTGTCTCCTTGATTAGTTTCCACCCATTGCTTCTTGTCCTGCCTTTGGAAAATAATTTGAATCCCCTCTTCTTTGCAACAGCCCCTCAAATACTAGAATACTGCTATCATGTCACCCCTAGTCTTTTCTTTAAACTAGATGTACCCAATTCCTTCCTGCAACCATTCTTCATATGTTTTAATATGCTTGAATCTGGTTTTGCTTTCAGCTGGATTGTTTTTTGAGGGATTGTGTGACCTTGTTACTCATCATGTTCTGTCTTGGTGTGGCCTATTCCTGGGGGGTGAGGTGTCTGACAGCTTGCCACAGCCAACTCAACATGGCCAACAACATGGCCCACTCAACACGGTCAACTCAACACGGCCCACTCAACACGGCCAACTCAACATGGCCAAGTCAGCATAACATGGACAATAATACGGACAACTCACCACAGCCAACTTGCCATGGCCACTCACTGCAGGATAAGTTGCGCTAACTTCAAAGAAATGGTGGAACAGAATAATTGAAAAAAGGATGCAAAAGGAGGGACCGAATGAAATGTAAATGACAAAAATTAAAGTAATTTATTAATTTATTTTAAATTGTTCAATTGTCCTGGGCAGATGGCTCTGGATGCAGGCCAGTGACAATTCATTTTCCCCAGGGAGCTCCCTCAGTTAGCTGAATCTTGGGGGAGGCTCTCCCCCTCCCCATCTGGCCGACCAGAAACCAAGGCTCCGTCTTACCTCAAATGCCCCTTTCATTCCTCTCCTCCCCACCCCACGAGCCCCTTTAACTCCCTCCCTCATTCTTGATCCCTGCTCCCCAGGCTGGATACTTGGCATGAGTTGCTTGGCTGGGGCTGAGAAGCAGAAGTTGGTTGCCATAGTGATGAGATAACATCTTGTCTCCCTGGCAACTCCCCAACTGGGGACCACAAGGACGTTTCCATGGCAAAGTGATGGGTATCTCATGCCTTCTCCCCTTCCCCCCTTGCCAAACGCAGTTCACTTTCGTGAGCCCTGGAAAGGATGATGGAGTAGGAGGGGGGCGCAGGAAGGGGAGAGGTTTGACTTCAGGGAGCACGAAGGAACTGAGCTGTGCAGCAGGGCCTGCTGAGTTGCCCTGTCAATCAAACAGCATCCTTGTCTCTAAATCTCACCCCCCCCCCCCTTTGTTCAAATGACTTCCCTAGGGATCACTTGAAAAGGAATAGCAGGGTTGGAAGGGACCTTGGAGGTCTTCTAGTCCAACCCCCTGCTTCAGCAGAAAACTACCATATTAGACAAATGGTTGTTCAATCTCTTTCTTAAAAATCTCCAGTGTTGGAGCACCCACAACTTCTGGAGGCAAGGAGTTCCACGGGTTAATTGCTCTAACAGTCAGGAAATTCCCTCTTATTTCTAGGATGCTTCTCTCCTTGATGAGTTTCCCTCCAATTGCTTCTTGTCCTGCCTTCTGGGGCTTTAGAGAATAGCTTGATTCCCTCTTCTTTGGGTCAGCCCCTGAGATATTATTGGAAGACTACTATCATGCCAATACTAATCTTTCTTTTCATCAAGCTAGACAGACCCAGTTCCAATAACTGCTCTTTATATGTTTTAGACTCCAGTCCCATCATCAACTTTGTTGCTCTTCTCTGCATTCTTTCTAGAGTCTCAACATTTTTTTTTTTTAATATTGTAGCAGCTAAAACTGAATGCACAATTCCGACTAATTCTGAAGGGACTCTGGATTTGGCCAGGGGGTTGGGTTAGATGACCTACAAGGTCCCTTCCAGCTGTATGTTTTGATGATTATGGGGAGAGAGACACCTTCGGGATCAGAACCAGACTGGTTGATCAGTGCCCAGAAATCCCCCCAAACCAGAAATGGGTAAGTTCTAGTCCTACCTGGTGGGTTGACTTTGGACCAGCCACTTTTTGTCAGCCCTAAAAACCAGACAATGGCAAATCACTTCTCGGGCAGGGTGGGAACTTGGCCAGGGAATCTTTAAGAATTGGACAGCATGGAATGGAGGGGAACAATGAAATTATCATCAGGCTGGAAATACTGAGTTTCAAGTGGTTTTGAGTTCAAGGTTCTTATATCTGGAGGCAGAAAACACAGAACAGACTTGGAATATAATCATTTTCCCCAGCGGGTGTTGGCTCTTGTTGATTCGATAAATCTTTTCCTTGCCTTTTTGTCTCCCTGATGCTGGGTGCAACATGCTAAATTTAGAGGGAAACAGAAAGACTAGCTGACATCTCTTCAAAGCCATCATGGATGAATTCATCATAACGATTGGTAGGAAATTGGTAGCATCTTTTCCAGCTAAGAAATGTTATTAAAAAGGAGCAATCTGAGGAGCTGTAGTCCAATATATTTGAGGAAGACTGCGTTGCTAATAATTATAATCTACTGCCTCTAAAATTTTCCTATACCGTAAGGTCATTTTTTATTATTTAAACAAGCTTCTGATTTGGGAAGAAAATGGAAAATTATTAGTTATTATAATTAAGTATAATTATAATTACTATAATTGATTAAACATTTTATTATTAATAATTGATAATTAATAATAAAACAATAATAATAATTACTGATTATTATGAATAAAAAAGTTCTGGGAGTCTCCATTAACCCAGTGATTCCAAGTCCCTACTGATTAATGGAATAAGAATTGGAAGGGACCTTGAAGGTCTTCTAGTCCAACCCCCTGCTCAAGCAGGAGACCCTATACTATTTCAGACCAATGGTTGTCCAATCTCTTCTTTAAAACTTCCAGTGTTGGAGCACTCATAATTTCTGGTGGCAAGCAGTTCCACTGATTGTTTTAACTGTTTCAGGAAACTTCTCTTTCGTTTCAGGTTGTTTCTCTCTTTGGTTTGATTCTTGTTCTGCCCTCAGGTGCTTTGAATAATAGGTGGACCCCCTCTTCTTTGGGGTAGCCCCTCAAATTTTGGAAGGCTTCTGTCATGTCACCCCAAGTCCTTTCTTTGATTCATTAATGAAGACCTCCCAGATCCAATAATGTTCCAATATTTGAGGAGCTGCCACAGAGAGGAGGAAGGGGTCAAGCTATTTTCCAAAGCACCTGAAGGCCAGACAAAGGAATAATGGATGGAAACTGATCCAGGAGAGATTCAACCTGGAAATTAGGAGGAATTTTTTGATAGAACCATCAACCCATGGAACAGAAGTTGCCTTCAGAAGTTATGGAAGTCATTGGAGGCTTTCAAGAAGAGACTGGACTGACATCTGTCAGAAAAGATGTAGAGTCTCCCGCTTGGGCAGAGGGTTGGACTAGATGACCTCCAAAGTCCCTTCCAACAATCTGTATTATACAGATCCAGTATTCTATTATTAATAGAGGACAGATATTTTCTTTGACAATCAGCATGGCATGGGTACATAGCTATATTGATATGATTGGGGCTGGTCAGGCTCCATATTGTAATCTAGAATAACAGATATTAAAGCAGGCATATATATGGTCTTCAACTCAAAAATGGCCACTTTGTCTAATTCTTCTTTTCTAACAGCGAATCCTAACACTATATCTTATTTTAATCTCTGCTACCAGAGCTTACTTTTCCCCCCTCTGCCCTCCTCATTTCATTATCCTTTAATGCCGTGTTATTTTATGCTTCCAATCAAGCGTGATCTAATTCTTGTAAGGAGTCCTTTCAGCTGGAGGAGGAGATGGGAATGCTTTAAATAAACCTCCACAGGCTGGTGAGATAAAAGAGAGGGGAAGAAATAGGAAAGAATCTACTGTTCTGGTGTAGGAGAAAGGGTGGGAGGTAACTAAGATAGAATTCAAGTAGTCCTCGGCTTGCAAGGGTTCATTTAGTGACCGTACAATGTTACAATGGCACTGAATTCAGTGACTTAGGCAGGGGTGGGATTCAACCAGTTCGCTGAATGTGCTCAGTGCGTTGGAAAACAGTTCTAAATCTTACCTTCTACTGCAGCCCCGGTGAGTAAAACAGCTGATTTGCATGGCAATCCGCGTTGCCAGCTGGGCTTCAAACAAAGGAAATGTAGGGGCGGGTGGACAGGGCCAACTGATCCCTGGAACTACCAGTTCGCCCAAACCAGTCTGTACCGGCTGAATCCCACCCCTGGACTTAGACTCTCTTCTTTCACACTTACAACTGTTGCAACATCCCCATGGTCACGTGATCAAAATTAGGACGCTTGGCTTGGTTTGTGCTTATGATGCGGTGTCCTGGGGGAGGGGTTTCCCGTGACCCCTTTTGCCAACCTTCCAATGAGCAAATTCTACAGGCCAGCCAGATTAATTTCAACACCATGCAACTAATTGAAATGCTGCCGGGATTCTCTTAACAACGATGGCATGAAGAAGTTGTCCAAACGGGCAAAAATTCACGCTTAAAGGAAGGTATCGGTGAACAACAGAAAGATTGGGCTCCCTTGTGGTCGTACATCGAGGTCTACCCGTTATAAGAATCGGGAGGGTGAGATCTATGGTCCTGACGTTTGGCAACACCGATGGGGGCACATTCTCTGGCCAAGATCATGGTAGTAGATCATGGTGTCAATATCAATGACATTGAGGGCAGCATCAGGATTGTGTTTGATCTCGGGGGGGGGGGGGCAGGAGGCCATGGCCAGCTCAACATCACTTGTGTCTCGGTGTCGGGGTCACCTGTGGTGGCCAAGTGCTGTGGCAGGACTGTCCTCAGACCTCCCTCCCTCATTATAATCTTCCTTCTCTCTTCCTTCTCCTTTCTTCTTTTTTCCCCTCTTTCTTTCATTTTCCTTCCTTGCTCTCTCTTCCCATCTTCCCTTTTTTTCTTTGTCTTTTCTCTTTCCCTTTCTCCTTTCCTGTCCCTTCTTGGATGCTCAAATACAAAAGAGGAAGAAACATTTTGTTTTGCTAGCCCTCCGCCAGCGAAGACAGAGTCTTCGGTGGAAATTGCGCATGGCGTTTTCTCTGGCAGAGACACCATGGGCCGGTCCTTCACTGTTTCCAGGGTGATGGTAAAAATCCTAAGTTTGACACCCCTGTAGTAGATGGGCAGAGGAGCTAAGAGGTGGTAAGGCAGGGGTGTCAAACTTGATATCATTGAGGGCCACATCATTGTGTTTGACTTTGGGGGAGGGGTGTGTGTGTCCAGGTGGGCATGTCCAGCTCGACACCACTTGTGTCGGGGGCACCTGTGGTGGCCTGTGCGGGGTTGCAGGGGATCCACTTTTGGTAGTAGTTTGTTTTGCTAGCAGTCTGCCAGCGAAAATGGAGCTGGGGGAGGCCGCATGGCCCCTTCCCCGGCTCCATTTTTGGTTTGTGATGGCCTCCTACAGCCCTCCTCCAGCTAAAAGGACCATCGTGCACGGTCGTCCTGAGCTCCATTTTCGCTGGCAGAGGCACCGCAGGTCCTTTGCCGTTTTCAAGGGCAGTTGTGCAGGTCAGATCTAAGCACCTCGTGGGCCAGATCCATCCTGCGGGCCTTGAATTTGACACCCCTGTGATAAGGGAAGGAAAACACAGCGGAAAGGTAAGAAGCAGCAAAGCCTGGAGGGTTAGAACTGTGGGAAGGAATCAGTGTTCTTTGTTGCAGGTGCTGCTCACCAAGAATGGGCGTGGGAGAACGATGACAGCTTCGCCTGTCATCTCGTCTCCGCTGCTGATCTCAGGGGACACAGCTTGCATCTTTAAAAAAGTTCCTTCTTGACTGCCTGGGTTGTCACCTTCTCATCTCTCGTGTTGCCCCACCCTTGGGCACCAGGGACCAGTTCCATGGAGAGAGATTTTTCCATGGACTTGGGGGTTGATGTGGTTTTGTGTCCTGCCTGTATCCCGAAGATGGGGCTTCACTCATTTGCACAGTCTGGATTCTGACACGCTGCAGCCCAGTGCCTGTCTATCGACTGGGGTTTTGAGGACCCCTGATGTAGATCTTTGATCCTTGAGGGCTGCAGACATGTTAATAATCAGTCGATGGTGGGAGAGAAGATCTTCTGGGCCTCTCGATCGCTTTCCAAGCATTGTCCGGATCGGGTGCAAATTGAAGGCCTGTGGGCCACATCCGGGCCATAGGGTGCTTGAATCCAGCCCGCGAGCCTGCTCTGAAAACAGGGAAAACTGCCCTGTGGTGCATCAGCCAGAGAAAACAGAGCTTGGGGAGGCCATGTATTAGCTGCCCAGGCTCCATTTTCAGCTGCGGCGGCCTTCTGCAACTCTGGCAGTGAAAATGGATCTTGGCCTCCCCTCTGGCAGAGGGCTGCAGGAAGCCATTGCCAAAACTGGAGCCATCAGCCAATAATGGAGCCTTGATGAGTGACATTGAGCTGGCCACACCCCCTTGGCCTTCCCGAGGTCAAACACAACCCTGATGCGGCCCTCAATGAAATTGAATTTGACACCCCTTGAGGTCCTCCTACCACCTCCGAACATCTTTCAGCCTTGAATTCAGTCCTTGGAAGAGGATTCGAATTACAAAAAGGTTGAAGGAGGGGAGATAGAGTATGTGCAGAGGGCTTCCCTGGCTTTCTCTGGAGAGAGACACACAATCTCTTCTTCCTGATCTATGGATATTCCCAAAGGCCACCTGGAGGCCAACCCTGTTCCTTCTTCCCTGTCCGTTCTGGGGAAAATGGATGAAATATAAGGAGTTCTCAACTTACCACTGTTCACTTAGCAATTGTTTAAAGTTGCAGCCACTCTAAAAAAAACGCTTACAACTTACAACTGGTCCTCCCACGGTCATGTGATTAAATTCGGGTACTAGACAACTGTCATGTGTTTATGATGGATTAACAGATAACAGATAGCCAGAGTTGGAAGGGACCTTGTAGGTCATCTAGTCCAACCCCCGGCCAAGCAGGAGATCCTACACCATTTCTGACAAATGGCTGTCCAATCTCTCCTTGAAAGTCTCAAGTGATGGCGCTCCCACAACTTCTGAGGGCAAGGTGTTCCATTGGTTGATGGCTCTCACTGTCAGAAAGTTTCTCCTTATTTTCAGGTTAAATCTCTCTTTGTTCAGTTTCCATCCATTACTCCTTGTCTGGCCTACAGGTGGATTGCAGTCTCCTATGATCACCATTTACAGCCTTCCCAACAAAGAACATCAACTAGGTGACCTGGATTCACCCAATGAGTCTGCGTTCACTTAACAATGGTAGTTGTTCGCTTAAGCAACCTTAGCGAAAAAGGTCATAAAATGCCTTGGAATTCTTGTCTCAATGATGTCTGTAAGTCGAGGACTTCCTGGGTAGGATGGACATGTGACTTGCCTCTTAGATTACTACATGTAGTTCTCGAGTTACAACCATTCGTTTAGGGACTGAAGTTACAATCGCGCTGAGAAAGGTGACTTATGACCATTTTTCACACTTATACCCATTGCAGTATCCCCAGCAAAATTTGTTTGGACAACCAGTTCATATTTATGACGGTTGCAGTGTCCCAGGGTTACGTGATCATCGTTCGTAACCTTTTGCTGAACAAAGTTAAGGAGGGAGCCACATTCACTCAACAACGGTGCTCCTAACATCAAAACTGTGGTGATTCACTTAACAACAGTGGCAAGATAGGTCATAAAACAGGGCACAACTCACTTCACCAATGTCTCGGTTAGCAGCATAAATTTGGGGCTCAATTGTGGTCGTATGGCGAGGACTCCCTGTAATTCTTACTCTTATTTTCTACCTCACCCTTTCCACTTCCTCTCTCCTTTCCTGGGTGCCATGCCTGACGCTTCAATATGGCCGAAGAATCTGACCTGGTCACCATATTACAAAACAGATGTTGAGACTTTGGAAAAAGTGCAGAGAAGAGCAACAACTAAGATGATCAAAGGCCTGGAGACTAAAACATAGGATTTGGGTTTGGCCGGTCTAGAGAAAGGAAGGACCAGGGGTGACATGATAACAGTATTCCAATATTTGAGGGGCTGCCCCAAAGAAGAGGGAGTCAAGCTATTCTCCAAAGCACCTGAAGGCTGGACAAGAAGCAACAGATGGAAACTAACCAAGGAGAGAAGCAACCTGGAATTAAGGAGGAATTTCTTTAACAGCAAGAACAATTCATCAGTGGAACTGCTTGCCACCAGAAATTGTGGGTGCTCCATCACTGGATGTTTTTAAGAAGAGGCTAGAGCAGGGGTGTCAAATTCAATTTCATTGAGGGCCGCATCAGGGCTATGGTTGAGGCACGTTCTGAGGCAGGGCCGCATCAGGGCTATGGTTGAGGCACGTTCTGAGGCAGGGCCGCATCAGGGCTATGGTTGAGGCACGTTCTGAGGCAGGGCCGCATCAGGGGCAAAGCAGATTCTGACCATTTATGGAAAACCGGTAGCAGACATTTTGAGTAGTTTGGAGAACCAGCAAATACCACCACTGCCTGGCCCTGCCCCCATCTATTCTCTGCCTCCCAAATCCCACTTGATTGGCTGAGTCTTCTTTTGTTGCCCTGCACAGGAGAATGGGGCTGGAAAGCAGGTTAGTGGGGTGGGGGAGGGAATGGAGATTTTACAGTATCCTTCCCCTGCCACACCCCATGAAGCCACGCCCACCAAGCCACGCCCACAGAACCATTAATATCTTTTAATCCCACCACTGCTCAGGGGGACGACTGGGTGGATGCGACCAATGGTCTGGGTATGGCCAGATTGACATCCCTCACTGGGCATGGGCAACTGCCTTGGGTTTGACACCCCTGGTCTAGATAGTCACTTATTCAAATGGTTTAAGTTCTGCTTGAGCAGGGGGCTGGACTAGAAGACCTCCAAGGTCCCTTCCAGCTCATTCATAATATTCTTTTCAAGAATGGCACAATGTGGTAGAAAATGGCTTTAATTGAAAATAAGGGCTCACAATCAGCCTCCATTTTTTTCTGGACCCATTCTGGATCTGTCCTTAATATCTCAATCTTTTCAGAAGGGGAACCAATGTTCTCTACAATATTAAAAGTTTTCTTCAAGAACTGCTCCATATCCGATTCTTTGACACATCTGGCACTATCAAATTAAAACATGATCCTTATCAGCATCATCAAAATAGTTCGAATGAAGGGAAAACTTCATTCTGCTCAACCATCTGGAAAGGACAATACACAATGCAATTTATAAAGGTTTTTTTTTTCTCTATTTAACATAATGATCCTAACGAGAAGTACACAATGATTTGTGAGGTTCTTTAAAAGGATGAGCGGAGTAAAGCCTCTTTACTGCAAACAGCCAAGCCTAGAAAACAGCAACTTTTGTTTGCCGAAGTCGTTATAGAAAACCATCATTTAAATGAAAATGAAAGGCAGGAGGAAGTGAACAGGAAAAAAGTGTTGTCAGAGCAACGATGATCTACTTGAACCCCAGCCCATGGATGTGTCTGTCAAAGGCTCTTGAGCAACGTGAAATTCGAAGCTGAAAAAAGGATTTTTCTCAATTTGGCAAGCAGCTGAGGGTGCAATCGTTTACACACACTACAAGGAAGGGTGAAAAGTTTACACCGGCATGGACCATTTGAAGGGGATGGTACCCAAAGGATGCCAGTCTATGGCTTTGAGCAAGGCCTCGTTGAAGTGAGGTTGATGATGTGAAATCCAGAATTTTGCACAGCGCAAAGAGGCACCACAAAACAGCTCTCTTAACCCTGTGATAACCCCGACAGGAGTTGAACAGCGAAAATTATTCTGCACACGTATTTGTGTGCACAAATGTTGGGCAGTAGGGTTTTTTTTTTCCTAGCTGGAGCTTTGAGAATTTTTTTAGAAAATATTTTAAAAGAAAGGCAGGTTTCCGAACGGCAACGGAGGAGAAGGAAGGCAGATCAAGAAAAAATCCTGAGTCTCTAAAAGCAAGCGATTTAGCCCCACGCAGTACCTTTACAACAGATTGAAAAAAGTTGAACATTTGGGGAGGTTCTGCCTTGGTCACCCTTTTGACCCCACTAAAAATCCTCTCATAGAATCATAGGCTGAAAGGGACCACAGAAGTTTTCTAGTCCAACCCCAAAGAAGGAGACCTTATATCATCGCAAGAGTGTGGTGAGTTTTCCAATGTGAGGAGAAAGATTTACAGTTGAACTTAGAGGCAAGCAGTTTCTTCAATCATGCTATTTCAAATCCTCTGGCAGAATCTTAAACTTTCTTCTAAACCTGGATCTCACCACTTGTTGAAAAGCTCTCCTCAAAATTCCTCAAAAAGTCCCCCTCAAAATTCCTCAAAAATTTCTCTCAAAATTCCTCAATCCTCCTCAAAATTCCTCAAAAAGTCCCCCTCAAAATTCCTCAAAAATTTCTCCTCAAAATTCCTCAATCCTCCTCAAAATTCCTCAAAAAGTCCTCCTCAAAATTCTTCAAAACATCTTCAAAATTCCTCAAATAGTCCTCAAAATTCAGTGCCGTGCAGAAAAGTAAAGTTTGATAAGTTAGGCATCAAAGCAGATTAGAGAGGTTGAGCCTCCGTGGAGTATCCTGCCCCACGCTCAATGACATATCTGGCATGCTGGTGGACGCTGCCCTGGGGATGCGCGAAGCAAAAGTGCATTTGTGTCTTTCCTCGGAGAGAGATGGTGGACAGCTCATAGCACTGAAAGGTCATTGCAAGATTTGGACCTCTGCTTGAAGAAGCGTCCATTGCGGGGCACCAAGCTGGAGAGGAACCGCTTGGCTTTTTTGGTGAGGCTTTCGCGACGGCCGATGGCGCCTTCTTTCCTCAAGGAATCACCCTCCCGTCTACATCGGCGGAGGCGTATCTGGCGCACGACGCCTTCAAAGAGCTCCTCAGTGTTGTGGTGCAAAGCTGCCGAGGTCTCAATGTGTTTGCAGTTCATCATCACTGCCAGGCTGCGGCCTTCTGGGGTGGAGAGACAAGAAGGAAGGAGAGCAGTTCAGTCATCAGGGAAGGTGTTGGGTTTTTTTGACCCATCCTGCCCTCAAGATCGTGAAGCCAAGATTCTGTCTATAGTTTCTTTTAAAAAAACCCAAAACTCAGTTTAAATAGTTGCCAGATTTATTTCCATCGGCCATCTCACAACAACTCTGGGAGGTGTGTAAGATGGGCTATGAAAAAGAGGTGCGATAAGGTTACAAAATGAACAAAGACTATACAGGTAGTCCCCGAGTTATAAATGGAGCCTGCCCTTTACATTCGTAACCCAAGGATTCGTGGAAGGGAATCTCGTATCTTGAACACAATCACTCACTCCTTTTGCTCACAGATTTGCTAATCAAATGCACGATTTGTTAAGTGCACATGAAGTATTTCAGGGTGGGGGAGGCCCGTGAGGGGCCTAGTGATGGAACAGGACACCATCAAAGGGGTGCACTTAATGTGGAGCTCCATTTTGGCATGCATAGGCCTCGCCCGGCACTTTGTAGCCTGAAACGGAGCTTTGGAGGGGTGGGCACAGCCCTCTGGAGCTCTGTTTTGGTGTAGGTAGGCCTGATCTGGCACTTTGGAGTGAAACACTGAGCTCCAGAGGGACATCTGGAGCTCCTTTTTGGGTGCACGCAAAATGTAATCATCGAACCATTAGTAACACCGGTTGAATCGCACCCCTGCTTGTAACCCGGGGATTACCTGTACAGACAAATTTCTGCTGCTAAGAAAGACATTTGTGCACTGAGTTTGGCCCCATGTTAAGTCCAACAGTTCTTAAGTGAATCTCTGGAATTGTTAAATTAGCAGCATGGTTGTTTAGTGAATCTGGATTGACCTTGCTCATCAGGAGGGGATCGCATGACATTGCATAAAAGGGGATCGCATGACATTGCAGCCATCATAAATCTACAGTTCCTGCATATCTCCCTCGAGATGAACTTTCTCTACAATTGTAAACTGACAAGCACAAGGCTGCCAAGGTATCATGGCCATCACCTGCTCCCGTCTTTACTCACAATGTTGGGTAACTCACCTTCTCGGGACACTTCCCGGGAACGGGCCAGGTCACTTTTGTTCCCCACCAGGATAATGGGGGGATCGGTCCGAGGACTCCCAGCCCGCAGGCGCAAAAGAGTTGGGGGCACCCTGGTGAAACTGCGCCGATCGGTCACCGAGAAAACCACCAAGAAGGCATCACCTGTCTGGAGACAGGATTCTTGCATCCAACCTCCAGAATCTCCCTGCCAAGGAAAGGTTGGTGGAGAAAGAAAACATCAAAGGTAAAGAAGCTATGGGTTATAGGTAATCCTCGACTTACAATAGTCTGTTTAGTGACTGCTCAGTTACGACAACACTGGAAAAAGGGATTTATGTCTGTTTTTCACAAGACCGTTCCAGCAACCCCATGATCACATGGTCAAAATTCAGATTCTTGTCAACTGATTCATATTTATGACCATTGCAGAGTCCTGGGGTCATGTGATTCAGTTTTGTGACTTGGAAAATGGTTAGGTTTTCTTTTCATTATCATTATCCACCCAGGTAAGTAATGGAAGGAAGTGGCATTTGAAGAGTGGAGGAGGAGGAGGAAGGGGAAGTGAATGGGGAAGGGGGAAGGGGAAGGAAGGGGAAGCAAGAGGAAGAGGAGAGGAAGTGGAAGGAAAAAGGGAGGAGGAGGAGGAGGAGGAGAAAGAGGAGAGGAGGAGGAAGAATAAAGAAGAAGAGAGAAAGGGTAGAGGAAGAGGAGGAGGAGGGGGGAGGAAGGAGGAGGAGGAGGGAAGGAGAAGAAAAATACAAAGGGGAAGGGGAAGGGAAGATGGGGAGGAGGAGGAAAAAAGAAAAGGAGGGAGAGGAAGAAAGAGGAGGAAAGGAAGGGGAAGAAGAAAGGGAGGAGGAGAAAGAAGAGGAAGGTGTGGAAGAAGAAGGGGAAAGGGATAGGGATGAGAAAAGGAAGGGGAAGGAGATGAGGAGGTTGAGGAGGAAAAGAAGAACAGGAGGAGGAGGAAGTAAAGAAAAGCATTATACGGTCAATTTCTACAAAGGATTGAGGGAAAAGTGGATAAAGATAAAACTTGGCAATGGCTTACAACTGGAACATTACAAAAAGGAAACTGAAGGCTTTATTTTGGCTGCTCAAGAACAAGCTATTCAGATTAATGCAATCAAATCCTGAACTGGAAATCATCCAACGATTCAAAGAACAGATCATGCAAAGAAGCAGAAGAAACAGTAGATCACATACTCAGCTCTGGCAAAAAGATTGCACAAACTGACTATGAGCAATGATGCAGTTGCCAGAGTAAATCACTGGAGCATCTGTAAACATTGTCATCTGCCGGCAATGAAAAATTTGATGGGAATATAAGAATTGAAAAAGTAATTGGAAAAAGAGCAGGCTAAAATATTGTGGAATTTCCAAAATACATATTGATAAAATTTTGCCACATCACACATCAGATTTAACTGTGGCTGAAAAGAATGAAGATTAATGAGGCAATACCGGGAAATAGTAAAATAGACAAAGAGAAATACAAATAGAAGATGAAGAATTGCAGAAGATCACAAAGTAGAGGTACGTAGTCCTCAATTTACAACAGCTCCCCAAACACAACAAACCCTCTGACGTGAACTCAAAAGATTCCTTTATTACTAATGCCGGCAGCCTTGGCAAAAAGTTTATCTCGCAGGCTAACAAGTCCGTCTGGCCGAAAGATGAATTAATTGTCTGCCACATCTATTCATCTCCTCCCCCTGCCTTTTATCCCCAGAGCTAGGGTGGAGCTTCACTAGCGGCGGTGGCTCTTCTATCCTAAGGACCAGCCCATAGATTTCCACTGCTCTCCTCTCCTCTGCTTTCTGCACATCCACACACCAGGCACTGGACCCAGCTGTTCCTTCTCTTGCTCATCGGCCACCTCCAGACCTGGGGCTGTTGACTCTCCATCTGAGGGCTGACGGATGGCCCAGGCTCCGCCTCTGTCTCTTTCTCTACCATTTCATTCCCTCTTCCTCAGAGCTCCCAAGTTTCCCTGATGTTGATCCTGACTCCCATGCCTCCTCCTCCTTCTCTGATTCAGCTGCTGGAGGGGCTGGCCGCTGACAGGTTACAACAAGTTCATTTAGTGACCATTCAAAGTTACAATACCACTCAAAAAAGGTGATTTAGAGCCATTTTTCACACTTATAACCATTGTGTGCTATGGCAGCATCCCCATAGTCACATGATCAAAATTCAGGTACTTGGCAACTGATTCGCACTTATAACGGTTGCAGTGTCCCGGTCTCCCGGTGTCACGTGAGCACCTTCTGAAAAACAAAAGTTAACAGAGAAGCCAGATTCACTTAGTGGCCATGTGACTAACTTAACAACAACAGTGATTCGCTTAACCACTGTGGCAAGGAAAGTCACCAAATGAGTCAAAACTCAGTGTTTCATTTAGCAACAGAAATTTTGGGCTCAATTGTGGTCGTAAGTCAAGGACTATCTGTACAAAGATCCAATAACCGATCTTGAAAGATTATGGCATAAATCACTGGCTTAGTAGTTCCACTTGGTACACTTGGTGGCTTACCAAAATATTTCGGATGATATTAAAATCTGGGCATTGATAACATTTGCATCAGTCAATTGCACAAGGCTACACTGCTAGAAGTTAATTGCAAAAACAATAAAGGCCGAATTACAAATAAATAAATAAACAAATAAAATTTTAAAATCCACAGATAGAGTGCAGACAAGACAACTGCACACCTGGAATACCGCAACCAATTTTGATCACCAGACTACTTAAAAGATATTGAGACTTTGGAAAAAGTTCAGAAAAGAGCAGCTAAGATGATCAAAGGCCTGGAGACTAAAACATACGAAGAACGGTTGCAGGAATTGGGTCTGGCTAGTCTAAAAAAAAAGGACTTAAGGTGACATGATAGCAGTATTCCAGTATTTGAGAGGCTGCCACAAAGAAGAGGTGGTCAACTTATTCTCCAAAGCACCTGAAGGCAGGATGAGAAACAATGGTTGGAAGCTAATCAAGGATAGAAGACAACCTGTAATTAAGGAGAAACTTCGTAGCAGTGAGAACAGTTAACCTGTGGAACAGCTTGCCACCAGAAATCGTGGGTGCTCTATCACTAGAGGTTTTTAAAAAGAGACTGGATAGTCATTTGTCTGACATTGATATAGGTTCTCCTGCTTGAGCAGTGGGCTTGACTAGAAGACCTCCAAGGTCCCTTCCAGCTCTATTCTATTCTATTTTTTATTGTATATAAGAGCAATGAAGATGATTAGGGGACTGGAGGCTAAAACATATGTCTAGTCCAGTGAAACGAAGAACTAAAGGAGACATAGTTCCAATATTTTAGAGGCTGCCACAAAGAGAGGAATCAAGCTATTCTCCAAAGCACCTGAAGGCAGGACAAGAAGCAATGGGTGGAAACTAATCAAGGAGAGAAGCAACTTAGAATTAAGGAGAAACTTCCTGATAGAACAATTAATCGGTGAATTAACTTGCCTCCAGAAGTTGTGAATGATCCAACACTGGAAGTTTTTAAAAAGATGTTGGATAACCATTGGTCTGAAATGGTGCAGGGTTTCCTACCTAAGCAGGGGTTTAGACTATTAGCTTTTCTCCTTTTGAGTAGCTGAAGGTTAACAAGGAAATGATATTTCTACGGGGAAAAAAATCAATGCTGGTGCACAGGCTCACGTAAGCAATGATAGGAACGCATCTCTAAATATTTAAAAAGCTGTTTTGTCTATCACTATGAGAATGTAGATGGACAAACAGGTGTTTATTGTGATTTTATTATTTATTTTATATTTTATATATTTTATTATTTTATCCTGCTCCTCCCCTTAAAAATGAAAAATCAAACAATAAAATTCAAATCAGCCACCAGGTCGCAGCAATGGAAGAATGAAAATGCATTTGCAAAGACGCCCTTGACAAATGCATTTGCCCAGAGAAGCAGAAAATAGGAATTAAACGGCCTCTTAAGATCTCCCTGCTTTAAGTATGCATTTTTTTTGGACAAACATTTGCATAATATAGAATGCTGCCATTCTATCTGAAGAGAACCCTGGCTGCATTTGCATATCAATTTGCATATATCTGTGCACTGTAATACTTGCATTTGCATGCCTGGTTTCCCAAAGCAGATGTCTCATTTGCATATATTCACATACGGCCTTTCTCCATTTAAGGGATTTTGTGAAATGTTGTCATGTCTCCAACTAAATGTTTAAACTTAAAAAGCAACTCCATTGCCGTCGCTTGGATGATTCTGTATTGTTGGTCATTTTTGCATTAATCTAGCATCCACATAATTGTGCCAAAAACTGGAGCATTTTACATCTGCTGCTTCTTGATTGGATTCCTCTTTTTTTGGGGGGGGGGGAATATATACCGAAAACATCCAGCCTTCTTTGCTCTTTTCCCCCCTCTGCTGAATATACTGAACTTGTACAAATAATAAAAAAAATTCTGATACATTTGCAGCTTAAATGCGTGGTCAATGAAGAGACGAAATGTACTTCCTTGCTAAAAGCCAACTAAAAATTAAAATGCAAATTCTTAACCCATAAGAAATCCCCACTGAATAACATTCACCCCGAACTCCTTGAAATATTCACCCAGAATCCTTCACAGAATGACTCAATCTTAAGGGCTAGAAACTTGACTCGCTCAAGAGTTGACTCTGGACAAGAAGCAATGGGGTGGAAACTAACCAAGGACACAACCAACCTAGAACTAAAGGAGAAATTTCCTGACAGAACAATTAATCAATAGAACAACTTGCCTCCAGAAGTTGTGGAGGCTCCAACATTGGAAGTTTTAAAAAAGATGTTAGATAACCATTTGTCTGAAGTGGTGTATGGCCGAGGCAGGGGGTTAGACTAGAAGGCCTCCAGGGTCCCTTCCAACTCTGTCTTATTCTGTCCTATTCTATACTATTCTATTTTCTATTCCATATTTCCTATTCCATTCCATATTCTATATTCTATATTCTGTTCTATTCCATTCCATTCCATTCTCTATTCCATTCCATATATTCTATTCTATTCTTATTCCAATATTCTATTCTATTCTATTCTTATTCCAATATTCTATTCTGTTCTATTCTATTCTATTCTAATCTTCTATTCTATTCTTATTCCAATCTTCTCTTCTCTTCTTCTATTCTATTCTATTCTATTCTATTCTATTCTATTCTATTCTATTCTATTCTATTCTATTCTATTCTATTTCCAATCTTCTATTCTATTCTATTCTCTATTCCATTCCATTCCATATATTCTATATTCTATGCTATGCTATGCTATGCCATGCCATGCCATGCCATGCTGTGCTATGCTACTCTATTCTATTTCTAGGTATATTCCATTTTATATTATTCTATTTCGATATTCTACTCTACTCTACTCTATTAAATGGAGCTTCTCAGAATCTCTGAGTTCCTGATTCCGGTGCCTGCAATTTTAATAGGATTACTTGGAGATCAGAAATTCAGGCCAAGGATAGTAGCTTCAAGCATTGTCAACATTCTCCTGTATTTCTATACAAATCTAATTAGTGTCCAGTTTCAATCAACTAAAGAAAAAAATTGTGACTCTTGCACGCTTTGTGTGTTTGTGTGTGTGTTATATTGTGTTTTAATCAGGCCAGTGTTCTGATTTGATTGGGGGCAATTAATGAAGACCTTTAGATCACTTTTTCTTTAACTAGGAAAATCTGATCCAAATCGATCCACTGTTTGGTAAAATGGGAAAAACACTCAGATTTCCACCCAGAATTCCTTTCAGCAGAAAGTGTTTTTAGAGCGCTCGACTTTGGAAACTGGCATCTTAGATTGAAACCTACTTCCTGGCATATATAAAAAATAGTTACCTCTTAAAAATGTGTTCCTACTTCAAGTTAAAGATAAATCAAGCGTTTTTTTATTACCAAATTGCCCTGCATGATTAGGTCATTGGATTGCAACTTCTGAATGGCAGTTGATGAGATCATTGAATTGCAAATTCTTTTGACTTGCGACATCATTTTTTTCTTCAAAAAAAAAAAAAAAGGTTAGATAGTCATTTGTCTGAAATGGTACAAGGTCCTTCCAACAAGGGGATAGATGGGAAACACCAAATTTTCAGATGACACCGAGCTAGCAGGAATAGCCAATACTCCAGAAGATAGTCTGGAGATACAGAAGGATCTTGACAGTCATGAACATTGGGCGCTACCTAACAAAATGAAATTCAGTGGTGAAGGTTCTACGTTTAGGCAAGAAAAACAAAACACACAGATACAGTATACGTGGTACCTTGCTCAATAGTAGTAACTGGGAGAGGGATCTTGGAGTCCTAGTGGGCTCCAACCATTTAAATAGAAGCCAGCCGTGTGCTGCTGCAGCTGCCAAAAAAGCCAACACAGTTCTAGGCTGCATGAGAGGAGGGATAGAATCAAGATCACCTGAAGTGTTAATACTGCTTTATAATGCCTTAGTAAGGCCATACTTGGAATAATGCATGCAGTTTTGGTCACCAAGATGTAGAAAAGATGTTGAGACTCTAGAAAGAGTGCAGAGAAGAGCAACAAAGATGATTAGGGGACTCAAGGACAAAACATGTGAAGAATGGTTGCAGGAACTGGGTACGTCTCTAGTCTAATAAAAAGAAGGACCATGATAACAGTGTTCCAGTATCTCAGGGGCTGCCCCAAAGAAGAGGGAGTCAAGCTATTCTCCAAAGCACCTGAAGGAAGGACAAGAAGCAATAGGTGGAAACTAATCAAGGAGAGAAGCAACTTAAGAGAAATTTCCTGACAGTTAGAACAATCTATCAGTGGAACGACTTACCTCCAGAAATTGTGGATGCTCCAACATTGGAAGGTTTTAAGAAGAGATAGGATAACCATTGGTCTGAAATGGTATAGGATTTCCTGCCTGAGCAAGGGGTTGGACTAGAAGACCTCCAAGGTCCCTTCCAACTCTGCTATTCTATTCTATTCTATTCTATTCTATTCTATTCTATTCTATTCTATTCCTATTCTATTCCTATTCTATTCTATTCTATTCTATTCCTATTCTATTCTATTCTAATGATTAATTGGAAGGTTTCAAAGCAGCTATTCAATCCAACTAACTAACCTTCTGTTTGTCATTAAATGCCACTCATTTTGCATTTACACACAGACAGTTTACCGACAATAACATTTGGATCCATGTCAGGCATTCGATCAGCAATGAATAAACTTCAGAGACTTTGCATTTGGGATAAATCAACCACAAAGCACTAAGAAGGATATTAAATCAGGGTATAAGAATGTAAACTGTAATTTTATTAATGTCTGATGGAGATTCTCCGCCATCCATGTCATGGTTGTCCCAAAGGTGCTTTTTTCAAGAGGCAACTGGACTTTCTGGTTTTTCCTTGAAGACGTTTCCCTTCTCATCCAAGAAGCTTCCTCGATTCTGGCAGGATAGTGGGGGCGATGGAAGGATCATATTTTCTCGGCTTACAACAGTAACCATTCAAAGTTCCAACAGCATTGAAAAAAGTAAAAACCATTTTTCTCACTTACCGCCTTTGTAGCATCCTCATGATCAAAATTCATATGCTTGGCCATTGACCCCTACTTGTGACCGTTGCCATGTCTCAAGGTCACAAGATTCCCTTTTGAGACCTTTTGACAAGCAAAGCCAAAGGGGAAGCCAGATTCGCTTAACAACCAGGTTACTAACTTATCAACAGCAGTGATTCACTTAACAACAGTGGCAAGAAAAGTCATAAAGTGGGGCAAAACTCACTTAATGAGCATCTCGCTTGACCCACAGAAATTTTGGGACTCAATGTTGATAGCAAGTCGAGAACTACCTGTATGATTTTAAACCTCCAAATGGCTCAGTGGCTCCCAGAGAGAGTACCAACAACCAGATGATGGCAAAGAAATATGACTCTGCTATCACCCCCAACATCCTGCCAGAACTGATGAAGCTTCTCAGATAAGAAGCGAAACCTCTTCTTTTTCCTCCTCCAGGGGAAAAAAACAGTCCAGTTGCCTTTTGAAAAAAAGCACCTTTTGAGACTTTGATTAGCTTTGTATCTTTGGTCCCTTCAGATTTAAGGGTGTATTTTTCCTTCCAAAACAGAGAGGTACAAAGTCATACCTGATCCCAGATGTCGTACAACGTCAAGGTAACTTCTTCATCATCCACGTAGAATCTTCTTTCGTACGAATCTTCTGGTAGGAAAAGAAAGAAGTGAACATCCAATCAGTGCAGTCCCATTTCTACGTGGTCCATTATTATTATTATTATTATTATTATTATTATTATTATTATTATTATTATTATTATTATTATTATTATTATTATTTTAAATGATGTCGAAGGAAGAATTTGATATTAAGATGATTTGATCAGGCAGTGTTTTCAGACAAAGCTGCCCAAGAAATCAAATATAATGCAGAAATCTCAGTTTCCCCCCCTGACAGGTGGGCTATTATCTTGCATAAGAAAAGATAGACTGCAGGAAGAAGAAAAATAAAAATAAAACTACATTGCTTTAAGCAGGGGTGGGATTCAAAAATCCCAACAACCGGTTCTCTACCCGGTTGGTGAGTGGGCGTGGCCTACTGGAACTTCCGGGAGGGGCATTTTTCACCTTCCTCATAGTCCAGAGGCTTCCCTCAGGCCTCTGGGAGGACAAAAATGGGCTCCGGAGGACCTCTGAAAGCCAGAAACAGGCCCACTTCCAGGAATCTCCGAGAGGGGCATTTTTCGCCCTTTCAGAGCCTCTGCGTGGACCCTGCACCTACCTGCATCCAAAACGGGCTGTGTGGAGACTCCTGGGAGGGGAGGGGAGGGTTGGGGAGGGGAGGGTTGGGGAGGGCCAGCCAGTCAGTTCAACTACAAATTTGATGAACCAGATGTAAATTAAGCCTGAACTAGCTGAATCCCACCTTTGGCTTTAAGACACAAATACAAAGAATGGGTGTGGAAATTAATATCCCATCCCTGGATTTTTCAGGGTTTACAAAAGACCCCATATTTCTAGTGGCAGTTTTGGCAAGGAAGATGCTTGGGATGTTGATTCAGAGAAAAAAATTCCTCGCCATCTCGATTAACCCAGTTTGCAAACGACAGCAAAATAATCCTCTGAATCCTGGTGTCTTGTGACAAACAAGGACAGAAACTCATATGAATGTGCCCACAATTAATTAAAACTGTGGAACGGTTTGCTTTCAGAAGTTGTGGATGCTGTGACACAGGAGGTTTTCAAGAAGAGATTGGACAGCTGTTTTTCTGAAATGGTATAGGGTCTCCTGCTTGAGCAGGCAAGGTTGGACTAGAAGACCTCTGATGTCCTTTACAATTCTGTTATTCTGTTATTTTGAAGGAAAAATGATGAGTTTTATTTTCCTTGGACTTCAGGTTTGAGCTTCTTTGGCGACAGACTGAAATTCGCGAATGTGTGTGGTTTCGATCCCTACCTGCTGGTGGAGTGCCCCGAGCTGGCTGGTTTTGGGGCTAAGCCACCCTGTAGAGGTGATGAAGAGGGGGGAGACCACCAGCAGGGTTGAGGAGAGCCACATCTCTCTTCCTCAACTGGCCATTACTCCCTTTCCCGAAGGTGGTTGCAGTGGTGGTCAGAAATGGCCACCTCAAAGAAGAACTCAACCGGAAAAGAATGTGCAGGAGGAAGATAAGAAGAGAAAGTTTTGGCTGACCAGGTCAAACTGAAAAAGCAATAACATAAAGTACCCTGGAATTTGAACTATAAAGAATAACATTGCTCCCAAAGAAGATTTTGAAACCGCGAATGAGAGAGGGAAGGAAAAGGATTTGGGTTTTTTTTTTTCTTTCCTTCCCCATATTGACAACTAAGAGATTTACATAAGAAATTGACAAAAATCCACTTTGAAATTAACAGGCATTTAAGCTGAAAATAAAATGTCAAAGGGATAATAAAGACTTCTGGATTTTCAAAACTTTTAAAAGAAGGAAAGGAGAGAAGGAAAAAACAAAAGGGTGGGATCTGGAAAAATGGAGGAGACCACTTGGAAGTAAAAGGAATTAACAGTGAAACTTTAACAAGATTCCTAAAAGATACATTCTAACTGAAACTTTGTAACAAGATGATGAGAACCCCAGGAAGAGAAAGTGGAAAAACGAAGCAAGAAGAAACAGCTTTGGATTATTTGCATTACTTGGTGACTTTTGGATTTTTGGTTATTGGATCTAAAGGACTAAAATCAATTGGGTGGTTGTTTAAAAGTTTTTAAAATGGCATCACTTTTGGAAGAACTGAAAATGGAACTTAAAAAACAGAAAGAAGATGCACAAGAAGGAAGAGAGTTTTTTGGCTTCATATTTCAATTTTTAGAAATGGAGATCTTGAACTATGAGAAACAACAAGAAATGCCTGTAGAACAAGAAGGGCAGGACTAAGAAGAAGCCATCTTCAATGATCAAGTAATTCTAAGTGGGGGGGGAAAGGAAAGGGGGGAAAGAGAGTGAAAAATTTAAGATCTGAAAAAACAACTAAAAAAACGAATAGTTTGAAAAGTAATTACAATATTAGGAAGAAACAGAAGAGAGGATTACAGAAGAGAGAATTAGAATTAGAGAGACAAGGGGTCAAAAAGAGGAGGGAGAAGAAGAGGGGGAAAGGAAAAGAAGTTATAAAGGACAGAAACAGGACATAGAGAAACAGGAAAAACATCCAAGGATTAAAGGTATAAGCCTATTTAGAAGACATAGAGATAATGGGTGAAAATTTAATTGAAAGAGGGATTCTGCAAAAGTACATAAGATAGTATTGTTATATTAGAAATAGAAATGAACTTAGAAAATATGAAACAAGTGTGATTAAAATAATCGATAAAATACTCATTGTAATGTAATGGAATGTTTGTTAATAAATAAATGAAATAAAGAGAATGTGAGAACGAAATTAGGAAAGGATGGGAACATTTTAATTGTTATTAATGAGTTATAAAAATTTTAGTGAAGAGGAATACGAAAGAAATATGAAAAAATTATGCAAATATTATCAGTGTTCCTAAGGAACTATGATATCCCATTGAAAAGAAATGTTAAAGATTATAACTAACATTAATGATAGAGCTGAATTGGAATAGAATAAGTATTTTATTTATTATTGTTATATATATACTTTCTCTTTAAAAACTTAGTGTGTATTTTAAGAATGTACCAAGCAGAATTTGACTGGAAGTTATGTGTTATATTGAGTGTTATAATTGTAAAGGCATAAATTGAAGTTTAAATAAGAGTTGAATGGACAAAAATTAAAAGATACAAAGGTATCATACTTTAATCAGTAACTACAGGGGAAAATTTTGTTTAATGAGAAAAGAAAATATGAAATTGAAACAGGACAGACAAAAGTATAAACATAATAATTAGAAAGGTATTAAAACTTACAAAAAGATATATATAATTGAATTTAGAAAGGAATGAGATAATTAAAGGCAAAGTTGAGAAAACTAAGGGAAGGGAAAAATTACGGAGAAAATGTTAAAATAATAATAAGATATGGAACAGAACACAAAGACAAATATGAAATTGAGTTTGTGTCTGTATGGAGACATGATAACCTGGAACCATGCTATTCTCAAAAAGGGATATTTTATTTGTATTATGCTTTGTGAAAACCCAAATAAAAGTTTTACAAAAAAAAAAAGAGTTTTATTTTCCTTCCCCTTCCTTTCACTCTTCCCTTTCCATTCTCCCTCCCTTTTCCCTTTCCTTTCTTCCTTTCCTCTCCTGCTTCCTCTTTTCTTTCCCTGTCCCCCTTCCCTTTCCTCTTTCCCTTCCTTTTACCTTCTCTTTTCACTTCCCCATTCCCTTCTTCAATTCCTTTTCTCTTTCCTCTTCCCTTTCGCCTTCTGCTTCTCATTCTTCAATCCCCTTTCCTCTTTCCCTTCCATTTTCCTTTTCCGTTTCCCCCTTCCTTTCCACTTCCCTTTTCCTCTCTTCAATTCCCCTTCTGCTTCCTCTTTCTTGTTCTGTACCTTCATTTGAATACTTGAGATCCCCGCGCTTTGATTGGCCAAAGCGCGGGGCGATCGGATTGGCTAGGCGAGCCGTGCCGATTGGCTCGCTAAGAACCTCCCGCGATTGGTCGATTCAAATCACGGGAGATTCAAAGTGGTGCCATTGCCCGTGGCCGCCGCGGCTTGGAAATAAAAAGCCGCAAAAGTTTTTTAACCGCCAGTTCGGTTCCTGACTAAATAAAGAGCTGATACAAAGTCACCGACTCCTGGCTTCCTTCCATGCGGATACAACATTTCTTTTCCTCTTCCTCAGAGGTGGTATTCAGCAGGTTCTGACCAGTTCTGGAGAACCGGTAGTGTAAATTATAAGTATTTCGGAGAACCAGCAAATCCCACCTCTGACTGGAGATTTTACAGGATCCTTCCCCTGCCACTCTCACCAAGCCACGCCCACAGAACTGGTAGTAAAAAAATGTTTGAATCCCACCACTGCTCTTCCCCTTCCTCTTTCTATTTCCCTTTTCCTCTCCCTTCCCTTCCCCAGTCAGCTGACACAGACTTGATACATAAAACCCATTTCGGAGATTGTAAAGAGGAATTAAATGTACCCTGCATTCATTTAATCCATGTGAGGGCAGCAGATTCCCCAAAGGTTTAAACAAACTTAATCTCTAGTTCACAAACTTTTCTTGCATGTTTTATAGATAAGCCAAGACCACATGAAAAGCCAGCTTCAAACTAGCCATGGTTGCAAAAAAAAAGGAAAATGGATTAAAGCAATGTACACAGGCACAATATTCCAGAAAGCAGTTGAGTCTATGACAAAGGAAATTACTGGGTTAGCATCAACATTGAATTAAAATTAAATTATAATTAATAGCTGTCTAGTTATTCCTCTTTTTTCCCCTTCTGCTTTTATCCTGCGTGAAGCAACCTGTGGATTTATTAACCTTTATTAATTTAACTGCTTTTGTTGCCGAGTGGATGGTAGTTAGTAGATTTAGCAGAATAAAGAACTGTTCTGAGATTTAAAAAAAAATCATTTATTACAAGTGCAAATTTTTCCAAAGCGGTTGTCGGTTAAGTAAGGATGGACTATGCCAAGCGACTCCCTCGTTTTTGCTCGATTTAATTATGTGTATTTTATTGAACTGGGATATGTGTTCGTTTTCATTTCGTCAAGTTTCCTTGGGAGAAATTAGGTAAATTAAACTGAGCTTGGGAGCCCTGCAAAATGGTTTAATTGTTCTAACAAAGCTTAGCCCTTCACACCGTATGTTTGAACAATCCTTTCCAAGATAATTTAAATTTCTGGATCCATATCGTGTTGACGTCATACTAAACTGCCATATTGCATTAAAAAGTTCAACCCCAAAGGATCTTGGGGGTGAGACATAATTCTTTCTTTCTTTCTTTCTTTCTTTCTTTCTTTCTTTCTTTCTTTCTTTCTTTCTTTCTTTCTTTCTTTCTTTCTTTCTTTCTTCCTTTCTTCCTTCCTTCCTTCCTTCCTTCCTTCCTTCCTTCCTTCCTTCCTTTCTCTTTCTTTCTCTTTCTTTCTTCTTTTCCTTCCTTCCTTCTTTTTCCTTCCTTGCCTGCTTCCTTCCTCTTTTCTATCTTCTTTTGTCTCTCTCCTTCTTTCCTTCTTTTTCTTTTTCTCTTTCCCTCTCTCCTTCCTTCCTCTTTTTTATCTTCTTTCCTCTCTCTCCTTCCTTCCTTTTCTTTCTTTCTTTCTGTCTCTCCCCCCCCCCTTCTTTCTTTCCTTCCTTTTTTTAAAAAAAAGGAAGATTCCCATAACTTTCATGTAACTTTAGCAGGTAGGAGCTGCTTCTTTATTCACATTTATATGGGTGGGGGGAAAAACTGATGAGCAGAACTGTTTAGAGTTCTTTGGACAGGTGGGGGTTGCCAGATGGGGGATACATTTTAATCCACCTTAGATGCAGATAATTCTTGATTGACAAACAAAATTGAGCCATTATTTGTCGTATATTAAGAGAAAGTGACAAGTTACTAAAATAGTTTACCTGTGTGATGAAGGGGAGTCATTCCTTTGTACATGTTTTTTTTTTCCTTTACGCTCTACCTTTCCTTCCTTTATCTCTGCACCTTCTATTTTTTTCCTTTATTTTTCCTTTTCTTCCTTTTTAAAATTGCCATGTTTCACAAAATAATTATTTTTAAAAATGAGAAAATATTTACTGCTTGCACATGCCTCGTTCTTTCGCAACTGGTGAAACAAAGAGTAAAGATTCAAGGGATTTCTTGATAGAAAAGGCCACTATTTCTTCTGGTCATCCTTACCTGCATGGTCCTCCTCGGGATGGGAGACCCCTTTCATGCCCCCAAAGATGGCAGCCAACGTCGTCTTGCCAACTCTGCTCTCGCCCAACAGCATGACTTTGTACGGGCCTCGGCCACCCGCTGGACTGGCTCCGCTGTGGCTGCTGACCTCTGGGGAACTCGGCGGAGAGTCCAGCTCATCCACTGCTGATGCCCTCACCAGCTGGTGTTTGATGGGCAGGGGCATGCTACCACGGCGAGGTCCGGCCCCTGCCAACGCCGGGGGCAACGTCATGACTGATCGGGAGCTGCCCAAAGGGAGAGACAAGAAAGTTGTCTTTTCTACAGGATTAGGGTGTTGTGGCCTGCCAGCATCCAGCGGAGCTAGCAGCAGACTCAGACAGTGAGGAGGTTGGGGAGGAACCTGGGCCAGTCCTGGAGTCTGGGAAAGGCTCTAATGAGGGTTCTGCATTGGAGGCAGAAATGGGGCCAGGGCTGTCCGACAGTTATCTATCAGAGATAGATACCACCTATGAAGTTAGAGATCAGTGGGGAAGAAGAACAGCTGGAGCCTGTTCCCAGTGTGCACATGCACAGAGCTGCCAGAAGAAGGGTACAAAGATCAACTTGAGAGTAAGGGCACAAGTGGATGGTAAATGGCCCCTCCCCAGAGGGAATAAAGAGGAGCGAAAGGAGTGTGGTGTTTGCAGGAGACAGTTCAATTCATTAGGATGGAGATCTGTTCCTGACTTCTTGCCAAGTAATTGCTGCTACAGTGTGGCATTTGGAAGGTATCGGCCTAGCAGCTCTCTCAGCCTGATAAAGGTCTGTAGTTGTGAAACCTCATGAAAGACTGTTGCTGGGACTTTGCTGGAGAGGAATTCATTTCAACCTAAATAAAACGGGTTTTATCGGGATGAGGAATCTGCTGGGAAGCCTAGATCAGAACAGCTACAGGATTAGAGTTCAGGTGTGGAAATGACACTTGTTTGATCTTGTCTTTGGCTGGAGGCTGAGCAGAGCCAGGACTTGGAGGGGAGACCACAAGGAGATCACCAAAGCTGTCTTGGGAAGTCGAATAAATGTGTAAAAGGAAGCAGGGCCAAACTTATGGTACATGAACCTCTCCCTGAAGTCATCCCATTTCCTTGTTCTTTTTGGCAATGGGGACAGCTGGTAGGATCTTGAGACATGGAGGTGAAACCCTCATCTGTACCCTTCCAAACTCCCTCAAGTAAGCCCCTCCCCCCTCCGGGTTCCAACCATTCTAGACAAGAGTTACTTCCAAGAGAGGAAAATCAAATCTCTGGTTGCCATATTTTATTTATATAATTTATTAGTACAGTTTTGATGCTGCCCAATTCCAGTGGACATCGTATTTTCTAAGTAGCTTCTAACAACTTTCATAAACCATGATTATGCAGACTACAAGGGGTGAACCCAATTAAGAATCATAAAATAATTTAAAAGGCCACTGGAATTAAAATACTTTGTCCTGAAATCAAAAAGAGAGAATGTTTTTTGGAAGTAGATGGGCCATTACACAGAAGATATATTCTATTTTATAAGGTTCTTTTAAACTAGAATATTCCTGGCTTTAAGCTGCCCTACATAACTTTGTGCAAGTTTTTAAAAAGCGGTCAAACACATCATGGCTTATTTTAATTGACAAGCTATAACATCAAGCAAAACTAAAGCCTGTACAGAATCAGAAAAAAAACATAGTGATAATATAAGATAGATAGATAGATAGATAGATAGATAGATAGATAGATAGACAGACAGATAGATAGATACCGTGTTTCTCCAACAATACGGCCTCCACCAATAGGAAGGCCCAACATGTTTTATTGGCATAAAATCAAATTAAGCCCCTCCCCCCAAATTTAGGCCTATTTTAAAACATGCAAAATAAGGGGGAAGGGCGGGGGGACTTGCCATTAGGAGCGCCCCGCGGGCAGCAATTCCTCACCACCAACTGCTCCTAATGGGCAATCATGGCAGAGCACGGAGAGCTCCCTACCCCTGCCAAGCACCTTTGCGGCAGACCCAAGACCTTCAGCACCCGCCGCTGTTGATTTCCCTTCTGCCCATGCCGCTGCCGCGTTTGGAGCTGCCACTTCCACGTTTGGAGCACCACTGCTGTTTGGAGCACTGCTGCTGTTTGGAGCTGCCGCTTCTGCATTTGGAGCTGCTGCTGCATTTGGAGCTGCCGCTTCCACGTTTGGAGCACTGCCGCTGTTTGGAGCACCACCGCCATTTGGAGAGCCGCCACCACTCCAAACACGGTGGCAGCGCCAAATGTGGAAGTGGCAGCTCCAAACATGATGGTGGTGCTCCAAATGGCAGTGGCACTCCAAACATGGAAGCAGCAGCTCCAAACGTGGCGGCGGTGCTCCAAATGGCAGTGGCACTCCAAACACAGAAGTGGCAGCTCCAAATGTGGTGGCAGAATGGGCAGAAGGGAAAGCAACAGCGACCGATACCAAAGGTCTTGGGTCTGCAGCAAAGGTGTTTGGTGGGAGTAGGGAGCTCTCTGTGCTTCGCCATGATCACCCGTTAGGAGCGGCTGGTGGAGAGGCTGCCCGCAGGCCGTTCTAGATGAGGATGCAAGGGGGGTAATTAAGTCACCCCCGAAATGACGGCCTAGCCAATTTTTCGGGGCTCAAAAAAAAATAAGGCCCGGCCTTATTTTGTGAGAAACACGGTAAATAGATATAGAGATAGATATAGACAGACAGATATAATAGGTAAGTATAGGGGTGGGATTAAAAAATCCCAGCAACTGGTTCACCGCCTGGTTGCTGGGTAGGTTTGGCCACGGTGGGTGTAGCCTACCAGAACTTCGGGGAGGGCCATTTTTCACCTTCCCCTGGGTCTGGAGGCTTTCCTTGAGCCTCTGGGAGGGTGAAAATGGCCTCCCCTGGGGTTTGGAGACCCTCCGGAAGTCAGAAACAGGCCTGCTTTTGGACTTCCGAGAAGCCCATTTTTCGCCCTCCCCAGGGTCCAGAGGCTTTCCTCGAGCCTCCAGGAGGGGGAAAAAGTCCACCCCAGGCTTTGGAGGCCCTCCAGAGGCTGGAAACGGGCCCGTTTCCAGCCTTCTGGAGCCTCCAGGAGGCCCATTTTTCACCCTCCTTGAGCCTCTGTGTGGGCCCTGCACTTACCTGGGATCTAAAACATGCCACATGGGGACTCCTGGGAAGGGCAGGGCAGGGTGGGCCATGCACTGGATTCTAGGTGCAGCAGTAGGCAAGGATAAGGTCCATCTAAGCTAAGATTAAGCCAGCTTTGCATGTTGTTGTAAATGCAGGCTTTCAAGCTGGCTGGTCATTGCAACTACGGGTTTGGTAGAACCAGATATAAAATTAACATCCAGTTCGCCTGTACCAGTGCGAACCACTAGCATCCCACCCCTTGGATGCAGGGTGGATTTGATTTAAATCAAGTTGATTTAAATCAAATCCACCCTGCAGATGATACAACCATGATTGATCTCCTTCGAGACCATGACAAATCTGAATACAGACAGGAAGTTGAAGAACTGGCCTCACGGTGCAGGCGGAACAATCTTGAACCAACCCATTCAAAACTCTAGAGATAATATTAGTCCTCCTATTCTACCATCTCTTGCAATGCTAGACAAAACGCTATCAAACAGGAGAGACTTTCAGGTTTCTGGATTTTATAATATCCCAAAGACTTAAAAGTGTATAGGGTCTCCTGCTTGGGCAGGGGAGATTGGATGACTCTGTGGGGCATTGCTCACCAAAACCAACTAGACACAAGTAGAGTCATCCGTCATTGTGTCCCCGTGTCATCACCCTGCTAGACAACTCATTCCCACAATACTGAGAAACTACCTAGTAGGGCTGTGTTCCTATTGTCCTTTTCCTCCTTCCTATGTCCTAATTCCTTCTCTTGTTATGACTATAACTTTGTTGCTTGTAGCTTACGATTTCTATCAATTGTTTTATTGAGTTGTCTAGTATGGTTTATGTTGATTGCTTATTTCATATTCTATGACTATTTGCAGTTATGATTATGATGAATGTTTTTATGATGATTATGATCACTATTTATCACTCGTTGCTTGTATGCACACTGAGAGCTTATGCACCAGGGACAAATTCCTTCTATGTTTGATCACTCTTGGCCAATAAAGACTTCTGTTCTGTTTATTCCATTCCATTCCATTCCATTCTCTTTTCTTTTTTCTTTTTCTTTTCATTCCATTTCATTCTATTCCCTTTTCTTTTTCCTTTCCTTTCCTATTCCATTCCATTCCATTCCATTCCATCCTTTCCTGATTCTATTCTTTCCTGATTCGATTCTATTCGATTCTATTCGATTCTATTCTATTCCTGTTCTGTTCCTTCCGTTCCATTCCATTCCATTCTCTTTTTTCTTTTTCTTTTCATTCCATTCCATTTCATTTCATTCTATTCCCTTTTCTTTTTCCTTTCCTTTCCTATTCCATTCCATCCTTTCCTGATTCTATTCTATTCTATTCTATTCTATTCTATTCTATTCTATTCTATTCTATTCTTTCTATTCTATTCTATTCCTGTTCTGTTCCGTTCCATTCCGTTCTGTTCCGTTCCGTTCCATTCCATTCTTCTATTCCTAACTGGAGCCACATTTACAACAACATGAAAGCCTACATTTACAACAACATGCAAAGCTGGCTTAATCCTAGCTTAGATGGACCTTATCCTTGCCTACTGCTGTGTCTAAGATCCAGTGCACAGCCCACTTCCCCAAACAGGCTCTTCCTTTGTTAGCCAGATTATGAGTGTGTGTGTGTGTTTATTTGTGAATGCGCTCCCAGTGCTGGATGGATTCACCACCAAGAAGATGAACCAGATGCCGCCGGATGTGTGCAAGACACTGATTTTTCTATACGGCACAACCCATGTGCTGTGCATAAACCACTTAAAAAAAAAAAACATGCACACACTGGTACTTCTCAGCTAGAGGGGAAATCAAAAAAAGCACATAGCTGCATGCATGTCACATTAATGCCTTCTTTCTCCATCACTATGCACCTGTCAGGCTCATTAATCCCTGATCAGCAGTGCAAAGGTGCACAAATTACACCTGATCTATTTGTCTAGTTCATTGCTCATCTGCCTAACTCATGGCTTCATTCATTCTGCATTGCTGTACAGTGTGCAATTGTATTGTGGAGGATTGCTCGACTTCAATTGGTTTCCAGACCAGCTGGTTGGATTCACAAAGCCCACCCATTCACACACTTCCCTGCCTTCAAACCCAATGCAAAGGTCCGCACATTGACCTTTTGCGCCCAATCAATTGTACACATCAAATTCACACTGACAAGCATTTGAACTTACTACTCATTGTGTCTCATCAAACTCACACCGACAAATTGGCTGGTCGTCATGTCTCCGCACAGCCAGAAAAAGGAGATTTTTTTTTTTAGGACTGCACAGACAAAACCCTCAATTCTTGGAGGATATTAAACATCCCCATGTACTTTAGAGGACTGCATTGGTGAAAAATCCTTGGCTAAAAAAAGAGAATCTATTACTTCATTTGGGTATCTGTGTTATCATTGAATAAGATCCTATTTTCAATTCCTTTCCTAAAACATGGCTGATTCTTCTAAGATCGAAGGGCACAGTGGCCTGACTGGTTATTTTTTTAAAAAGAATTTAGAATAGAATAGAATAGAATTCTTTATTGGCCAAGTGTGATTGGACAAACAAGGAATTTGTCTTGGTGTAAATGCTCTCAGTGTACATAAAAGAAAAGATACATTCATCAAGAGTCAAAAATCATGCAATTAATTTCTAGTCTCAAAATCTTCAAGGTATCTCCTCCAGCAAAATCTTAATATTTTCTTCTTTTTTTTGTCCTCTCCCTTCCCACTTATAACAAGAAGCCAAGTTTTTACCTTTTATAAAAAGACAGGTTTCTCAATGACCATTTCTTGATTCCATAGGGAAGGAGAGTAAACTTTCCCTTTCAGCACCTCAAATTTGCTGCTTGAAATTCTCCTTTGGAAACAAAGTATCGTTCAAAAATAGGCATAGTTTTCAGGAAGTTAGGGGTCTCTTAAAGTCCTGGGTCAGCCAAAAAATTTTCTCTTGTAAACTTTCTCCCCTCTTCCTCCTGCTCGGTCTTACCCAGCTGCCGGCTTCTTTGTGGCGGCCATTACAGACCGCCGCTCCACCGTCTTGAAAAAAGGGGGTTTTGCCGGCTGGGGAGGGGGTCTGCAACACCCACAAACCCCTCTCCGGCTCCCCCTATCTTCGGCTGCCTCTGCGGGGCAGCCTTAGCCTCCAGACCCGTCAGGATCGGAAGCACCAAGACGGCTAGCGCCGCAGGGATCGCGAATCCCTGCTGCTGCCGAAACCGACAAACCGGAAGTTTTAAAATATAGATTGGGCTTTTTTTCTTTTCCCTTCTATTGATATCACCCCAGGAAGAGAAAGTGAGAACTTTGTGCTTTATTTGGATTGACTGATGTCTCTGGGACTTTGGGGAACTGTTTTAACTTTTGAAACATCTTGGTTGTTTTAAGAAGAAGAATAAAGAAAAGAGTTACAATGGCTTTACCTGTTGATGAACTTAGAAAGGAATATGGAAAAATAAAAAAAGAAGGCAAGGACGCTGTGAAAGAAGCCTTCCTTTTTTTTAGAAATGGCGCTTGCTATTTATCAGCAAAAACAACAAGAATCAAAAATCATCAGGTACAACACTTAATAATAGTCACAGGGTACAATAAGCAATCAAATCATACTAGTCCATATAAATTGTAAGGATATAAGCAACAAAGTTACAGCCATACAGTCACAAGTGGGAGGGGATGGGTGATAAGGAGTGATGAAAACCGCAGATATGGCATTAATATTGCACTATACAGTAGAATTCAATAAGTTACTGCCCTGGGATAGAAGCTGTTTTTCAGCTGGGAAAATTCCAAAGCAGTTAACAAATCTGATTAAAACATTTTTTTTAAAAAAAGATACAAAGTACAATAAACCCCAAGCCTATAAATATTAGAAGAGATTGAAAAATTCCAAAGCAGTTATCAAATCTGATCAAAACCTTTAAAAAAAAAAAACAAAGCATGATAAACATCATGCCCACAAATATTAGAAGGCCTGGCAGGGAAGGGCAACTTAAAATGCTGATAATGAAAATACGCTCCAGCGTTTAAAAAGAATTGAAGCAGATGGCAGAGTCTAGCCAGCTTTGAATAATCTCAGCTAGCTAAGCAGGGTTGCGTCTGGTTAGAATTTGGAGAGGAGAACCATGTGAAAAGCCCACAGCTTTATAAATAAAGTAATTTTAAAAAGCACCCCCCAAAAAAGAGAATGATAGACCGTGGGAAGATAATACACCTTAGCCACGATTCTATCTTTACTTGTGGGGGGGGAATGACCCTTTCTAACTTTTTATAGCTTGGCTCAGTTCCTTGAGCTCCGCACAAGACGTTTGTCAGAACGGAGAAAGGAATCAGGGCTCACGCTTTTGTTCAGCCTTGAGATTTATTTAGATACTAGCTTGAAAACTGTGCTTTGCTACAAAACTATGTGGTCGGGCTTAGTTTTGGGGGAGGAAAATAAGGCAGAATTCTGCCTCTGCCTACCAACATCCATCAGTATTCCTCTGGCTAATTTCCTGTCAGTGTGAGAAAGAGTTGAGGGCTGTTTAGAAACTGAAACAGTATTTGCTATGTGAGCAAGAAGGAGACAGCAAGGAGTCTGGGTGTGGCTTAGCTCAACTGTTCTGTATTAAAGCTGGTTGCTGTAGTGAAATGGAAACGGAAACTCCTCTGTGCTTGTGTTTTGCATTTGGAGCAGATTTCTTTTCAAGTGGGGAGGGGGAGTAGAACTTAGCATCAAAGCGTGTTAATAATAATAATAGAGGAAATACTCTAAATGCTCTGATGGCCATTTCGAAAAATCCTTTCTTAGGGAGCCCCTAGAAGCCAAGAGGAACATACGGGCCCAATTTCAAGTTTGTAGGCTTTATGGTTCTGGAGATTTTGTGATGATACATGAGTGGTATTTTGCTTTTATACGTATAGATAATGAAGGAAAGAGAATCTGATTAAATCAAAATACTTCTTTTTTTTTCCTCCATCCCACTCCAACTGCCAGAGCCAAATCTCAAAAGTGATTCTCTACAGGAGCAAGTGCTTCACCCATTGAATTTCTGCCTGTAGCACATCTTTGGCAAGGCATAGGAAGTCTCCCCAAAATGCAGCAGATTAATGGAGGACATCAATGATAATGGATAAAATAACATTTGCCGGCTTTGAAACCACTGTTTCTCAAGCTAGGCCATGTAGAGATGGGTAGACTTCAACTCCCAGCCAGCTGGGGAATTCTGGTAGTTGAAGTCCACCCATTCATCTTCATGTGGCCCAGCTTGAGAAACACTGTTCTAAACAAATCCAGCCAAATGCACTCCATGGGTTTGCAATCTCCTCTCTCTTCCCAGCTACAGCCATGCACCACACACTCACACCCACACTCAAACACATACATAAATGCACACACAAAGTTAATGAATGCAACACTAAGTGTCTTCTTCACTTTCCTTTCTGCATTTCCAGAATCATCCCGGGTGCAAAATAAATCTACAAAGGACAGATATACCCACCCACACTGAATACTTAACCCAACCTAACATTGCACCCCATTGTGGTAACTGCACAACATCAGCCTCTGGCAAGCAGAGGGATTCACTTCATGAATGATGCGCAATTTTTGAGTTGTTTGCAAGGAAGACACAAAACACAACTGCAGCGCCCAACCTTCAATCTGCCTCCAGCCCAGCTTGCGGGGTCAGATTCATAAAGTCTCCCTTCCCCTCCATGCTGCGTTCCCATGGATACGGCTTCCCGGGTTGCACATCACTGTATTCAGTGCACTACTAGCACTGATGTTGTTTCCTAGTTCGGTCATGAAATGTCTGCAAGAAAGCAAGCAAGGACTCTTACAGCCTTTCTTCTTCTTCTTCTTCTTCTTCTTCTTCTTCTTCTTCTTCTTCTTCTTCTTCTTCTTCTTCTTCTTCTTCTTCTTTTCTTCCTCCTCCTCCTCCTCCTCTTCCTCCTCCTCCTCCTCCTCCTCCTCCTCCTCTTCTTCTTCTTCTTCTTCTTCTTCTTCTTCTTCTTCTTCCTCCTCCTCCTCCTCCTCCTCCTCCTCCTCCTCCTCCTCCTTCTTCTTCTTCTTCATTTTTTTATTTATTTTGATTTGTCAATTGCTTACAAGATAATAGCTTTAAGTATATACAAGTTATGAATACATGAAATGGGTACATATAAGAAAAATAAAAGAAAGAATAGGACAGGGACAGTAGGCACGTTGGTGCATTTATGCACGCCCCCTACAGACCTCTTAGGAAAGGTGTGAGGTCAATAGGAGACAGTCTCAGGTTAAAGTTTTTGGGGTTTGGGGAAGAAACTACAGAGTCAGGTAGAGTATTCCAGACATTGACCACTCAGTTGCTGAAGTCGTATTTCCTGCAATCATGTTTAATTAATTAATTAATTAATGATTAACCTTGAGGTTGTATCTATTGTGTGATCTTGTGTTGTTATGGTTGAAGCTGAAGTATTCATTGACAGGTAGGATATTGCAATGTATGATTTTATATACTATACTTAGATCGGACCAAAGGGGGCGTAGTTCTACATTTACTAGGTCTAGAATTTCGAGTCTGGTGGCATAAGGTATTCTGCAATGAGTAAAGGAGTGGAGAACTCTTCTTGTGAAATATTTCTGGACTTTCTCGACTGTGCTAATATCAGATACGTACTGGTTCTCCTCCTCCTCCTCCTCCTCCTCCTCCTCCTCCTCTCGGCAAACCTCACTCCTTCTAGCATTGATGCTATCCCCTAGTTGGGCCCTGAAACGTCCTGCAAGAAAGCCAGCAGGCACCAAGGACCTCTCATGTCAACCCTGAGCTACGAAGATTCTTCTTTATTGGTAACTGTACATCAACCTCGTTGACAAGCTATGGAATTTGCTGTTCTTTGTGTCGCGGCACCCAAGCAACGGAAAACGCGACTTTTTGGACCGCACACATCAACCCCAACCCACCTCCCCTCCGATTCCAGCAGGGTGCCGAGCATCCCCACGTGCCCAAGAGAAAGATGCGGGTATCGCCATCCAGGATGTTCGGGGGGGAGGGGGAGCCAGGGAAACACCTTTGTTTAAAAAAAAACAAAATCTTTCCATAATATTTATCCCGAATCTTTGGCACGACGTTCTGCTTTGCCATTCAGGCGGCCGACTCCTTACCTGTTTCCAGCCAGGGCATCGGAGACACTCGCGGAAACCTTCAGCGTGGGCTTTTCCACAGACATCGCCCTTCCAAGCCAAGGCTGGCTAGCCCCCGCTGATCTACTTGTGGCTGTAGCGGTTTCGAACTCAAGTGGAAAGGTTGATCTCTCTTAAACCACCACGCCGGGAGCCGTTTAAAAAAAAATATTCAGAAATAGGGGCAGTACAAAAGGGCGTCTCTCTCTCACTCTCTCTCTCTCTCTCTCTCTCTCTCTCTCTCACACACACACACACACACACACTCAGAGAGAGGGGGAGGGAAAGTAGAGAAAAAGAGAGAAACAGAAAGAGAGAGAGAGAAAGAGAAAGAGAGGAAGGAGAGGGAGAGGGGGGAGAGAGAGAAAGAGAGAGGAGAGAGAAAATGAGAGAGGAAGAGAGAGGAAGAGAGAGATAAAGAGAGAGAGGAGAGAGGGAAAGAAAGGGGGCAGAGAGAGAGAAAAAGAGGAGACAAAATGAGAGAATGAGAGAAAGAAAAAACGAGAGAAAGAAAGAGGGAGAGAGAAAGAGAGAGAGAAAATGAGAGCGAGTGAGGGAGAGGTTTTCAGGCGCCACAAGGACACCTGAAAGGACGACGGATCCAATTCATTCCGGAGAATGAATTGCCCCCTGACTAGACCTGTCGCCCGTTTTGCCAAATCTGGCCGAGCCTTCCTTTTCTTTCTTTCTTTTTTTGGTGGCAGCTTTTTCCTGCCGCGGAAAAAGCGCCCGTGCGGTGTGCCAAAGGGGCACACCACCACCACCACTCTTGCGTCTTCTTTCTCGCGGCTCCGTGACACAATCCCAACCGCTTCGATTCCGGTGGCAAAATGTGTGCGAAGTTCCACACACGCACATACACACACACACCAAAAATTAAAAAAAAAATCGAAAAAAGAAGAAGAAAAAGAAGCATTCAGGGCTGCCGTCTGGCGTGCAGGGCTGCCGTCGACGGCTGGTTTGATGCTGAAAGCTTTCAATGCTGAAAGCCCCCGCCTCTACTGGCTGGCTGCCACCCGAACGCTCCAGGTGGGGAGGCTTCCTCGCAAGCCCTTTCCTCCCCGCGTCTGCAAGCTTCTCCCATCTTGGTCACCCACGATCTGCTACCTTCTCCCGGGGATCCAGGCCGGCTGGCACCTGGATCCACCCGGCCCTCCCCCGCAGAGATCGCCGCTGGATCGCTCGCTTGCGCGAAGAAAAAATGCAGCCAGCCTCCCTTCTCCAGACCCAAAAGCGAAGCGTGGCTCCTTCTCTTTCTTTCCCCAATCCTTGCCAGAGGTATATTTTCCCCCTCGGGGCTGGGAGCGCTCCTTTGTCCTCACTTAGCCCCCTCTCCACCCGCCCACCGTCTCGCAGAACCAGGAAAAAGAGGGGTGGGTGATGGGTGGGAAGAAATTGCCCCTGGCTTTGCCAAATGGCTTTTTTCCCTGCGCTTCGAGGAATTGTCAGCCGCCGCCACCTACCCCTCTTTTAAAGAGGCTCCCCCCTCTCCTCCCGCCTCCCCCCCGCGCTAAAGGAGAAGTGGGGTGGGGTGGGGGTCAAGACAAAACCAGAGAGACACCCCCCCACACATGCTCGCAAAAGGGACAGGCTGCCCTGCCCACCTTCGTGTCTCCAAAACGCACCTGTGTTCCCAACTACTGTTTCTTGCGCGCAGGGCAGGCTGGGATGGGGGGCGGGGGTAACTGGAGGGGCTCCGCTGCTCCAGGTACGCCACAGTGCCCAGGGGTCTGTGCAGCCCAAAGGAAGGAAGGAAGTAAAGGAAAGGAAAGGCAGGCAGGCAGGCAAGAAGGAAGGAAGGAAGGAAGGAAGGAAGGAAGGAAGGAAGGAAGGAAGGAAGGAGAGGAGAGGATTTAGCCAGAAGGGTGTGTGAAGATGGCAGGCAGGTAGACCCAGGGTGTGCTTTCCTGGCCAAGCTCCAGCTTGGAGGGAGCTGGAAGGGATTGGAGGAGGGCTGGAAGGAAGAACCAGATGGCAGCTCTGTGTGTGTGTGTGTTTGTGTGTGAGACAAGGAGATTGCTAGCTAAGAAAGGTGTAATAGAAGGATTTGGAAAGTTTTGGTGGTGCAGCAATGAGATGAAACACCACCCAGCCAAGAAGCATCAATCAATGGGTTATAATCCAGGGAGTGAAAACAGGCGGGGGGGGGGGGGGGAAGAGACCCACAGACAACTCGAGAGGGGGAGGAGAGGAGGAAGGAGGTTTGCCAGCATCGGGAAGGGGATGGGGGGGGGGTCAGGGTGTCTTCACACCAAGGCAATTTGCTTGGTTCCAGTTCATCCCTGTTGGGAATCTCAACCTTGGGTTGTAGACTTAGCCAATTCTGGCTGACCAACCGGGGTTATAACATGGCTTCCTGGAGGAGGGTTGGTGGTGGGTGGAGGCCATATGGCCGAAGTTGGGGAAAGAACTGAATTGCAATTGGCTTGGCTGCGTAGACGGATCTGTCCCTCATTTATCTCCTGGATGGTTTGCAGAATGCAAGATTACAAATTAACTGAGTTGGAAGGGAGATTCCATCGGTTGATTGTTCTCCCTGTCAGAAAATGTCTCCTTATTTCCAGGTTGAATCTCTCCTTGTTCAGTTTCCATCCACTATTCCTTGTCTGGCCTACAGGCTCTTTAGAAAATAGCTTGACCCCTTCCTCCTCTCTGAGGCAGACTGCTATCCTGTCTCCCCTGGTCCTTCTCTTCCCTAGACTAGCCAGGCCCAGTTCCTGCAACCATTCATCGTATATTTTAGTCTCCAGTCCCTTCATCATCCTGGTTGCTCTTCTCTGTACTTTTTCTAGAGTTTCAACATCTTTTTTTTATAATGCAGTGACCAAAACTGAATGCAGTACTCTAGGTGTGACCTTACTTTATAGAGTGGTATTAGTACCTCCCTTTATCCTTCAGTTAATGCAGCCTAGGATTGTAATGGCTTTTTTGGCTACCGCCAAAAATGGAAAGCAAAGGAGTCTAGGAAAATAGAAAGGGTAATAATAATAATAATAATAATAATAATAATAATAATAATAATAATAATAATAATACAAAAATCTCTGCAGGTAACTCAAACAAGCGAGCCAAGTTGCATTCCAGTCAGGAAGATTTAATTTAAGAATAATGGATTGTAGGAAAACCTGACTGGACTATGATTGGGTTTACCCCTAGTCTAAGATTGTGTTTGCTTTGCTTCGTGTTGAATCCATTGTGATTCCCCTCCTACAGGTAGTCCTTGACTTACAACGATTCATTTTGCAATCATTCAAAGTTAGAACAGCACTAACTTCTGGTTTGAGCTTCTTCAGCAACAGATAGAAATCCACGATCGTGCGTGGTTTTGGTCTGGGCTCGCCGCTGGAGTGCCCCGAGCTGACTGGTTTCGGGGCTGAGGTGGTGAAGAGGGGGGAGACCGCCAGCAGGGTTGAGTAGAGCCGCATCTCTCCTCCTCAGCTGGCCATTACTCCCTTTCCTGAAGGCAGTTGCAGCGGTGGTCAGAAATGGCCACCACAAAGAAGAACTCAACTGGAAAAGAATGTGCAGGAGGAAGATAAGAAGTGAAAGTTTTGGCTGACCAGATTAAATTGTAAAAGCAACAACGAAGGTACCCTGGAATTTAAACTTACAAAATATAACATCACTCCCAAAGAAGAGTCGGAAGCAGCAAAGGAAAGCGAAAAGGGAAAGATTTGGCTTTTTTTTTTTTCTTCTCTCTCCTTCCCTATACCGACAACTAAGAGACTTAAATAAGAAATCGGAAAAATCTGCTTTGACATCAATAGACAATTAAGCTGAAAATAAACAAAATGCCAAAGGGATAATAAAGATTTCTGGACATTAAAATTTTTCTTTTTCATAAGCAGGAAGGGAGAGAAAAAGTATAAGGGCAGGATCTGGAAGAGGGAGGAGACTGCCTTGAATTAAAAAGAATCTAAAGTAAAACTTCAACAAGACTTCTAAAAGATACATTTTAACTGAAACTTTGCAACTAAATAGTAACTCCAGGAAGAGAAAGTGAAAAAAAAGAGCAAAAAAGAAACAGTTGCATGTATTCGGATTATTTGGTGATCTTTGGATTCTTGGTTATTATATTTGAATGATTAAAATCAATCGGGTGGTTGTTTAAAAATTTATACAATGGCACCACTTCTGGATGAATTGAAAATGGAACTTAAAAAGTACAAAAAAGATGCACAAGTTCTTTTGGCTTCATTTTTCAATTCTTAGAAATGGAGATTTGGAACTATGAGAAACAACAAGAAAAGACTACAAAACAAGAAGACTGGGACAAAGAAGAAACCATCTTAAATGAACAAGCAATTTTATGTGGGGAAGAAAAAGGAAAGGCGGGAAAGAGAATGGAGAATTTAAGACTTAAAAAAACAACCAAAGAAAAGAAAAATAATTCAAAAAATAAGTATAATACTGGAAAGCAACAGAAGAGGGGAATACAGAAGAGAGAAATAGAGGTAGAGAGACAAAGGCGTAAAAAAGGGAGAGAGAAGAAGAGAGGGAAGAAGGAAAGGAAAAGAAGTTATAAAGGACTGGAGCAAGATATAGAGAAACAGGACCTATTTAGAGATAATGGGTGAATATCTAACTGAAAAAGGGATTCTGTAAAGGTACATAAGATTGTATTGTTATATTAGTAATAGAAATAACTTAAGAAAATTGGAAACAATGTATGATTAAAATGAGGGATAAAATAGTATAATTTAGTGAAATGTTTGTGAATAAAATAAGTGAAATAAAATAAATGAGAAAATTGAATTAGGAAGGAAAGGGAACATTTTAATTAGTTAATGTTTTATAAAATATAAGTGAAGGGGGGGAATTAACTATGGAAAGCTTATAATTGTTCCCATAGAAGATATTTAATTGAAAAGTAATGTTAAAGATGTTAAGACTTTAATGAATATTAATATTAATGATAGAATTGAATTGGAATGGAATGTGTTGTTTTAATTATATACATTTATAATTTTTTCTTCTTTTTAAGAATACAGTGTGTATTTTAAGAATGTACCAAGCAGAATCCGAATGAAAGTTATGTATTATATTGAATGTTACAACTTTAGGGAAAAGATATAAAGGCGTCATACTCCAATCAGTAACTACAGGAGAAATTTTGTTTAATGAGAAAAGATAATAGATAATTCAAACAGGACAGACAAAAAATATAAATACAATGATTTGAATTGAGATGAGATAATTAAAATAAAATTGAGAAAATTAAAAGAGGGGAGAAGCAATGCAGAAAATGTAAAATAGTAATAAGATATGGAATAGAATATAAAAATGAGCATGAACCTGAATTTGTGTCTATACAAAGAAATGTAACCCGGGATTACGCTACTTTCAAAAAAGATGTTTTATTTGTATTTTTTTTCTCTTTGTGAAAACTCAAATAAAATTTACAACAACAACAAAAAGTTAGAACAGCAGTGAAAAATTAGCGAGTTTGGGCCAATCACCAACAGATGGTGAGTTCTAGTCCCACCTTAAGTATGAAAGCCGCCTGGTAAATTTTGGGCCAATCATCGGGAGACTGGGAGTTCTAATCCCTCCTTTGGTATGATTGGGTGATTTTGGGCCAATCACACTGTCAGCCCAACCCATCTCACAGGGTTGTTGTTTTGGGGGAAAATAGGAGCAGAAAGAAGCATCAGGTTATGTTCACTTTCTTATTTATAAAAAATAATTTTAAAAAATCTAAAACAAAA
Source organism: Hydrophis major (assembly GCA_033807585.1). NCBI lineage: Eukaryota > Metazoa > Chordata > Lepidosauria > Squamata > Elapidae > Hydrophis > Hydrophis major. The sequence goes on from CM066343.1 coordinate 5,070,006, forward strand.
GCGAAAGAGAAAAGAAGACGCTGAGGAAAACATGGATGGCCAAGAAGTGAACTAAAATGCAATATTGAAGAAAGACTATGAACATTGTCTCTGATGTGGCTATTTTAAATTACCAGGGTGCAAAGGAAGCTAAATTAACAGCCTAAATAGGAACTCCAGGGAAAAAACCCACATAAAATCAAGTTATTTTCTTGGGGAATGAACCATCTGCCTGTCAATGCAGAGTGGAACTATCTGATTGATAGATCCTTTCTCACAAGCCAGGATGGGCAGGGAGGAGGAGGAAAACTGGAAGAAGAGGAGGAAGAAGAAGAGGAGGAGGAAGGGGAGGAGGAAGAAAGGAGAAGAAGGAGGAAGGAAGAGGAGGACGATGAAGAAGAGTGAGGAAGAGGAAGAGAGGGAAGGAGAGGAAGAGGAGGAAGGGGAGGAGGAAGAGACGGAGGAAGGAAGGAGAGGAAGAGGAGAAGGAAGAAGGGGGAGGAGAAGGAGGAAGAAAGGAGAAGGAGGAAGAAGAAGAAGAGGAGGAGGAGGAGGGAGGAGACGAAGGGGAGTTGAAGGAAGAAGAGTAGGGGGAAGAAAACTGGAGGAATAAGAGGAGTAAGAAGAGGAGAGAAAGAGGAGGAAGATGAAAAGGAGGAAGAGCAAGAGAAGGATGATGAAGAAAAGGAGGAGAGGAGGAAAGGGAGGAGGATGAGGAAGAGGAAGAAGAGAAGAAGGAGGAGGAAGAAAACTGGAGGAAGAAGAGGAAGAGGAGGGGGACAAAAAGAAAGAACAGGGCTGCGGCTGCGTGCACCAGAGAGAGTCCTTCGCTTTAAAGAGGCTGATTTAGCTACTCAATCTAATTAGGCCAGAGGGGAGAATTACTCATGAGTGGGAAGATACTAATGGGGCATAATTAACCCCTGCCAGAAAATCAGGAAGAAATCTCTCTTCCTCCACCTCCCCCGCCCCGAGAACACCCCCCTCTAGCTCAGCCTTGAAGACACAGCAAAATCAGGATCTGCATAACATGTGAATAGAAGCACGGATGGGTGCATGTGTGTGTGTGTGTGTGTGTGTGTTCTTTGATGTCTCCAGATTGAAAGGGATGGGGTGGGGGATGAAAATAAACCCCTTGCCTGCCCGTGACTAGGATGCTGCCCGGATTCTTGCAGGACGTGATCCTCCTCATTTCTGGCAGTCAGCAGTGCAACAGGCTGGATCCTGTCCAGGGCACAAGTTACATCATGGACGGCCACAGATTTCAGCCACTATTTAATCTGGAGCAGCTGAATTTTTCTTCTGGCTGTTTCCTCCGTGTAAAACCTTCAGGCATGGGTGTGGGGAAACCACTGGAACCGGGGTCTCCGGGGAAAGCTTTGTGGTTTAAACAAGAACCATTGAAGGCTGCTCACCCTTAAAGTGGAGGTCTTCCGTGATGAACGGTTCCCCAATTGAATGACTTTTTCAGTGTCTGATTTTAGCGGGACTTATGGCCATTGAAAGTGGCTAGGAACCTGAAACAAATAAATGGGATTTTTTTGTCCCATGGGGACTGAAATAGAAAGTAAAATTCCATCTCATCCACGAGATAGCTTTTTCTGGGATAAGAGCCGGGTTATCAGAATTGATGGTAATGTAAGATCATCCAGTCTGACCCCACATCTGAGGATCGCCCACTCACTGTCTCCTTCAGAACCAGAGCAGATCTGCTCCCTTAATAAGATGCTGCTCCTTAGTAGTAGAGGAGGAAGGAGTTAGTAGTAGAGAAGGAGGAGGGGAAGGAGTTAGTGGTAGAGGAAGAGGAGGTGGAAGAGTTAGTAGTAGAGGGGGAAGAGGAGGAGTTATAGTAGAGGAAGAAGAGGAGAGGAAGGAGTTAGTAGTAGAGGAGGAAGAGTTAGTAGTAGAGGAGGAAGTAGAAGAGGAGTAACCACTATAGTAGTTACTTCCCACAATCATCATACAGTAGCTACTAAGTGATTGGTCATAAGAGAAGGACTATCAATATAGTGAGAAGTCAACCCCCATAAACATAGTCCTTGACTTTTAACCAATTGGTTAGTGGCTGTTTTAAATTATAACAGGCCTCCAGAGGGCTGCTTACAATCTGGATTTGAATCCTGACAGCCAGAGTGGCTCTGCAATCACAAGATTGCAACTTAGGTGGCCAGTGATCAGCCTGAATTTATGTCCATTTAAGGCCCTATAAGCAGAATTTTATGTTTTTGCCATAAACTGGTGTTTACTTCCAGCAAAACATGTCCACTGTCGACCATGGATTTGTTTAATGACCACTGAAAAACAGGTAATAAAATGGAGAACAGCCATTTGGTGATTATCTTAAAAGCCGGCCCGATTTAGGGATTGTAATTCCAGGCTCAATGCTGGTCATAAATCAAAAATGACAAATTCCAAAACAACTTCTCCCAGGTCTTATATGGCCCCGCCCATTTGCATTGTGGCCCCACCCACTTCAGACCACAGCCCCCCCCCATCCTTCCTTCAATGTTCGGTGCACTTTTGATCCATTAAAATATTAACTCCTCCAATTTACCGATGTTCCCAAAAATAAAATTACATTCACACTAGGTTTTGATTGACCAAGCCAGGCAACCTGTTTGCAGATGAGTGCAGATAGTACTTACAACTTTCATTTAGTGACCATTCAAAGTTACAACGGCTCTGAAAAAAGTGACTTACAACCGTTCTTCATAGTTACGACCATCGCCCTACCCGTGATCCAAATTCAGATGCTTGGCAACCGCTTCACATTTATGACTGTTGCTGTGTCCCTGGAGTTGTGCGATCCCCTTTTGTGACCTTCTGACCAGCAAAATCTACTTGGGAAGCAGAGTTTGCTTAGCGGCCGGGTTACTAACTTATCAACCACAGTGATTTGCTTAACAGTGGCAAGAAATGTCGTAACATGAGCCAAAGCGTGGCCAATGCCTCCTTCAACAAGTTAAATTTTGGGCTCCATTGTGGACCATATTGTGCCCCAGCATATAATCTTTTATATGCTGTTGTTGCTCTCTAGCCCCATCGAGTGGCCAGAGGGACAAATATGCCCCAACATATGATCTTTATATACTGTTGTTGTTCTTTAATCCCATCTGGAGAGACAAATGCCAAGTATGTTGTTTGAAGCTGATCCAACCCATTTACCCATCAGCCCAAACTCTCAAAACAAGACTCCATATCCTTTAGCATTTGGAGGACGCAGAAGCATTAAGAAGAATCCATCTTAATCCTTGAAACATGGTCATCCAAGGACAAACCCACACCCCACATGCAGGGCATTGCTGGTGAGATTTAAATTATTCTTATTTATTAATTGTTATGTTTGGCAGTAATCCAATACTACCTGTCTTGTATTTGGTTCTCATTGTACGCATCCCTGTTTTCTCCAGTTTCACCATATCCTGTTCCTTCAAGCCTTCAGATCTACACACACGGTCTGTTTTATTGGAGGATAAGTGGGTTTAGCAGCCTGTCGAGCTGCACGTAGACTAACGTGTAGTGAGGACAGAACAGACCGCCTGTCACGATAAGACCTGGATTAAATAAAGGAATTCAAACAAGCAAACAAAGATACCACACCAAAAAGATAGGACAAAAAAATTTGCTTTATTTTAACGATTAAAAACATCCTCTTTCTGAGGGGGGTGGGGAGCAGCTCGTAGCAAAATTGTAAAGGCAACAGAAGGTGAAATTACACACCGAACAGCCCTCAGTTAGTGGTCACAGCTCAAGAACGAAAAAGACATAGTGCAAATACTTGTTATGACCTTTACCCGCGCTCAATTTGAGGAACAAAACAGCAGGACGATGAGGCCTCCAATTCAGTGATTTCTTAACTACCTCTGCCAGCCAAAGAACAAATAGACATTTTACATGTGTATGTATGTGTGTGTGTATATATATATATATATATATATATATATGAATTTACATGTTAACAGAGAGACACATGAAGAATTTGGCACCTGGAACACCCAGTCAATCATAAATTAAGAATAAAATAGAATCACAGAGTTGGAAGGGGCTTTGGAGGTCTTCTAGTCCAACCCCCTGCTTAGGCAGGAAACCCTACACCACTTCAGACAAATGGTTTTCTAATCTCTTCTTAAAACTTTCCAGTGTTGGAGCATTCACAACTTCTTGAGGCAAGTTGTTCCACTGATTAATTGTTCTGTCAGGAAATTTCTCCTTAGTTCTAAGTTGCTCCTCTCCCTGATTAGTTTCTACCCATTGCTTCTTGTCTTGCCCTCAGGTGCTTTGGAGAATAGCTTGACTCCCTCATCTTTATGGCAGCACCTCAGATATTGAAAGATGCTATCATGTCACCCCTAAATCTCCCCCCTCCCATTAAACTAGATATACTCAATTTCTGTATATGTTTTATCCTCCAGTCCCCTCATCATCTTTGTTGCTCTTCTCTGCACTCTTTCCAGAGTCTCCACATCTTTTTTTTACACATTGGCGACCAAAACAATAACATTAATTTAGCAGTCTCTCTCCTGACCCCAGGATGTCTATTTTTTTTTTTCTGGAGAATTGACTCCCATAGCTTCCTCCAAGTTGTATTTTACCAACCTAAATCCCAGAAGCCACTCTGAGAACCAGCATAGGTAGTTCTCGACTTACAACAATCCATTCAGCGACCATCCGAAGTGACAACACTGCCTCCAAAAAGGGGCTTACGACCTTTTCTTTCTCCCACAGATATAACCTTGGCATTGTGACGTGATCAAAATTGAGACGCTTAGCAACTGACTCGTCTTTATGACGGTTGCGATGTCGATGGGGGAGCAAGGTTTGCTTAACAACCGTGTCACTAACTTGATTCACTGAACAACTGTGGCAAGAAAGGTCATAAAAATGGAGCAAAGGTCACCTGACCCATGTCTCACTTAACAACGTAAATTCTGGGCTCTGTCACGGTCGTAAGTCAAGGATCACCAGTGACGTCCCGGGTTTCTCTTCAAAATGTCTACCTCTCTTGGGAGAAATTACGGCACCATTTACAATTTTTTCCTTTAAAAAAAAGTTTGTCTCAAGCTTGTGTTTATTTGCATTCTGTGGGCTTTATAAAAATAAAGATAAATAAAATGACTGGGCAGAGAACCAACACAGATTTTATGGAGGTTTTTCCTCCCTTTTTCCTCCCTCCTCTTGCCTAAAAATATAATGAAAACTGAGGCACTGCTTTTATTATTATTCTTTTTTTAAAGAAAAAAAGAAATCAGACGGTATTTGAATCCAGTCAGGATAAACAAAGCTTGGGATGATTTTTTTTAAAAAATTCTTAACTGGTTAACATGGATTTTAGTGGGTTTAATCTAAACCAATGTTGGATACAAGTAGTCCTTGACTTACGATGATTCATTTAGAGACCGTTCAGTTACAAGGATACTAGAAAAAAGTGACTTTTTCTTCTTCGTACTTACGACTACGGTATCATCCCCACAGTCACGTGATCAAAATTTCAATGCTTGACAACTGACTCCTATTTACGACGGTCACCATGTCCTGTGTTGGAGGGGAAATCAGGCAGATCCCCTTTTGCGACCTTCTGATCAGCAAAGCCAACAGGGAAGCATGATTCGTGTGACTCACTGAACTGTGGCAAGAACGGTCATAAGATGAGGCAAAATTCACTTTAATGGATGTCTTGCTTAACAACATAGATTTTGGGCTCAGTTGCGGTCGTACGTCGAGGACTATCTGTTTTTCTGCCACAGACCACTTCATCACCTGTTAGGTCGTATGCCAGCTTGTTTTGGAGAATTTTGGATTTGAAACCCAGAAAAAATAGTGTGTTTGTGTGTGTGTGTGTGGGGAAACTGCCATCGCCCACTTCACTGATGTGAAAGAAATCATAACCTCATTTAAGAACACTTTTAAGAATTTAAGAACAATTTTGTAAAAATAACCCTGATTTTTCCAATCATATTTATTTCAGAGTAATTGGGTGTACGTCTCATATTTGTAACTATAAAGCAGTTTTTCTCACTCAGAAATTTTAAGATGGGTGGACTTCAACTTTGAGAATTCATGCTGGCTGGGGGAATTCTGGGAACTGAAGTCCACCCATCTTTAAAGTTGAAAAGGACACAATCCACAATGAATTCCGCTAAATTCTGCTCTTAAAAGTTTTCTTTTATCCTTCATACAAAGTCTAGTTTATTTACAGCTGCTTGGACATTCAATGTGCAAAATTTCTTTCTTCCTATTGGCTGTGCTTTAAAAAAATAATTTACTTACAAAAGATTTATCAACAAAAGATTTCAGGTATTTTTCATCTTTCTTTTTTTTTCTTTGACTTTTTTTTGTGTGTGTGTGTGTGTAAATCTAGGATTCGCTTCCACAGAACACAGAAAAACAGAACGATTGGCTAGCAAAAAAGTTTCACTGTAAAACGTGATTCGCAAAGAAACAGTTCCGGTGGAATTATTACATATATGTATAGAGAGAAATTTTCAGCTTTCCATAAATTCACAAAAATAAATCTTCAGTTGCGATACACGATGGACAATTGGAAGGTCAAATTGCCGCCAAGGGGAAAAAAATCAAATCAAATTACTGCATGTTAGAGAAGCTGCCTTCGTGCCGCTAAAGGTTATTCTGGATTGTATCTTTGCTTCCTTCATTTTTTTTTTTAGCCAGGCAAATACCTGGAGTATTTCTCCAAAAAATGCATTTTATTCTTTCCTCCCCCTCCTCCTTTTTAAAGAAGGATCTTTAAAATGCCAAGCGCATATACTTCGATAACTTTCAACACAAGCTCCCTGGTTCAGGGTCAAAGACATCTAAAAGTTCTCTCGAGAATGATTGTGCAATTTGAGAACACAAATTGCAATTTCACAAGAGAACAATCCCCTCTACAGATTAAGTTTGAAGAAGCCAAGAAAAAGATCCATCAAATTTCTGCAACCCTCAGTGGACCCAAAAAGGGAGCGGACTCCAAAGGCCAAATGAAACCATTCCTGATGGCCAAAACGCCAACAAGAAAGCAGAAATATTTTTGGGTGGGTGGGGGGAAATAAATTGGGGTGGGGAAACATGGAAAGATCTGCAGGAAAGAAAAATAGACTTGATTCTCCGGTCGCTGGTGACAGATTTTCTCAAGGCCACGTCCAGCCAAATTTCTCAAGTCAGAAGAGGTTCATCATCGCCATTCCAGCTCTCGAAGTTCTCAAGTTGCGGGTCAGTGAGAGGGACAAGAAGCACTTCGTCTTCATCATCAGGAGATGGAAACATGCTCCGTTCCTCTCCAGCCTCCGAGGAGCAGGTGAGCGTGGGGGAGAAAAGCCGGACACGGAGGCTGCGCATGACCCCCGTAAACCGTGGAGTAGGCCGTGGGATGTGAGGAGCCGGCGTGGGTTCCACAGGAACTGGTGGGACCTTGGCAGCAAGAAGCGGCGCTTGGTCTTCTGGAAGCTGGGAAGAAACATCTCCCTCCCAATGGGATGGTTCAGCCAGGTCATCTGGCGCGGGAGATGAGTTAGGGGCGACGGTGGAAGCCGTAGTTGAAGATGAGGCAGGGGAAGCCAGGGCAGGGAGTAGCCCCAATCGGCGCATACGCCTCGTCAGACGTCGTATGAAGCGGCTTTGATGGGGACGATGCGCCCCATTGGTTCCCGCAGGGCTGGCTGGGTCCCGTCGCAAGAGATGCAGGAGGGACCGCAAATTCCCCAGGACCGTATTCTGAAACGAGAACCCGGAAGAAAGTCAGATCTTCAGCTTCACACATTCACAGCTTGAAGAAGAAAGCTGAAGTCGAGAGTTGTCCCTTGGACTACAGGTAATCCTCGCTTACAACAGTTCATTGAGTGATCATTTGAAGCCACAATGGCACGGAAAAAAAGTGACCTATGACCGTTTTCACAATTACCACTGTTGCGGTATACAACACAATCAAAATTCAGACACTTGGCAACTGGTGCATAGTAATGATGGATCCAATATCCCAGGGTCATATGATTCCCCGTTTTGTGCCCTTCCAACAAACAAAATCAACTGGAAATGATTCACTTAACAATCATTTTACTAACTTAACATCTACAGCGATTCACTTAACAACTGTGACAAGAAAGGTTGTAAAATGGGGAGAAATTCACTTCACTACTGTCTCACTTAGCAACTTAGCAATTTTTGGGGGGGGGGTCAATTGTGGTCATAAATCAAGGATTATATGGAGTCCTAGTTCTCCTTGGTAGAAATTTAAGAGTGATTGCTGTGGTTGGGTGTCTCTTACAGTTAAAAGACATACCTCTAGAAAGGCCCTACAGAAGACCATGAAAAGAAGTAGTAGATCTTAACAGTTTTGAGATCTTCGTGAGATGGACCAAGAATGTCTTATGACTTTTTAGGAAGCCCAGCAAATGAGGAGCATCACAAAAATGGGCCCATTGGCCCTCAAGACTACAAATGCTAATTGGGAGTCAATAGTACACACCCATGTTTTGATCCATCACTCATTCTTGTCTTCTGCTGCTCTACAAACCTCTTGAAATGTTGCTTCTCAACCTTCACAGATAGGTATATTATAGATAAATACAGATTAATAGAGTTGGACAGGACCTTGTAGACCATCTAGTCCAATCACCCCCTCTGCCCAAGCAGGGGACCCCACGCCATTTCTGACAAGATGGCAGTCCAGTCTCTTCTTGAAAGCCTCCAGGGATGAAGCTTCCACAACTTCTGAAGGCAACTTCTGTTCCATTGTTCGCTTATTGTTCTCACTGTCAGAAAATGTCTCATTTCTAGGGTGAATTTCTCCTTGTTCAGTTTCCATCCATTGTTCCTTCACTGGCCTTCTGGTGCCTTGGAAAATAGCTTGACCCCTTCCTCTCTGTGGCAGCCCCTCAAATATTGGAAGACTGCTATTCTGTCTCCCCTGTTTCCCTAGACTAGCCAGGCCCAGTTCCTGCAAACATTCATTGTGTGTTTTAGCCTCCAGTCCCCTCATCATCCTGGTTGCTCTTCTCTGCACTTTTTCTAGAGTCTCAACATCTTTTTTATAGTGTGGTGGCCAAAACTGGATGCAGTACTCTAGGTGTGGCCTTACTAAGGCTTTACAGAGTGGAATTCACCTTTTGGTTTTTTACACTAAATTAAAGGACCATTTTAAAGGTGCTTTTCTCATTGGTCATATTAAGCAGTCTTCCTGACCTGGAACCCCCAAAGTCATCATTTCCCCCCCATAATAATATGCAAGTAATCCTTAATTTATGACTATAATTCAGCCCAGAATTAGGGTTGTAAGTTATGGTGGTCTTTAAATGGGTTATCATGGGACCAACTCAATTTCACAACATTTTTTTTGTCCTATGTCTAATCCTCCACTCATTAAATAAGTTCATTTGATCCAGTGGGTGGTTTTGCCAGAAACTGGAAGCAAATACCAAAAATTCGGGGGGGGGGGGAGGGGAGGGGAGGGAATATCAGAAATCAAAAATAATGTGACCACAAGACACACAATACAAATCATTGTGAACATGAGCCAGTAGCCAAGCGTCTAACATATGTGGCCACAGAGAGATGGTATTGGTGGGATCATCTTAGGACTTTTGGGGCCGGGTATGTGATCAGTTGTTAAGTAAGGACTACTTGTATATTTTGCTTGTTGGACATAATTTCATGGAAGGACTTGCCCCCAATCAAGACACTAGAGCAATTTCATTGTGGGCCGCATCGGGGTTGTGGTTGACCTGAGGGGGGGGGGGCAAGGGGTGTGTGGCTGACTGGGTAGGTGTGGCCATCTTGATGCCACTCACTGGGTGTGTCTGACTAGGTGGGCATGGCCCTCTTGACACCACTCCTCACTGGTGCTCTTCTGAGTCTTCAAACATGGCCACTTTAGGACTTGTGGACTTCAACTCCCAGAATTCAGCATGGTGGGCTGAAGAATTCTGGGAGTTGAAGTCAAGTCAATTTGGAGACCGCTCTGGTCTTGAGGAAGGTACGTGAAGACTGTTGGGCCCACTTACCTGATTTGGATGCTCAACTGGGAACCCTTCTACTGGAGGAATAACCCCGCGAGCGATGAGCTGCCCGTAAGATGGTGGAGCCTGGCGCTGAAGCAGCTGGGCCTCCATTCGTGACATAGGTGCTAAGACTCTAAAGGAGGGAGAAATCAAGAGAATGATAATTGTTGTTCCATTCTTAGAGTGTAACCCTGATTCACCATCCTTACCCTTCCTTATTTCCTTAGCAAGATTTTATCAATCTTGGGCAACCTACAGCTGTGTGGACTTCAGCTCCCAGAATCCCATTGGCATCATGGCCAATGCTAAGGAATTGGTTCACCTTACTGGTGGACAGCTGAGTTGGGGAAGGTTAGTCTCCTTAAAAGAGTATTTTCTCTAGTTTCTTTCCTAGTTTCTCCCTATATGAGGAGAAACCACTGCAATTCATTGGTCCTTTATTCTCACTGGGTTGGTATGTTCAAATTTATAACTCTTGGAGGACCTTTATGATTGTCTACAGCAGCCTCAGCAACCTTAAAATGCATGGACTCCCAGGATCCTGATGATGTTTATGATTGTCTAGAGCAGCCCTAACAATCTTAAGATGCATGGACTTCAACTCCCACGATTCCTCAACAGGCTTGAGGAAGGAAGAATTCTGGGATTTGAAGTCCACACTTCTTAAAGGTTGGGTAACATGAAACGCTGTCCTGAGGTCAGCCCTCATCCTTAGGATGCAACTCCCTCTCCCACCAGTCCATTCACCACAGGTCCCTTCCTCCCAATATTAGCCCCTCTAGCGCATCAACTCTATCCTCATCCTCCTTTCCAGCCACTATACTACCAAAGTCCCACCCTCTTCCTTTATTTCCCTAGCTGACCCCTCACCCAAATTCATGGCTCCGGAGCGCATACAGACGACATGTGCAGCCCAGTGCAATGACCAGAAGGAGACCACACACCAGGCTGCCGATGACGGCCGCCGTCACCACCTTTCGGGGCAGGATGTAGGAGCAATCTGCCTCGTCCGAAGTATCGACACAGTCCGCCTGCCCGTCACACACCCAGCTCTCGTAGATACAGCGGCTGTCTCTGCACCGGAAGTTTCCAGGCTGGCAGGTGTAACAATGGCGTTCATCAGCGGCATCTGCACAAAATGTTTGGTAGTTGCAACGATCGGCGGGACTGTAGCAGACGGCACCTCCAATGCCTCGTCCTCCACAGGGATACTGCCCCGGTGGGCAGCCGTGGCAACCGTCCTCATCAGCACCATTGGCACAATCCCAGTTCCCATCACAGTGCTCGGCAGTGCTGTAACATGTAGCGCCCTTGCCACTGTCTCCTCCACAGGGGAAATCCCATGGCACACAAAATCCTTGCACATGATAAGTAGCGTTGAAACCCCGTCCTTCTGTTCCTGGTACTGCTTGATACACTACCCATGCCCGGCTTGATGGGGAGTCAACCAACACAATCTTGTTGTTGCTGGTGTAATCCAAGTTACGCAGCAAGTGAGGGTGGAGTGGGGTGCCGGGTACCCCATCGTACACCCGGATGGAGTCTCCGATATCTAAGTTAAGGACCGTGAAGCGAAGGATGAGGGGACGGCTATCATGGGCATCCAGAACCCACTGGCAATGTGCAGCGCCCAGTTGTGAATCCGAGCTGAAGGCGGGGGAATAAATCACCCCGTAGAAGTCATCCAAGGTGCGGTTGCATGACACAATAGGCTGTGTTTTAGGTTCTAAAGCAGAGAACGATGAAAAAGGCAAGACACAAAAGTGACACCATTTTCATTATGTAGCAGGAGACCGACAAAATAACTTCCTTCTCTACTTGTTTCTACAATGTGTCTCTAGAGCAGGGGTCGCCAACCCTTTGGACCTCAGGGACCACCAAACTCATAATTTTAGATCCCAGGGACCACTAACTGGTTCTGTGGTGTGGCCTAATTTGTGGGTGTGGTTTGGTAGTCATGTGACTGGCTGGGCATGGTTGTATGTAAATATTATAAATATTTATATAAATATTGAATTTTTTATATAAAAAAAGAGCAACTTTTACCCAAAATCAGGCAAAGCAGGCAAACTGAATTGCTCACAGAATCATTCAGTAATCAACTTCCAGTGACATCGCAGCATGGCAAGGTAGGAGAACTCCGCTCTGCTCTCCAACGTCAGGGTTTTTGTTCGCCAGTGACCTTTCGAGGTGGGAATCAGAACCTGGCAGGATCAACCAAGTGAGGGAGAACTCTTGGAGCCTAACTGGGAATTGCAACCATGGAGGTAAAGAAGGGAGCCTGAAGCTCAGGGCAGAAGAAGCCAGCCTGTTGAGGCTGCCCTAAATACGCGACGGAACAAGTTTAAGAAGGAAGCGGAGATAACATACCAAATTTTTGTGGGTGGACAAAGATTTGAAACTTTGAAATGGAGTGGAGGAGTGACAGTGCAACTTGCGGTGGTGGCCATTGAGAATGGCAATTCCAGAAGAGTGGAGGAAGGCAGTGAAAGTGACTGTTAGAACTGAGACCTCAATTTATTATTGGATATGACTGGAATATCAAGGCAACGACAGGAAAGGGGCAGCCTGTAAATGATCATCTCGTCCAGTGTTTTTTTTTTCTTCTTTTTTTCTCTTGGAACTGATCGAAGTGGTATAGATTCACTTTATATTTATTTATAATATATATTCAAGTAATAAGAAAATAAGATTGATTTAACTTGAGTAAGTGATATTTAATCCCTTTGGATTATATTCTATAGTTTCTTTCTCTTCCTTATTTTACATATGTATTGATTGAATATAGATTAATGAATTTAATATACTGATTAATATAATGATGAGTTAATTGATTGTTCCCTCCCTCTCTTTCTCATATCCTCCTTATATTGGATACTGTGATTTACTGGAATATAAAAAGTATTAATTTGAATGTTGAACTTTTATTATATATCTAGGGAAATATTAGCTGAAATACAGTAATTAATTTAAAGAAGTGACTGGGGTTATATTATTGTTATATATCTAAATACAGCTGAGTGATTTTTTTCTTTTTTTGTTTTTTCTTTTATCTGTTAGACGATTTAAGAACTGATGAGTTATTGAATTTATTAAGACTAAGTATTGTATTAATACAAGGTGAAGAGAATATCTACAATAATAGGTAGGTTTGGAAGTTTGAATACATAATTATTAACTGATGATAATTCCCTTAATCTAATGGTGGTAGGAAATTAGATTTAAGCAGACAAACAGTAGTCTAAAGTAAAATATTAGATAACTGAGAAAATTAAATTGTAAAATACAGATAAGTTTGATGGCAGTTGGCAATATAATCTGGGAAAATATATTTAGGATAGTGGACAAACAACAAAGATTTAGCAAAGATATGACTAGTACAATTACCACTATTACAAAAACAGGAAGAAAAATAGCATCAACTGTAACACCATCTATCCCCACAATAACATTGACCCAAAAAATTGAAGGGATGTTGGCTCCAGAAAAATCCACAACCCAAACTAATAAGCAATCGGTTCAAACTACATTATTAACTATTCAAAGCACGATGTTGACAATGCAGGAGTCGATGTCTAAAAATCATACAGAAAGTAAAGCAGAAAGAGAAACAATGAAAGAAGAATTAAAAAATAAGTTAGGAGAAATGAGAAGCAGTTAAGAATTTGGATGGAAAGATAGGCCAGACACAGGAATTGATTAAAATAAATGAAGAGAAGATTAAAGAGATTGAAAAACTAGCTGATCAAATGGAAAAGAAGTTGGAAGGCATGGAACAAAAAATTATGGAACAGAATAAAGAGACAAATGAGACCCTGACTCATCTTGAGATGGATAAGGCCTCCTATTATCTAAGGTTCCATAACATAGAGGAAGAGAGGGGTGAGAATTTACCATTGATGATGCGGAGATATTGGCAGAGCTTTTGAATAGAGATAAGAATGAGATGGTGAATGAGCTGGACGACATATATAGAATGTACACGAGCTACGCGAGATGGCACAGACTACCGCGAGAAGTGCATATTAGATTTTCAATGAGGCGAGTGAAAGATATAATTTATAGAGTTACAAGAGATGAAGGAATAAAATATAAAGGAAGAGAAGTGATTGTTTTAAAACAGGTTCAGAGAAGAGTTTGCAAGCAGAGGAGAGATTTCTCACAAATAATTTAAATAAAAAAATATACCTTTTAGATGGATTATCCCAGAGGGTATTTTAGTAATATGGAAGGAGAAAAGGGTGAGAATAGATAGTCTGACTAAAGCTCAAGATTCTTTTGCTCAAATAGGAGGAATAGATGAAGAATCGAGCAGCAGAGATGACCATGAGACCTCAAGTCAAGAAGAGTTACAACTTAGAAGTAGGGGGAGGGATAAGGAGAAAGAGAGGGAAGGAGGTGAAGAGATATTTGGAAGAGAAGAATTAGGAGTGAGGACTAGAAGTCAAACGACGAGTAAAAATACTGAGGGCTAGAAGTAAGAAGGGAAATGGATAAAGGAGTGAATTTAATATCTATAAATATTAATTGGTTAAATGATCCAGTTAAGAGAAAAAGAGTATTTTTTAAGTTAGAAAAACAAAGAGCTGATATGATTTGTATTCTAGAGGTTCATATTAAGACACGTGATCAAGGATATTTAGTAAATAAAAAACTGGGGAAAATGTATTCAGCATTGGCGGAAGAGAAAAAAAGAGGGGCAGTACTATATAAGAGGACATAACCTCAAAATTGATTTATAAAGATGAATTGGGAAGAATAGTAATGGTAGAGATGGCGATACAAAATAAAAAGACATTAATGGGGATATATGCCCCCAATAAAAATCAAAGTAAATTTTACAAAAATTTATATGAGAAATTAATAGAATTTGGTAACTTAAGAATTTGTATTATAGGAGATTACAATGCAATAACAAACAATAGTAAAGATTATGCCTTTGAACAAAGACAATATAAGAAACGGAATACATTGCCTAAGAAATTTCTAGAGATGGTTGAAGAATTAGAACTAGTGGATGTGTGGAGGAAGAGAAATCCAGGAATATCACAGTTCACTTGTTACTCCAGCCCACACAAATCATGGTCCAGGATAGATATGGCTTGAGTAAATAGTGAGTTATGCAAGGAAATTCAGGTTATAAAGATTTTGGCTAATACATGGGTGGAACATAATCCGGTACAGATAATATGGAAAAATAGTTTCTATAAAAAAAATAGATGGACACTCAATTCACAGTTATTGAAGGAGGAAAAATATATTCAAAAAGTTAGGGAAGAACTGACTAGTTTTTTTTAAATTTAATAAGAAACAGGATACCTCATTGCAGAATCTATGGGATACTATGAAGGCATATTTAAGGGGAATATTGATAGCTTTTACAGCAAATAGAAATAAAGAAAGAGAGGGAAAGCGGAAAGCTCTAATAGAAAGAATAGAGAAAATGGAAAATAAGGAAATGAAAACCCTGGGGGATGAGCAAATTAGAAATGAATTAGCATTAGTTAAAAATGAAATGAATATTTTAGATCAAGAGGAATTAATTAAAAAATTACTATATACAAAACAAAATTATTTGAACATGCAAATAAATCCGGTAGGTGGC
This sequence comes from Hydrophis major, assembly GCA_033807585.1. NCBI lineage: Eukaryota > Metazoa > Chordata > Lepidosauria > Squamata > Elapidae > Hydrophis > Hydrophis major. Next base: position 5,085,582 of record CM066343.1, read on the forward strand.
TGGCATATAAATTAAGAAAAGAAAATCAGAAAAGAACAGTATATCAATTAGAGGATAAAAATGGAATAATAGAGACGAATCTGGAGAAAAAAAAGGAAATTGCAAAAGAATATTTTGAGGATCTTTATAAACAAGAGGAAGTTGATTTAAATAAAAGAGAAGAATATTTGAAAGAAGGAATTCTGTACCCTTCACTGGGTGATTAAAAAAGAGCTGCTTAATAAAGAAATAACCTTAGATGAAGGCAGTGATTCAAAAACAAAAAAGAAACAAAACGCCAGGTCCAGATGGACTACCAACTGAATTATATAAAGTGATAGGTGCCTTGTGGTCTCAAAATTATAAAATGACAATGTCTGTTAGGGATAACATTGTTTACCCTAACTGGTTTAGGTAAAATAATAAATATGTAATCATGGTTTGTTAGTTAAAGTGTCTGCAACTTTAACTGTAGGAATGTAATTAAGGGTGTGGTTGTAAAAGCATCAAAAAAGAAGCAAGTCAATGGCAGCTTGCTCTCTCTGGCTTGATGATCCCTAATTACTGGATAGTTTGAAGACTGTGTTTTTCTCCTACTGGAAAGGGAGAGAGAAAGGACTGATTTATTTGTAAGTGAACTGACACTGGATATTCTACATGGACTTTGCTAATTGAATATCCTTGAATGGACTGACTAAAATGATACATGACTAATGGACTGTTATTTTGACTATGCTATAAACTCTAAAATGAATAAACTATATTTTTGATAGCACAAGCGTATCTGTTATTTTTACTGTATGTTAACAAACATACAAACTTATCTCACTCATTTATCTGTGTGCCTATCTGACTAACACTGCACATTCTGTTTAGCTTGTCTCCTTAACCCTGGTTGGGGAACACAGGCTTAATACTGGTTATGGGCCCAGAGGCTGCAAAGTCAGTTTAACTAGGATAAAACAGATTTATGTGTTGTTATATGTTACAGTAAACAGACAGCTGTGTTTTATTAATTATATTTTTATATCCTTAAAGAAAACATGGCAGAAGTCAATTTACAAAGTTTGTCCCTTATATCCAAGCTGGATGGAACAAATTATGTATCATGGTCTATGAAATGTAGTCTACTTCTACGAAGAGAAGGTCTGTGGAACATAATTGAAAATCCACCAAATGTAGAGGAATGGGATCCAGAGATTGAGGAAGATAGTCAAAAGATAGAAGACTTTAAGCAGAAGAATGAACAAGCTCTTTGCATAATAGGACTAACACTGTCTGACCAGCAACTTGTTCATATCCGCGGAGAGCAAACGGCTGTTGGGTGTTGGCAGAAACTGAAGAGGATTTATGTCTGAGATAACATTGGTGCTCACATAAATCTAACACGGAAGCTTTTCAGGACGCATCTCCAGACGAATGGTGATATGCTGAGTCATTTGAATACTATGAAAAGCATTTTTCAAGAACTGCATGAGAAAGAGCTTATTTTCTCTGAACTACACCAAGGCTACAGAATTCTATCATCACTAAACGAAAGTTATGATAACTACGTCACTTCCCTTGAAATTTTGCCTAAGGAAAGTCTAACTTTAACTGATATAACTGGCAGATTGATTGAAGAGGCAAGAAGAAGACTTGAAAGAGATCAGTTAAGGAGGAAGCAACCTCAAAAAGAAAATAATGAATCTCCTACTGCATACGCAATTAAAAATTGTTTAATTGTGGAGGAAGAGGACATTTGGCAAGATTTTGTAAAAAAGCAAAGCGCCAGAATGTTGGCCAGAATACTAAAAGTCATCAAAAGATAAATAAAAATTTAGAGTTAGCCATGTATATTAACGGAACTGTAAAAAATAATTTATGGGTAATTGACAGTGGAGCATCCCACTGTATAACAAATGATAACAAAAATTTTATAAAAATGTCCAAGAGTACACAGCAGATATCGTTAGCCAATGGCTGGAAACTGAAAGCTAAAGGTCAAGGTATAGCATATTGTTCTTTCATAAAAGAGAATGTAAAAATGTTATATGTACCACAACTTAAGTTTAATTTAATTTCAGTTAGACTTTTGGTTAAACTAGGATATGTAGTTACCTTTAGGGGAGATAACTGCATAATTGAAAAAGAAGATAAGAAAATTACTGCATCTTTAAGAGGTGAATTATATGTTTAAATGATAATGGTTTAGTGGTGGCTAACACGGTTTATGATAATAAGAAACCTCATGATGAATGTATTCACTTGTTACACCGACGGCTAGGGCATTTAAATTTTAAAATCATTAAGAGAACTGTTCAATTATCTAAAGGAATAAGTTTGAAACCTTGTAATAAGTATTTGCAATGTTATGCTTGTAATCAAAGCAAAACCAAGGTCATACCGGCTAATAGAGTTGATGGATTTACTACCAAAGAGCCTTTAGAAGTAGTATTTGCTGATTTAATAGGTCCGAAAAAACCAAGTGTAGGAGGAGCTCGATACATACTAAGTATAATGGACCACTATTCTAGATATGGGTTTTGCTATTTAATGAAGAGCAAAACTGAAACGTATCTAAATCTCTTTAATTGGATTAAATTTGCAGAAAGAAAAACTAAAAAGAAATTAGTAACTCTTATAACAGATAATGGTGCAGAATTTACAAATAATAAATTCCAGAATAGACTTAGAATGTTAGGTATTCAACATAAAAAGTCTGCACCATATAGGCCACAACATAATGCCTTTATAGAGAGACAAGGCCAAACACTACAGTCAATGGCACGTACTATGTTGTCTGATTCAGGATTACCTGACAATTTGTGGGGAGAAGCAATAATGTGTGGTAATCATATATTAAATAATGTTGTTAATTCAACAACAGGTGAATTACCATTCACACTGTGGCATGGTACAAAACCTGATTTAAGTTACATGCACACATTTGGAGCACCAGCATGGGTGCATATCCCTTCACAACTCAGACACAAAGGACAGCATAGAGCTAAATGATTATTTTTTATAGGATATGAATCTAATCACAGATCTTATAGATTCTGGGAACCAGGTACATCTAGAGTTTACACCAGTGCTAGTGCAAAATTCCTAGAACATGTAGGATGGAATAGATTAGAGCAAGATTTAAATAATGATGTAATTATTGAACCCTACAAAAGGCAGAAAGAACAGACTAGTTATAAGAAGAGTCCAATTAAAGAAGAAGTCCATGAAGAACAAATAGGATCAGAACAAGAAGAAACAGTTGATCAGGAAGAGTTAGATAATCAAGAAGAATTAGTTAATGAAAGTCCACCTGTAAGTCCTGTAATACCTAGACGTACTACACGTATAACTAGACCACCTGATAGGTATCAAGCAAGTATAGTTTGCCAAGTAACTAAAGTTCCAACTAGTATAGATGAACTAAGGATGTATCCTACTAAGGATCAGGAGAATTGGCAAAAGGCAATGGAAAAAGAACTAAATTCATTAAAGGTAATGCAAGTATATGAAGATGCTAAATTATCTCCAGGAGAAAAATCCATTGGGTGCAAATGGATATTTAAAGTAAAAACTGGAAATGATGGGACTGTTTCCCATAAAGCTAGGTTGGTAGCTCAAGGATTTAATCAAACTGCATCTGATTACGATGAAGTTTTCGCACCAAGTTTTAAAGCAACATCTTTGAGAGCAGCTTTAGTGTGGGCAGCTAAGAAAAACTATGTCATTAACCATTTAGATGTAGAAACTGCTTATTTGCATGCACCATTGCAGCACACTATATATTTAAAAAAGCCAATTATTATAAAAGACAATAAAGTAAATAGTGATGATTGTTGGAAACTAAAAAGAAGTCTTTATGGATTGAAACAATCTGGCTTTGAGTGGAACCAATATATTGTGAAAGAGTTAAACAATATAGGTTTTAAATCTGGTTTAGCAGATGCATGTGTGTTTAAAAGAGAAAATAATGGAACGGTGTCATTATTGTTATTATTTACAGATGATATTGCTTTGAAAACTAAGACTAATAATGAAGCTAATGAGATTATATCATTATTAGCCAAAAAGATAAAATTAAAGCATTTAGGTGAAATTAAAAAGTATCTAGGATTGACAATTAACAAAACAAAAAATGGATTTAAGATATCTCAAGAAGATAAAATTTGCCAATTAATTAAAACGTATAAAATGGAACTTTGTAAACCGGCAAAGACTCCAATGAGTCAGGAAGTTTGCCAAACTGATGATCAAAGTCCCAAATTTGATAAGTCCATATATCAATCTGTGTTTGGCAGCTTATCATATATAAGCAATTGATCAAAGCCAGATATAGCTTATAGTGTTAATCAGCTGGCACATTTAATTCAGATCCACATCAATGTCATTGGCAATCATTAAAGAGAATTTTAAGATATCTTAAAGGATCAATGAACCATGCATTGTATATAGAACCAAAGGGTGATTTGAGTCTTAGTGCCTATGCAGATGCAAGTTTTGCAACTGACATAAACACTAGAAAATCAACATCTGGGATGGCTATATTATTTGGTAAGACACTAATAGGGTGGAGGTCAATCAGACAACAGCATATTAGCTTGTCCATGATGGAAGCGGAATTTTCATGTCTGTCATTACTATTCACTGACTTAATTTTGTACAAACAGTTATTATTAGACATGGGTATAACTGTTAAAGATTCCATTATTGTGTACGTGGACAACCAGGCAACCATAAAGTTAGCTACTAGTATTGCTGTATAAACTAGATCAAAGCATACTGATTTAAGATCCTTAAATGTTAAAGAATCTGTAAAGAATGGGCTAATTAAATTGGAATACTGCATGACAGAAGAAAACATTGCAGACCAATTTACAAAAGCTCAAAGTGTAATCAAGTTTAAAGAAAGTTGTCACTACTATAATTTAAAAGTGTAAATAGTTATATTATTATTATTAACCTAAAAGGGGAGAATGTTAGGGATAACATTGTTTACCCTAACTGGTTTAGGTAAAATAATAAATATGTAATCATGGTTTGTTAGTTAAAGTGTCTGCAACTTTAACTGTAGGAATGTAATTAAGGGAGTGGTTGTAAAAGCACCATAAAAGAAGCAGGTCAACGGCAGCTTGCTCTCTCTGGCTTGATGATCCCTAATTACTGGATAGTTTGAAGACTGCGTTTTTCTCCTACTGGAAAGGGAGAGAGAAAGGACTGATTTATTTGTAAGTGAACTGACATTGGATATTCTACACGGACTTTGCTAATTGAATATCCTTGAATGGACTGACTAAAATGATACATGACTAATGGACTGTTATTTTGATTATGCTATAAACTCTAAATGAAATAAACTATATTTTTGATAGCACAAGCGTATCTGTTATTTTTACTGTATGTTAACAAACATACAAACTTATCTCACTCATTTATCTGTGTGCCTATCTGACTAATGCTGCACATTCTGTTTAGCTTGTCTCCTTAACCCTGGTTGGGTAACACAGGCTTAACAATGTCAACAGCATATAAAGAACATTTGTATAAGATGTTTTACAGGTGGCATTTCCCCCGACAAGAATAGCAAGAATGTTCAAGAATAAATCCGAAAAATGTTGGAAATATCATTAGACACCTGGCTCATATTACCACATGTGGTGGATTTGTGCAGATGCTAAAAAACTAAAAGCCACACGTGGTTGGAAAAAATGACAAAAAAGCATATAGAATTGAAACCAGATATATTTTTATTGGGAATTTTACCTGAAATATATAGTAAAGATCTGAAATACCTGATTGTAAATGTATTAACAGCGGCTAGGATTGTATTTGCTAAAAACTGGAAAAATGAGAAAATACCATTACAGGAGGAAATTATTAAGAAAATATTTGAATGTGCTGAAATGAGCTGATTGACATTTGAAATTAGAGAACAGGATGATAAACAATTTTATAAAATTTGGGATCTATTCTATCAATGATTAGACAATAAAGTATAGTAATGAAATATGTAGACTTTTAGAAAATACTAAATATATAAAGATGTATTCTTTTCTTATTATATCTACAAAATGTTTTTAGGATAGATTTGAGATGATAATATGAATTGTCACAAAACAAATTAAGTAAAATATGATTATTTTTCAAAGCATGAATGAATAAAAGTATAGTCAAATGATTGATTAATAATACCAATGTATTTAATATTGGATTGAAAATATAAGATCATATACAATGTAATTGTAATTGAAGATTATGAAATGGAAGCACAAAACAATTTGTAAACCAACCGGCACACTCTATGTACATATGTGGAAGATGATTTGATGTTTTTATGTTTTGTTTGTTTATGTTTGTTTAAAAAACTAATAAAAATTTTATTTTTAAAAAAAGTGATAGGTGCCACATTAGACGATATGCTATTAGAGGTCTGCAATGAGGTATTACTGGAAGCTAAAATTCCAGAATCATGGAAGGAAGCTTACATAACATTGATTCCAAAAGAGGGTGTAGTTGCCAACTAAATAAAGAATTATAGACCAATATCACTTTTAAATTCAGATTATAAAATTTTTATGGTGATAATGGTGGAAAGATTAAAGAAAGTATTTAGTAACAAAATTCATTAGGATCAAAATGGCTTTCGTCCCACGAGGCAGATTAGGTATAATACAAGAATAATAACAGATATATTAGAATATTATGAAAAACATTCAGAAAGCCAAGTGGCCTTGGTCTTTCTGGATGAGCAAAAGGCTTTTGACAACTTAAATTGGACCTTTATGAAGAAGCAGATTAACTTGATGGACTTTGGAGGTAATTTTGTAAAAATGTTAAATGCAATTTATGCTACACAAAAGGCTCACGTATTATTAGAAATTACTAAATCATTAAAGATAAGGAAGGGTGTCAGACAGGGATGCCCTCTTTCACCTCTGCTTTTCATAACAATTTTAGAAACTTTGTTGGATAGAATTAGATCAAATAAAGAAATTAAAGGAACTAAAATTAAAAGTCAAGAGTATAAATTACAGGACTTCGCAGATGATATGGTTTTTGTTATAGAAGACCCAATAGACTCAGGACCAGCTTTACTAAATGAAATAGATAATTCGGTAAACTGGCAGGATTTAAAATTAATAGGGGAAAAACTAAAATGCTGCTTAAAAAATTATCAAATAGTAAACAAAAAAAATTGGAAGAAAAGATGGGATTACAAATTGTAAATAAGATCAAATATTTAGGCATCTGGTTAAGAACTACAACATTAAATCTGTGGGAGGTTAACTACACCAAATTACTGAAACAGATTGAAAAATATTTGGAAAATTGGAATAAGATACAAATTTCATTATTAGGCAGAATAGCAACAATCAAAATGAATGTTTTACCTAAAATACTATATCTGTTTCAAACAATTCCGATATTATTGGATTCAAACAATTCGATAAAATTGTGATGAAATTTATCTGGGCAAAGAAAAAAATGAGAATAAAAAATATATATTTACAAGATAACAAAAGCAGAAGTGGATGTGGACTCCCTGCCTGGGAGATCTATTATAAAGCAGCGGCATTAGTATAGATAAAATATTGGACCAATCTTAGGAACAATAGAATTTTAAAATTGGGGGAAGGCGGAGCCACGTCGCTGCGATACAGCTGCAATCTCGGGGCTCCAAGATCGCAGCTGATATCTTCGCCCCTGGTCGGTCCCAACGGACCTAAACTGTAGAGACGGTGAAGGCAAGGGGTGCATTCTGTTGATCCCAGGGACATCGCAAAGTCCCTGGTTGATCCAGGAGAAGCCCCTTTACCATCGGCGGAGAGGTAGCCATTAAGCTGCTGAAGCTGGGACAGCTCCAGAAGGAAGAGACAGAAAGAGAAAGTGTATCAGCTGTTGAGGACTTTTTTTTTTTAATATTTGGGACTTAAGGACACTCTAGATGAGAAGAAATCTGTAAGATTCTTGACAAAACTTGACAAAATTGGCTTAGCGGCGATTTTCTAAAGAGAAATGTCAAAGTGAGGCTTGGCTTTTACTTTTACTTTTTTTTTTCTTTATTGAACCTCTATTGCGATCTAGTAATTGTAACTAGACTGGTTTTTTCTCTTATATTTATCTACTCTTTTTTCTCCTTTTTGACTGTTTATATTTTTAGAACAGAGGCTCCCTTTAGTAATTTGATAGATAGATAGATAGATAGATAGATAGATAGATAGATAGATAGATAGATAGATATAGATACACACACACATGTATATATATATATATTCTATTAGACCTTTTATGGGAAAGAAGGGGGAGTGGATTAAAGAAACTTTGTAACACTGCCAACTAGAGGCTTGAAAATATTTTATTTGAAGCTGAGAGGATTGTGAAAAATTCTTTCTCAAGGACACTGGAATTTGATAAGACAGAGGGAAGTATACTGGATAATGTTTTTACAGGTGTCCTTTGGGACTTCTATTATCAATTGAACATTTGAAGTTTGGCTTTGAAATTTGTGGAGAAGCCATAATAAGAGCCTTGGATAATTAAATAAAATGCAGAGTGCTCCTTTTTTATTTTCTCTTAGCTGGTTTATTCCTCCCCTGCAATTCCACAGTATCTTGTAATATTTGTATATTTATTTTTTATTTTATTTTATTTTATTTTATTTCTATTTTTTATTTTTATTTTTTTAAAGGGAAAGCTTTAGAATATCTTTTTATTTTTCTCATTGGGACTTTTGCTTCTTCCATTCCCATTTTTGATTCACTTTTATGGCTATTTTTTATTTTTTGAGATCTTTCAATTGGATTAAGGTGTGAAGAACCTGAAGAATTCTTTTCTCTTTTCTTTTTTTTTCTTATTACTTTTTAATATTATTGGGCTTTATTCTTTTTCTCTTTATTTTTTATTTTTATTTTTGAATCATAACTGACTATTCCACAACAGGATTAAGGTCTAGAAGAGCCTAAAGAACCTCCTCTTTTTTCTTTTTTTTTTCTTTTTAATTTTGGGCTTTTAATTTTTTACTGGTCTTTTTTTGTTTTCCTTTTTCCCAATTGGATTATAATTGGCTACTCTACTAACTGGATTAAGAGAGCTTGAAGACCCTGAGCTACCCAAATGATTAAGAAAATCTTACCTTCTGGCATTTCAACTTCTGCTCCTGCCTCCCCATCAACTGGAGGACGCTTTTTAACAATGGCGAAGCAAGATAAAGCACAAGTGGATTTAACGATGGTTATGCAAGGAATTCAAGAACTTAAAACGAGTATTGAACAAAGAATGGAGAGTACTGAACAAAGAATCGGGAAGACTGATGAAAAAAATTGAAAATATTCAACAAATGATGGTGAAATATGATGAGAGACTCCAAAAAATTGAAGAGAAAGATAAACAAAGAGACCAGACAATTGGAAACATTGATAGTAGATTAACAATGGTTGAACAAGACAAAAGTGGGACGTTGAAGTGGGAGATGGACAGGTCAGAATTTTATCTCAGATTTCAAAATATAGAGGAAGAAAAAGGACAAGACTTGGCTGCAGTAATGATAGAAATCTTGGCTGGAGCTTTGGGAATAACAGAGGAAAAGATGATGGATGGAGTAGATGAGATATACCGAGTCTTCACAAGATATGCAATGAGGAACAATCTACCAAGAGAGGTCCATGTCAGATTTACCAAAAAAAAACTATTAAAACACAAATATTACAAGTGGCAAGAGAGAAGGCGTTGAAATATAAAGACAAAGAGATTGTGGTCTTAAAACAAGTACCCAGAAAAGTTAGAGAGATGAGAAGAGAATATCGATTCCTGACTAAAATGCTATTGAAAAAAGAGGTGAATTACAGATGGCTAATTCCAGAAGGATTAATGTTTACATGGCAAGAACAGAGACACAGAATTGACTCAATTGAGAAAGCAGAAATATTCTACAATGAATTTTTTGAAAGAAGAGAAATAGAGACAGAGAAAGAGAACATCTCAACCGAACTTCAAGAGGATCAAATGGGAATGGGAAAAGAAGAAGGTGCAGTAAGTGGACAAGTGGAGACCAAAGAACAACGTGAAGTAAGATCTACGAGAGCTGTAAGACCTAAATACAAAATATAATCATGGAGGAAAAAAAATTGATTTCTATAAATATAAATGGACTTAATTCAGCTATCAAAAGAAGATATTTTTTTCATAAATTAGAGAAGTCAAAATTTGACATAATTTGCTTACAAGAAGTACACATTAAAAAACAACATCAACAATTATTGGTACGATCAAAATTGGGGAAATTTTTTACTTCTCTGACTCATTGTAAGAAAAGAGGAGTGGTCTTGTACATTAAAGAAACTATTCCATTAAAGAAACAATACTGATTTATACTGATGAAGACGGAAGAGTATTAATGGTTGAAATAGTGGATAATAATATAAAAACACTCCTGGTTGCAATCTATGCCCCGAATGATAAACAAGAAGAATTCTATAAAAAATTACATATGAAAACAATAGGACTGGACTATATTAACATAGTTATGATGGGAGATTTTAATGGAATTGTAGATAATAAACTGAACTATACAGCGACAGCATCAAGACAAAATAGAAAGACTCTCCCTAAATCCTTTTTTAAAATGATAGATGAATTAAATTTAAAATATATATGGAGAGAAAGAAATGCTAAAACTCAACAATATACTTTTTATTCAAATAGACATTTATCATGGTCCCGAATAGATATGATTTGGATCTCAACAGAATTAATATCTAAAACTCAAGAAATAAATATTGAAACAAGTACATGGGCAGACCATAATCCAATGACAATTAAATGGAAAGGACAAAAAAGAAGATCTAGATGGACATTAAATAATACTATTTTAAAGGAAAAAGACTTCACACAATGGATGGAAAAAGAATTGGCCTTTTTTAGTGAAAATATAAAAGAAGATACTTCAATACAGAATGTTTGGGACACAATGAAGGCATATGCGAGAGGATTAATAATAGACTATACAAAGAAAAAGAACATTAGGAAGAGGCAAACCATCAAAGCTCTAGAAGATGATTACAAAAAACTGGAAAAAGAACTACAGAAAATGCCACAGAAAAAAAACATTAAACTTAAAATGGACATAATTAAACATAAAATGGGTCAGGTAGAGAAAGAAGAACTGGCACAAAAAATTAGAAGTGCTAAACAGAACTATTTTGAAGATGCAAATAGGCCAGGTAGATGATTAGCATATAAACTGAGAAAGGAGAAAGAATCAAGGAAAATATTACAGTTAATAGATGATCAAGGTCAAATGTGCTATGGTAATAAGGAGAAAAAGGCAATTATCCGAGACTTTTATGGACAACTATATAAACAGGAGGATCTTGATGAGGAAAAAATTAAACAGTACTTACAAAATGCTAACCTACCTAAGATACCTGAAGAGACTGAAAAAATGTTAGAAAGTACAATAACAATAATGAAACTAACTGAAGCATTCAACAGACAGAATAATGGAAAAGCACCAGGTCCAGATGGGCTTCCGGCAGAATTTTATAAAACACTACAAGAATCGTTGAGCATTCCACTGCTAGAAGTCATGAACAAAGTTATGTTAAATAAGAAAATACCTAAAACATGGTCAGAAGCTTATTCCAAAAGAAGGGGCCGATTCATTACAAATTAAGAACTATAGACCTATTTCTTTACTGAATGCAGACTATAAAATCTTCGCTTCAATTTTGGCAGAAAGGCTTAAAAAATACTTAAATAATTTTATTCACTCTGATCAGAATGGATTCTTAACAAAGAGACAAATTCAAGACAACATGAGTGTAATTCTGGACACTTTGGAATATTATGAGGCGCATCCTGAAAAACAAATGGCTTTGATATTTCTAGATGCCCAAAAGGCATTTGACAATGTGAATTGGAGATTTATGTTACTATTACTGGAACAGATGGGCTTTGCCAGAAAATTTTTTCAAGCAATAGAAGCCATATACTATAAGCAAACGGCAAAAGTAATGATAGAGGGAGAATTTACAAATCTATTAATATAAGAAAAGGCACAAGACAAGGATGCCCATTATTACCTCTGCTATTTGTACTGACTTTGGAAGCATTGAATAGAAATATTAGAGAGGACCAAAATATAAAAGGAATGAAAGTTAAAAATGAGGAATTTAAATTGCAAGCCTTTGTGGATGACCTGGTTTTCATTCTGGAAGGTCCTCTAGAGACAGCTTTAAAACTATTGGAAAAGATAGAGACGTACGGTGAGATGGCGGGTTTGAAAATAATTAAAGATAAAACAAAGATTCTGACAAAGAACATGTTACTAAGACAAAGAGAAGAACTGGCAGACCTATTGAAAATTCAAGTTACGAATAAGGTTAAATATTTGGGGATACATTTGACGCCAAGATGTACTACATTGAAAGAGAATAACTATATTAAACTTAAACAGGAGATAGCATCTGATCTGAAGAAATGGGAAAACCTACAACTGTCATTAATAGGTAGAATCTCAACAATCAAGATGAATATTTTACCCAGAATTTTATATTTGTTCCAAACAATACCAATTAGGCTTGGCAAAGATTATTTTGAAGAATTAAATAAAATTGTGTTGAAGTATATATGGCAAAGTAAGAAAGTGAGAATAAAATTAAAACTTTTACAAGATGCTAGAATTAGAGGAGGATTTGGCCTTCCTAATTGGGAGTTGAACTACCAAGTTGCAAATTTAATGTGGGCCAAAGAATGGATAACATTAAGAAAGACTAGATTGTTGACATTAGAAGGACGTGATTTATTACTGGGCTGGCCTGCTTTTCTGTGGTATAAGGGAACTAAATCGCAGGGCTATTTTAGAAGGCATTATATAAGGGAGTCTTTATGGTTGAATTGGGAGAAAATTAAGAGACAATGTTATTTGAAAATCCCAGTTTGGTTATCTACTATTGAAGCTTTTTCTTATCCTATAACATATAAGAAGGAACAAACAGTTAGATATGGGGAAATATTGGATGAAAAGGGTGAACTTAAAACGATGCAAAACTTAGAAGAACAAGGTATAAAGATGAATTGGTTTTCATATGCGCAAATACACTCAAAGTATCTTAAAGATTCTAAAACAGAGGGATTTTATGATAAACTGACTGACCTAGATAGGATTTTGACAGGTACTGATGAAAAAGTGATCAAAAAATTATATAGTTATTTGCTGGAAATCAAATTAGAGGAAGAACAAGTTAAAGAAACGATGATTGCTTGGGGGAAGAATTTTGGATATGGGATTGATTTAGAGAAATGGCACAAATTGTGGTCTCAAAATTATAAAATGACAATGTCAACAGCATATAAAGAAAACTTGTATAAGATGTTTTACAGGTGGCATTTTCCCCCAACCAGAACAGCAAGAATGTTCAAGAATAAGTCTGAAAAGTGCTGGAAATGTCATCAGATACCTGGCTCATATTACCATATGTGGTGGACTTGTGAGGACGCAAGAAAATATTGGACTAGAATTCGCATATGGCTGGAAAAAATGACAAAGAAACATATAGATTTGAAACCAGAGATTTTTTTTGTTAGGAATCTTACCTGATACATATCATAAAAATTTGAAGTATTTGATTGTAAATGTATTAACAGTGGCTAGGATTGTATTTGCTAAAAATTAGAAGAGTAAGAAAATACCATCAGAGGAAGAAATTATTAAGAAAATATTGGAATGTGCTGAAATGAGTAGACTGACATTTGAAATTAGAGAACAAGAAGATAAACAATTTTATGAAGTTTGGGACCTTTTCTATCAATGGCTAGATAATAAAATATAATAATAGAATATTTAGAAACTTAGGAAATAATGAATATATACTTTTTTTTTCTTTTCTTTTTTTGACACTATTTTTATAAAATTTTATTAAGATAGACTTGGTATGACTTTACGATTTGTTATAAAATAAACTATGTAAATTATAGTTATCTTGTTAAAGTATGAAAATAAAATTATAGTCAAATGATTGTTTAATAATGATATCAGGTATATAATTGTTGATTGATAATATGAGTTATTATTTAATATAATTACAATGGAGACTATGAAATGGATACACAAAAAAGAGTGGTAAACCAACCGATACACTGTCTGTAAATTTATGAAGGAGGAGGATGTTTTTATGTTTTATGTGTTTTTGTTCGTTGTCAAAGTCAATAAAACTTTTTTTTTTTTTTTAAAGAATTTTAAAATTGGAGGGCCACGTCTTACAATTAGGGTGGCATGCATTTTTGTGGAACCTGAATAGCCCAAATAATCTATACTTTACTAGACATGTATTCCAAAAGCCATTAATTAAAATTTGCGCTGATATTAGAAGAAATCATTATACCAAAATTCCGAGGTGGTTTTCAGTGATGGAGGCAATGTTCCACTTAAATACGATGGATATCAGTAAAAAACTGAAGTATCATCAAATATTAGATAAAGAGGGAAGAATTAAAATGATACAGGAACTAGAAGCACTAGGGATAGTCATTGATAATTGGTCATATTTCCAAATAAAATTGAGATATAATAAAGACGTAAAGGGATATGGAATTGAGGTAAAAGATACACATTTAGACAAAATACTCTCAAGTCCTGAGAAAAAGTTGATCTCTAAGCTATATAATTATTTATTAGAACATGAAATGGCTGAGAGAACTGTGAAAGGACTTGTGAAAGGGGAAAAAACTTTGGTCATAGTATAGAGCTGGATGACTGGGAAGAAATTTGGCAAAAAAGATCTTGTATTAATAAATCAGTAGCACACAAGAAGAATCTGTATAAAAATGATGTATAGATGGCATCTGGCACCCTCCAGATTGGTCAAAATATTTCCGATAGCAAACCCATGCTGTTGGAAATGTAAAGGGAAATTTGGTATCTATTTTCATTTATGGTAGATTTGTCCTGAGATAAAAGAAATATTGGTTAAAAATAAAAGAGTGGATAGAAGAAATTACAGCGTGTGGGCTGGAGTGGAAACTGGAACTATTCCTGTTGGGAATGATTAAAGGGGATTATACCCCTAAAGTAAGATATCTGACTATCCACTTATTAACAGTGGCACGGATTTCATTAGCACAATATTGGAAGAATCCAAATGTACCACCAATACATGTTGCTATTCAAAAAATGTATGAGTGTGCCCAATTGGAGAGGCTCACACTCAAAATCAATGGGAAGGAGGACACAATTATAGGATATGGGATAAATGATACAGCTGGGTAGATTGTAAAGGGAAAACACGTAAATGAACCCAAGAAACAAATTATATTCAACTGTCTATGAAAAATGTATAAGAATAACAAAGATGTTAAATCCTCTTTTCTCCTACATTATTATTATTAGCATTATATATTCACTATATATTTTTATTTATTATTTAAAAAATTATAAATGTATTATTAATAAATAGTTATAAACTAACGAGAAGATTAGGAGAGTATTGTGAGCTAGTGATTAAGATTTGATAGTAAATGGAACTGTGAGAAGTATCAGTAATGACTATTAGGACATATCAAATTCGATATCACATGCAAAGACAAATGTGTTATGTATACACTATTGGTTTTGTATTTGTATGTTTTTAATTCTTGTAAATAAAGTTTAATTTTTTTTTTAAAAAAAGAATCATTCAGTGATCTATCTATCTGCTATCAGCTAGCTCATTCTCTCAAATTGGCTTGCCGTGAATCTGCACTGCATTTGCTTGCAAGCAAACCTTCAGTCCTAAGGGAGGTTCGGCTGTACTTAAAGAAGATCTAAAGACTAGCTAGAAAGCAAGAAATCCAACCATTTCCTGTTTCCTAGCTAATCTAAATCTCCCGGCATAGCAGAACAGATGATGGTTGGAAAAAGGAAAAATAGTAACTTAGCAGACAAGTTTGCCGGGTAAGGAGTGAGTGGGCGGGAAGGATTCTCGTGGGCCATGTGGCTTGGATTAATTGCTTTGGGGGTGAGATTTCTCTGCGGCCCACCAAAATTTTCTTATGGCCCACCAGTGGGCCGAGGTCCCCCCAGTTGGTGACCACTGCTCTAGAGATACTATCAGCATCATGAATCTTAATATAGCAGTTCCTCAGTATAGTAGTTCTCCATTTGCAACCATAATTGAGCCTAAAATTTCTGTTGCTAAACAAAACATTTACTAAGATAATATTGTGTGTTAAAATATATTGTGAATTTCAAACTTTTAAGGATTAGAAATTGTGGGAAGTTGGAGATATAATCCCAGGCTCAATTGAATACTGTTAAAATCTGGATTGATCAGTAATGTTGTTAAGTGAATCTGGCTTTCTGCAATGATGTCGCTCATCAGAAGGTTGTAAAAGGAAACCAAACAACTCCCAGACACTGCAACTGTCATAAATGTGAGACAGTTGCCAAGTGTCTTGATTTTGATCACATGGATGCTGCAACAGTCATGGGGAAAAAACATCCTGTTGCTTTTTTCACTGCTGTTATAACATTGAATGGTCACAAAATGTATTTTTCTACATGGCTCAGCTGCTTTGAAACTCATCAAATTTGGTACTCGACGCATTTTGATGTGACAATTTTATCCCGGTACTCATCATTTGTTCGGTGTTCAACACACAAAGTAGAACTGTCAGCATCGGCTGCCTTATGACTCACTACATCAGGGTTGTCAAACTCGCAATGACATTGTCATCATGAGACGTTATCACCCCAGGGATACTGCGGCAGTCCTAAATACGAACCAGTTGCCAACAATCTGAATTTTGATCAGATAATCCAGGGGACTCTGCAAAGATCCTATTCTTCAATGCCGTGGTGATTTGGAATGGCCACTCAATGAACTGTTGTAAGTCAAAGACTATCTGTATAATCTCGTCTTGAGGTTTTAGAGTTGGGGACCCCCCTTCACAGTTCTGGCCCTTACCTCTTTCGTATTTCAGCAGAAATCTGTTCCTTGCCCAAAATTTCCAACTGTAAGTCAGCGTTATGTTGCCACCCTTTATGCGAATCGATTCCGGCACTGTGTAACCGCACAATTTCCTGGACATCTGATTGGGCGCACGGATTACCAGCATTTCTGACCCACAGGAAAGGCTGAAGTGCTGGAACCTGTCGGGAGGGAGGAAATCAAAAATACCCCAGACTCAAATCGGATTTGTCTTTCTAGGTGCAAGCCCCGAGGAGGCATTTCTGAAGAGGCTTGTTCTATCCTAGGCCTCCCCAAAAAGCACTAAGTCAATTCTGAGTCCTGGCAAAAACCTCTTTTATTACATTAATATGAATTTATTTCATTCACAGTCAGCCAACAGCTTGGCAAACAGTCTTGCAAAGGTATTCTAATTAGCTCAGACCTTTATCAATCCTGGAAGACTCCTTGGTATAATTCCACACTCAGTGCTGACAGGGAAGGTCTGGGTTATACAGACAAATCTTCACGAGGCTGGAATGAACGAGCAAATTGTTTCCTGCAAAAGCCCCCTCCCCTTTTGCTTCTGTTTTAATCCTGATGGGAGGGGCCATTCATCATCCAAATGTGACCTTGCTCCCACATCGACCCTGAGTTCTTAATTGTGCCTTCCTTTTGGCAGCTCTGCGCATGCGCAGGCTGGGAACTGGTTCCAGAAGTTTCCCCGCCTCACTGCTGTCCAAGCCCAAAGCAGCTGATGACTTCCAGCCTGCCCTGGCCCCATCTCTGCCTCTGATGCAGAGCCCTCATCCGAGCCTTCCTCAGCCTCTAGGACTGGCCTGGGTTCTTCCCCAACCTCACTACTGTCCAACTCTGCTGCCAGGTCCGCCAGCCACCGGTGGGCCACAAGGCCAGAAGGCTGAAAAAGGAAGATGTTAACAGAATGCAGAATAACAGCATTGAAAGGGAACTCGGAGGTCTTCTAGTCCAACCCCGTACTCCAGCAGGAAATCCTGAAACATTTCAGAAAAATATTTAACTGCATCCTTCATCTGAAATCTTCCCAAACACAGAATATCAGAGTTGGAGGGGACCTTGGAGGTCTTCGAGTGCAACCCCATGTTTCAGCAGAAAACCCTATATTATTTGAGACAAAATGGCTATCCAATCTCTTCTTAAAAACCTCCAGTGTCGAAACATCTGAAAATTCTTGTGGCAAGTCATTCCACTGGTTAATTGTTCTCACAGTCAAGAAATTTCTAAATTGCTTCTCTCTTGCCATCCTTTCCTACTTTTAATTAAATAATTCTCTTTTATCCCAGAAGAGAAAAATCTCCCTTGTGCTAAGCAACTTTTGGAGGAATGTCAGGCTTAAAAAAAATAAATGAAAAGGAAAAAAAAATGAATATTGTACAGCCAGGCCTTATAACCCAAATGGAGCCCCAAATTTCCATTGCTAAGTAAGGCAGATGCGCTGTCAATGGCACCTCATTGTACGATCTTTCTTGCCACAGATGTTTAGCGAATCACTGCAGTTCTTAAATTCATCGTGCAGTCGTTAAGTGAATCTGGCTTCCTCCATTGATTTTGCTGGTTGGAACTGATTATAAGTACATACCAGTTTCTAAGTGACCAAATTTTGATCAGGAGAACATGGGGTTGCTGCAACGGTTATAAGTGTGAATAAAGGTCATAAGTCACTGTTTTCCAGTTCCGTTGTAACTTTGAATGGTCCCTAAATGAACAGTTGTAAGGACTGTATATTGTTATAGTGAATCGTTACGCTTCTAGATATAATTAACTCATGCAAACATTTTGCAAGTGTGTTTGTGTATTTGCATTCGTTTCTAGTACACTTATATAACCATCATGATTTTTTAAAACACTTGCTGTTTATTTTTCATTTATGTATATATTTTTTGTGTCTGGTACCTTCTGGTTTCTTTCTTCTTTTTCTGTTATTATTTTAAAAGCAATTAAAATATATATTAAAAAAAAAAGCTTTGGAAAGCCTTGGCATTACATGAATAACCTATGGAGCAGGAGTTGCCTTCGGAAGTTGTGGGAGCTTCATCCTTGGAAGTTTTCAAGAAGAGACTGGACTTTTGACATCTGTCAGAAATGGTGTAGGGTCTCCTGCTTGAGCACAGGGTGTGTGTGTGTGTTGAACTAGATGACCTACAAGATCCCTTCCAAATCTTTTATTTTATTCTACGATATGGGGACTTGAAGATGTGTCCAGTTTCAGACAGGTTGAAGAAACTTGAATTGCTCAAGAGAAGGAGATTCAGAAGCGATTTAGCCACGATTAAGTACTTATGGGGAAATTGTCCTCAAAGATGCTTTTTTCAAGACTTTCTGGAAAATCCAGTTACCTCTTGAAGAAGCATCTATGGGACAACCATGACCCGTATCACTGAGAATCTCCATAAACATTTATGAGCAAATCCAAGAAGTATTTTTCATGGCTAAAGAAATACTCGTGTTTTCCCAAAAATAAGACTGCATCTGATTTTCTTTTGAGCCCCCAAATAAGCACTAGGGTTTATTTTCAGGGTTTATTTTCCTCTCTCCATGAACTGGAGGCCCATTTCTTCCGCTTGCTTGCAGTAGGGACAGGCCACGTGATGCGCTAGTGCTGTCACTGCAAGACGGAGGGGGTAGAGCTACGCCACGTGCCCTCTACTGGCTTACCTCAGGGCCCCCACAGCCAGGCCACCCATGCCCTGACACTCACCTCGTGGCTATGGCACCACCATACTGCTTGGCCTCCTGCTCCGTTGCTGCTGCGAGCAAGCAGAAGTGGGTCAGGGCCATGTGGGCTCCTGCTGCAAAACAAGTTCTGGGGCATGGATGGCCTGGCTGTGGGGGCCCTGAGGTAATCCGGTGCAGGGCGTATGGGGCAGTTCCACCCCCTGCCTCGCTGTCGTGGCACCACAAGTAACCAGAATGGACAGCCGGCCAGCTGCGCAGGCTCTTAAGTAGGGCTTACTTTGGGGTTAGGTCTTATATTAGGTACATGTATAAAACACTTGCTAGGTCTTATTTTCAAGATAGGTCTTATTTTTGGGAAAACAGGGTAAATAAGTAAATAAATACATAAACAAACCAGGATTGATAGAAATTTCAGATATCAAAACTTAGTTTAAATGCAGGTAGTTCTTGACTTACAACAGTTCATTTAGTGACCAAAGTTACAATGTCACTGACAAAAGGGGCTTAGGGCCGTTTTTCACACTTACAAACATAACAGCTTCCCTACAGTCATGTGATCAAACTTCAGATGTTTGGCAACTGACTTGTATTGATGACATTTGTGGTGACCTTGGGGTCACGTGATCCCCTTTTGTGACCTACTGTCCATGGAGAATGCCCGATTTAAGAAGTGCAGGGATTCACTGAACCACTGTGGCAAGAAAGGTCATAAATTGGGAAGCAACTCACTTAGCAAATGTCTCATTTAGCAATGGAAAGTTCGGGTTCAATGGTGGTTGTAAGTCGAAGACTACCTGTATAAAGAAGAAACAGCCTTCCTATGGTGGTTTGGGTTTTTTCCCCATCTCTGGAGTCCTATTACAAAAAGGCTGGACAGCTCCCTCTCCTAGATGGTTTAAGAGATTAGCAGAGTTGGAAGGAACCTTGTAGGTCATCTAGTCCAACCCCTCCACCCAAGCAGGAGACCTTACAGCTTTTGGACAGCAGGTTGGGCTAGATGACCTTTGTGGTTCCCTCCTTCTGCACTGTCATTATTAAAAGGACTCTTCTCCTCAATAAATCAAGATTTGCAGCGCTTACTACGTTTTAGGTCTGCATGTTTTTTTCAAACTTTTTAAGATCTAAGGATTTCAATTTTGCTAGGCATATTACCAGAGAAATATGATAAAGGGAATGTATATTTAATATTACATGTTTTGACAACAAGCAAGAATTGTACTTGCACAACACTGGAAAAATGAGGAAACACCCACAGAAGAAGAAACAACAATAATAATAAAATATTAGACCGTGCAGAAATGGACATTCACATCGAAGATAAAAGATAAAAAAAGAATATTTTCAAACTTGGGACTTATTTTATCCATGGTTGGATAATTGGGTAGAAACTAGGAGATGAATATTGTCATATAAACAAATTGACTCAGTACGCTGTTCACTAAGCACCTGTTGTATACAAAGAGAAAAAACCGGAAGTTTTTAAGAAGAGATTGGATAGCTATTTGTCTGAGGTGGTGTAGGGCTTCCTGATCAGGGGGTTGGACTAGAGAACCTCCAAGGTCTCTTCCAACTCTTGTTATTCTATTCTATTCTATTCTATTCTATTCTATTCTATTCTATTCTATTCTACCCTATCCAATGTATCCTATCCAATCCTATTCTATTCAGAAAGAAAAACAGTAAAACACTCACTTAACAAATACTGTATATAAAAGAAAGAAAGCTCTAAGGACTTCAACTCCCAGAATTCCTCAGCCATCCAGCCATGATGGTTGAGGAATTCTGGGAACTGAAGTCCATACTTCTTAAAATTACAGTGTTTTTTTTTTAAACCCTGACTGATTTGGATCCTGTATTATTCAACTGTAGACTCTATTGCTCACCCAATGTAGATGATATCGTCTGGGCCACCCACGATCACCCAGGAACAGCTGCTGGAAGTCGTCACACGGGCCGAAGGGCTATGGATTTGGCCGTGCGATTCTCTCCGGACATCGGGATAACCTGGACAAACAGCTGTCGAGGGAAAAAACAAAAGTCAGGAGAAGGATGACTCCTCTGTCGCTTTCCCCCCACCCCAGCTCTTTAGCCGTTCCCAGACTCCTCTTTTGGTCACTTTTTAATCCTTGTTCCAATGAAGATTCATTTAGTGACTGTTCAAAATTAATCCCTATTCAAATCATGAGTCTCTAGCCGCGTTACCTGGATGCAGCCAACTCTGAGACACATCATTCATCTCACCCTTGATCCTGGTCTTCCCCCACCCCCTGGATGTATATTCTCCAATGGGACACATCCATAGCCAAGAGTCATCAATCATGCTCTCCAGTAATAATCTTGTTTGCCAGAAGCTTCGGCCGCCTAGCAATTATCTATGAAAGCATTTAAGAAATGCACTGCTCACCCCACTCCCTTTCTGCTGACAACTCTAAAAGACCAGAGAAATATTTTTGAATTGATATTGTACTTATAACGGTTTGAAGCATCTCGTGTGATCCCCATTTGCGACATTCTGACAGCCATATCCACTTAATGACCCAGGTTATTGATTTAATAAGTGCAATGGTTCCCTTAACAAAGAGTGGCAAAGGAAAATTGTACAATGGGAGCAGGGGGGGCGAAGCTCACAGAAACATCTTGCTTAGTGACATAAATGCTGGTCTTGGTTTTGGTCATAAGTTGAGGACTACCTGTTAATGTAGAAATCCAGTCCAGGATTTCCTAATAACCTCAGCCTTTTTAAGATGTTTGGATTTCAACTCCCCTGTGGCTGGCTGGGGATTCTGGGAATTGAAATCACTAAATAAATAATAAAATAATAAATCCCTATATCTCAAAAGTTGCTGAGGATTATAATTCCAATCATTTCTCGGAACGATTACACATCCCGGCTTCTTTATCTTGCTTGCTTTTGTAATCTTTTTTAAACAGAATGAGAGAAGACGTGTAGATTCAAAAATAATAATAAAAGTCCTCACTTTGTGTATTTTCCTCTCTGTCTTGCAAAACAATACACACAAACACACCTCTGCCCCAACCTGGATGCTTTCCTTGGGTGCAATCCCCAGGACAGGTCCTCCTCGTTCGTTTACTGACTGATTGGATTTACAACGGCCCTGGACAAAGGGACTTATGACCGTTTTTCACACTTACGACCGTTTGCAGCATCTCCATAGCAAAATTCGGACACTTGGCAACTGATTCATATTTATGACGGTCGCAGTGTCCCAGGGTCACGCGATCTCCGTTTGCAACCTTCTGACAAGCCAAAGTGAAGAGGGACAGCCAGATTCATTTAACGACCATGTTAATAACCGCAGTTGTTAAATGAATCAATGTAGAACTAAGCAACATAGAACTAAGGATAGATTTCCTGATGGTTAGAACAATTGTGTGAATACTCCAACACTGGAAGTTTTTAAGAAGAGATTGGACAACCATTTGTCTGAAATGGTATAGGGTTTCCTGCCTAAGCAGTGGGTTGGACTAGAAGACCTTCAAGGTCCCTTCCAACTCTGTTATTCTATTCTATTTTATATGTGGAAAGAAAAATCTTAAAAATGGGGCAACACTCGCATAACAAAATTCTCACTAACCAACATAAATTTTGAGCCCAATTGTGGTCGTAAGTCGAGAACTATCTGTACAGACAATCCTTAATTTTCAGTTTTAAAACAATAATGCCTCATGGTTTCCCTGATTCCCTTGATTATGCAGGGAGTCCTTGATTTACGACCGCAACTGAGCCCAAGTTTTCCGACGCTGAGCAAGATGGTGGTGAGGCAAACTTCTCTCCATATTACAACCTTTGTTGCTGTAGCTGCTAAGCGAATCATCACCGTTGGGAAGTTAGTCACCCAGTTGTGAAGTGAATCTGGCTTCCCCCTTGATTTGGCTTGTCAGAAGGTCGCAAAAGGGGATCACGTGACACGCCTCCCCCAGGACGCTTTGACCGTCATAAATATGAGTCAGTTGCCAAGCATCTGAATGTTGATCGCGTGACTGTGGGGTGCAGCAACAGTTGTAAATGGAAAAAGTCACTTTTTCTGGGGCCATTGTAACTGGTCACTAAATGAATGAAGTTGAGGCCTTGCTTGGAAAATGCGCCTTCTCTGGGGCAGCCCCTGCCCTCTGCAATGAGGTCTCCCCCCCATCCCACTCCCCCATGCCCCAAATCTGGATAGTGTTCTGACCTAGGCTTCTCCAACAGCATGAGGTCGAGTCCTTGTCTGGATAAACCTCTTATTTAATTTACAATTAATTTCCTCTCCAACAACGTCCTGGCCAACAGTCTTTCAAGATTACTCTCAATTACAGATCTTTATCAAGCTTGGAGAGTGGCCAGGCCGATATCTTTCAGATGCCGCAATACTTAGCAAGCGTGCCGGAATGAACTAATTGTCTCCTGCAAAGTCCTCTCCCCTTTCTCTCCTCTTTTATAGTCTAGGTGAGAGGCCATTCACCATTCACTTGTGGCTTTACTCTTAAGTCAGCCCTTGTTCCTCAGCTGTCCCCTTCTTCTAGCAGCTCTGTGCAAGCTCACACTGGGAACAGGCTCCAGCTGTTCTTCTGCCTTACTGATCTCTGATTCTGAAGACAGCTGATAATTGTCAGACGGCCCTGGCCCCATCTCTGCCTCCGACACAGAGCCCTCATCAGAGCCTTCCCCAGACTCCATGTTCCTCCCCAAACTCCTCACTGTCTGGCTCTGCTGCCAGCTCTGCCATAGTTCAAAAGCGACAAAAATCCAATAGGATTTTGGCAAGGGAGGGTAAGACCTTCTTGCTAACTGTTATTTTTAATTTATTTTATTTTAATTCTTTTCTTTCGTTATGTGCCTGCCAGAGTTCAGAGGCAACTTATAAGTTTAATATATAAATATAAGTTTATATAAACTCATGGAATAAGTTTCTATAAGAAAAAGAATACATTATAATTTATTCTTATATAAATATAAGAATAAATTATTATTGCTAACCTGGTGCCCTCCTTACTATGGTCTTACTCACCTGTACGTGAGGAGTTACTTTCCACAGCCTGAATGATACCTAAGAGAAGGGAAAGCAAAACAAATTAAAATTTAGATGAGTATTTTTCAACCTCAGCCATTGTAAGTTGGGTGGACTTCAATTTCCAGAACTCCCCAGTCAGCCATGCTGGTCTGTGGAATTCTGGGAGTTGAAGTCCACCCGACTTAAAATGGTTGACAAACACTATTCTAGATTAATTTGATTTCCCCCCCTGCATCTCACACATGTCCTTATGAACTTTCAGATAATGATTTGAGTTCATGGTTTGACAACACATCCCCAAAATTTTCTTTGTAGTCATGTCAAGGTATTCTGTCATTTCTTTTGCCTTATATTTCTTTTCAATGAGGTAGCCCTGCCTCCAATAGTGAGATTTTTTTTCTTTTTGTATACATTTTTTATTTTTTGTTTCTTTAAATACATTATTGAGTGAACAGTGTGGTTTCAGGTTTTTTAACATTTTAAAACAAACATGACCATAATTTCATATTCATACTATTAACTTTCTTATGATTTAATATTATTACATATTACCAATTTTATCATTCAGTATTCTCATATTTTATCTTATATCAATATATATATCAATATCATTTTATATATATTCTTGTAGTCACATTTGCAAAATTTATCTAATTATATAATTCAAATAATCATTCATAAATTCATTTTAATTTATATTGTCCACTATTTATCCCCTTTTTAATGTTAGTTGTGCCACTATTATATTTTTAAAACACACCCCTCTCTAATCTCATTACATTACACAAATCATGATTTCCGTCTTGCTTTCATTTAACAAATTACATATTCTAATAACATAATCATTTTTATCTATTACTATGGTCTCCTTTCCCTAAGATATTTTCTAATGGTTTAAAATCCCTTTGCTGAAATCAGCTAGGTGGGCTCACTTAAATCAAGGTACAATTTTCAAGGTTTGCTCTATTCCTGTGAATTCCCCACTTTGATCTGTTTATTGTTTTGCCAATAGTTTTCACTTTTTCCCCTGGTTATTTTCCCTGGATAATGCCAACTCAAACACTAAGCTGCATTAACAGTGATATAAATCAGGATCATGTAAAGTTTTATTATCGCTTTTATGAAGCCTTGGGAAGCACAAACTGGAACATTACCTCCAGTTTTGGTCCCACAACTTTAAAAAGATGCTGAGATTCTAGGAAAGAGTGTAGAGAAGAGCAACAAAGATGATTAGGAGACTGTAGGCTAAAACATATAAATAATGTATGCTGGAATTGGGTATGTCTAGTCCAGAGGTCTTTAAACTTGACAGCTTTAAGACTTGTGGACTTCAACCCTCAGAATTCTTCCTCCACTCAAGTTAGCTCAGGAATTCTGGGAGTTGAAGTCCACAAGTTTTAAACTTGCCAAGTTAGAAGATCTAGTTCAATGAAAAGGAGAACTGGGAATGACATGACAACTATATTCCAATATTTGAGGGGCTGCCACAAAGAAGGGGGGGTCAATCTATTCTCCAAAGCACCTGAAGGCAGGAAGATGGAAACTAATTAAAAAGAAAAGCAACCTAGAATGAAAGACAAATGTTCTGATGGTGAGAATAGTTAACCAGTGGAACAACTTGCCACCAGAAGTTGTATCACTAGAGGGTTTTAAGAAAAAATTGGACAGCCATCTGGAATAGTATAAGGGAAGATGTCAACCTTCAAGATCTTCTTTCTGGCTGTCATGAGTAACGGGGGAGGAAAGGGAAAGGCTGGAGTTGTTGCTAACTAATATTGTATAAACAGAGGGGGGTTTCTATTTCTTGCTTGGCGTTCTCTTCTCTGCACAACTGCAAACCGTTATCTGATAAGCCAAGATCAACTAATCATCGCCACCTGGAGATGTCCACATGCTGAGGTTCACAACTTTTAATTGGAAGAACCTTTTGAACTGTTGGGGGTGGGGACATTTCACTCCCTTGATATATGTGATGTACGTGCCTATTTCCCCAGATTCAGAATTCTCTTGTTGCTACCATTTGACTTCCAGTAAAAGATATCTTTTCTAAAATTACAAGAGTCTAAGTATTTCTTTCTTGGATTTTGAACGGAGCACCAGCTGACAGAAGGTTCTTGTGTGCTTGATCTGTCAGATGGAAGGATGGATCCCTCAGCCTCTATAGGATTTTTTGCTTGAGCAGGGGCTGGACTAGAAGACCTCCAAGGTCCCTTCCAACTCTGTTATTCTGTTACTGTTATTAATCAGCGGAAGTTGCCTCCAGAAGTTGTGGGTGCTCCAGCATTGGAGGGTTTTAAGAAAAGATTGGACCATCCTTTGTCTGAAATAGTCTAGGGTCTCTGGAGGCTGGACTAGAAGACCTCCAAGGTGCCTTTCAACTCTATTATTCTATTATTGTATTATCAATTTCCCAATCCATCCTACAACATTCAGATATTTTGGGGGGAATTCCATTTAATGCCCCCTCCCCACTTTTTAGCATGAAAGGCTGGACTTGAGAAGAAAAAAAACAGGCCATCAAGAAAAATGGAAGAAAGAGGGGGAAAAAAATTATTGCATCCAGTTTTGGTCACCACACGATGAAAAAGATGTTGAGACTCTAGAAAAAGTGCAGAGAAGAGCAACCAGGATGATTAGGGGACTGGAGGCTAAAACATACAATGAATGGTTGCAGGAACTGGGCTTGGCTAGTCGAGTAAAGAGAAGGACCAGGGGAGACAGGATAGCAGTCTTCCAATATTTGAGGGGCTGCCACAGAGAGGAGGGGGACAAGCTTTTTTCCAAGGAACCTGAAGGCCAGTGAAGGAACAATGGATGGAAACTGAACAAAGAGAAATTCACCCTGGAAATACGGAGACATTTTTTGACAGTGAGAACAATCAACCAACAGAACAAAAGTCGCCTTCAGAAGTTGTGGGCGCTTCATCCTCAGAGGCTTTCAAGAAGGGACTGGACTGCCATTTGCCACAAATGGTGTAGGGTTTCCTGCTTGGGCAGTAGGGGGTTGGACTAGATGACTTTCAAGGTACCTTCCAACTCTATTAATCTGTTAAAGACCCAAGGACCAAGACGTGGAAAGGCGGAATCAACTTGCCACTAAAAAGCATTGTTTCGCCAGCCAAAACAAACTACAAAACGGGAAGCTGCTGGCTTAAGAATGAGGTCAATCTGTCTTTCCAACTCCTGACCTTCACAGCTTACTTCGGGGAACCAGGGAAAAGGGAGGGGGCAGGTTATATTTCCTCTGCAACCCCACCTGATTGAGGGGAGGAAGGCGGTGCGAGGGCGAGAGAAAAGGAAACCGAGTGGCCTCCTTAGCCCAAAGCTGATCTACCAACTCCTACCAGACTGGGAAGTGTGGGGGATGAAGGGAGATTGTGGGAAATGAAGGGGAAGCGTGGGAAATGAACAGAAATTAGAAACATTGAAATATAAGAAAGAGACCAATGAAAAAAAGGAGGTTTGTTAAAACGGAAAAAGCAAGCATTGTTATTGTTAATTATTATCATTATAGAATCAATAACAATGTAACAAACACTGCTGTAAACACTTAATTATTTTCTAAAACTATTCGTACCCAGGCAACACACTGTTTAACCAAATATGGATTTTTTATATGTTATAAAATTATATATATATAATGGGGGGGGGGGGGCGTTCGCTCTCACCCAGCAGGAGCCCCAACAGAACGACGTAGGGGAGATCCCTCGTTTTGGCCCGGAGGGGCTGTCGGGTCCCCATGGCCCTCCGGATTGGAAGGAAGGAAGGCTCGTCTCTCTCTTCGAGGGGATTTTTCTCCTCTTCCTCCTCCTTCTCTGCGCTTCTCCTTTTCAACGGCCCATCCCCGGCTTGCGATCGCTTCTTTCCGGAGTCCGCCGGCTGCCCTAGGTGCTGGAAGTTCCACCTGGAGGGGAGGGGTTTCCTTTTATCCTGCGGGCGCCCCCTTCCTCCCCGCCGCGATGTTGGGAAAGTTTGTTTCCTTCGGCCGCTTCCGGGCTTTGGCAACGTTGTCGGGCGGGGAAAAAGTGGAAAGGGTGGGGTGGGGAGGAAAGCTACTTGACACCGCCTCTTCCTCCGCCGGGGCCCATCCCGCATTTGCGTTCACACGCAATTTACTCCTCCCTCCACCCACCCGATCCGGGCATCGCGGCTGGGGGGGGAGGGTTCTTTGAACCTCCCCCCAAGCCCCTCCTCCAGCTCCGATATGCCCTACCCACTCACCCCCTCCAGCCCACCCCCAACCCTGATGGAAATTGGGACCGCTTTGGAGTCCCGCGTGTCGTGGGAAGGGGGCTTTAAGGATGGGGGTGGCAGCCAGAAAGGGTCATCTGGAAAGTGGGGTGGGTGGGTTTCCCGGGGTTGCATAGGAGGGATTTCCCACGCTTTTACACACATACACACACGGGGTGGGGGCTTGCAAAGTAATGATAAGGGGGGAGGGGGCTTCTGTTCTGATCGAGGTTCAAGCCCACTGCGGGAGGAAATTGAGGTCTGGCCCTTTAAATGTGGGGCCTGGGGATTCCCCTACATGGGATTGGGCTCTCTGGCAGCGCCTGGCGCCTCCTTCCGGCGCCCACGAGGTCCTGCAGGTGAGTCTCGCTTTGAAAGTCTCCTAGAAAGGGGTATAAAGCCATATGTTTCAAGCTCGGCCGCTTTAAGACTCCTGGATTTCAACTCCCAGAATTCTCCAGCCAGCAAAGCAAAGAATTCTGGGAGTTGAAGTCGAGGCTTCTTAAAGTGCCCGAGCTTAAAAAAACAAAAAAACCTGAGCTTTCTTCTATCATCTGACTGCCCTCTAGCGGTCTCCTGAGGCACTGCAGCCCCGATAGAGTCGGGTTCTGGGTTTTTAAAATGTAGGTGTCCTGCCCCCCCTCTTTTAATTAGCTCTATACCCGTGCTTCGCTATGCAACATCGGGCTTAGTTTTTGGGGAGGAAAATAAGAGGGGGGGGGATTCTGCCTCTGCCGAACAGCATCCATCAGTATTTCTCTGGCTAACTTCCTGTGTGAGAGAGTTGAGGGCTCTTTGGAAACTGAAACAGTATTTGCTATGTGAGCAAGGAGACAGCAAGGAGCCTGGGCGTGGCTTAGTTCAACTGTTCTGTCCTAAAGCTGCTTGGTGCTCTGAAACTGAAACTCCTCTGCTTGTGTTTTGCATTTGGAACAGATTCCTTTTCAGATGGGGAGGGGGAGCATCAGAGCTTGTTAATAATAATAATATACCAATACTAATGCTCCTATGGTCATTTCAAAAAACCATTTCTTAGTGAGCACCTAGAAATCAAGAGAAATCAATAGGGCCAAATTTCAAGTTTGTAGGCTTTACAGTTCTGGAGATTTTATGATGAGTACTTTTATATATACTTGAGTACTTTTATATATACTTGAGTACTTTTTAAAGTTAGTAAAATATCAAAACTTAAAAAAATGTGTTTTCTCCCTTCAGGGTTAAAAAAAAATGAAATAATATAGAGGATTTTCTTAATATAAATTACCAAGATGAATGAGTTAATCTTGACAAATATATCTTTTATTTTATGTACACTGAGAGCATTTGCACCAAGATAAATTCCTTGTGTGTCCAATCACGCTTGGCCAATAAAGAATTCTATTCTATTCTACACTAGTATATATTATTCCCCATAGCAAAGAGAAGCAGAGAGGGTCAAATTGATTCTTTTATCTGAAGAAGCGAATATATCTAAACTTGTTTCTATTCTGAAAATGCTCCCAGATTTTATGCTTGCAATGTGGGAAGCCCCGTCTGTCTTGTCCGCGAAATGACGCCAGGAGTCGGTGATTTCATGCAAAGCTCTTTATTTGAAAAACTGGAACCGAACCGGCGAAAGGAAAAAAGCCCGCGGCTTTTATTCCTTTCGCCGCGGCCAATGGCAGCGCTTCGAATCTCCCGCGCTCTGAATGAACCAATCGCGGGAGATTCCTAACGAGCCAATCGGTGCGGCTCGCCTGACCAATTGGAAAGCCCCGCGCTTTGGCCAATCAAAGCGCGGGGTTTCAAGTATGTTAATGAGGACAGAACACCCCTCCCCTCTTGGTTCAGTCCTTACGTTGCGTAGTCACGTAGGTAGGCGGGGCTCCGTCTGGTCCTACTTGACCTGCGCAACTCAGTTGTAAGCGGAATCTCGGCCGGTTCGGTCGGGTTTCTGGTCTCTCTTGCTGCTGTGAGAACCGGTTGGTCGATCGGGCCGGTTCTTTCTCCGTGGCTCCCTCCTGGGCCTTCTGGGTTGGTTGAGCCACGGGTTTCGCCGCTCCCGCTCGGTCTTTCTGGGTCGGTCGAGCTGGCTTGGCTGTTCTTTTCTGGCGAGGGGTCGCGATGGCTGCATTTCGGTAAGTACTGCTGGTTTATTTTTTCTTGTAATCGGTCACCTGGGTATTCCCTCCCCCCTTGGCTTGCGTTTTGGGAGGTGGGTTCGTTTGTGGTCCTCGACCTAAGTTGGTCGATGTGTCGTTTCCACGCTCATCCGTCTGCCGTTTGTAGCCGGTACGAGTGTGGGCCTGTTGCTTGGGTGATGACGGCTGGGATCCATAGGGGGTCTCCCGTGAGGTTTTTCGCATATACGGGGTCCCCGGGTGCGAACGTTCGGTTTTTTGTGCTTGAGTCTGGGGGCCGCTCCGGGTTATACGTAGGGTGTAACCTGTCGAGTGGGGACCTTAGCTTTCTACCCATTAGTAGTTCGGCTGGGCTTTTGTTGGTAGTGGTATTCGGGGTTATGTGTTGTGTAAAGAGAAGTCTGTTGATTTTTTCTTGGATCTCCCCGTGGTCCATTTTCCGGATGGTTTTTTTGGTAAATTGGACCATCCGTTCCGCCCTACCGTTCGCCGCCGGGTGCGCCGGTGCTGTTAGTGCGTGGCGGATGCCCCGTTCCGCCAGGAATTTCTCGATCTCCAGTGAGGTAAACTGGGGCCCGTTGTCGGAGACGACGACGTCTGGGAGGCCGTGTGTTGCAAAGAGTTTGCAGAGTTCTTTGGTCACGGCCTCCGTGGTTGTTGTCTTCATGTTGCTTACTTCCAGCCAGTTGGAGTAAGCGTCAACTGTAATGAGGAAGGTGTGTCCATTTGTGGGCCCGGCGAAGTCTATATGGATTCTGGACCAAGGTCCCCTTGGGGTTTCCCACTCTAGGACGGGTGCTGTGGGTGGGCTGGGCCTAGTCTCCTGGCATCGCTGGCACCTAGCTACCCAGGCCTCTATCTGTTTGTCCATCCCTGGCCACCAAGCGTAACTTCTGGCCAGGGCTTTAGTTCTTACGATGCCACGGTGCCCCTCGTGCAACATTTCCAAAACCTTCCCCTGTAGTTTGTCCGGAATAACCACCCTGTCGCCCCATAAGATGCACCCTTTTAACAACGAGAGTTCCGTTTGGCGGTTGCGAAACGTCTTGACGGACTCGTCGTTGTCCCTTTCCGGCCACCCTTTTTCTACCCAATGCAAAACCCGCACCAGACGCCTGTCTTTATTAGTTTCCCGGGCAATGTCTGACGCGGTTATGGGCAGGTTGGGTAGAGTCTCGATGCTGAGGGTGGTCGTCGTGGGTGCTGGGTCAGAGTCGGATTCCGGTAACGGCGAGCGGCTTAATGCGTCTGCATGTGAGATCGTCTTACCCGGTCTGTGTATGAGTTCGTAGTTGTAGGCCGCCAGGAACTCGGACCACCTTGTCATACGGGGAGACAGAATGTTCGGGGTGGCCCGGTTTCCTGCAAGGATTCCCAACAACGGCTTGTGGTCCGTTATAATGGTGAAGGGTCGGCCGTAGAGATATTCGTGGAACCGTTTTATGGCGGCAACTATAGCCAGAGCCTCTTTGTCCAGTTGGCTATAGTTCCGCTCCGGTTTGGTGAGGGTCCTTGAAAAGAACGCGATGGGTGCTTCTTTTCTGTCGGGAAGGGCATGGCTGAGGACGGCGCCGACGCCGAAAGGTGATGCGTTGCAAGTGACGGCTAGAGGCAGGGTTTCGTTGAATTGTATGAGGACGGCGTCGGAGGTGAGGAGGTCCTTTGTTTTTTGGAAGGCGGCTTGCTCCCGTTTCCCCCAAGTCCAGGTCGCCGCCTTGTCCAGGAGCCTATGCAAGGGCTCCGCCGCCGTCGCCTTTTGGGGTAGGAAAACATTGTAAAAGTTCAGTAACCCCAAGAATGCTTGTAGTTCAGTCTTTGATTTAGGGGTGGGGGCCTCTTTGATGGCCTTGATTTTTTTGCTTGTGGGGTGAATGCCGTGCCGGTCTAGGAGGTAGCCCAAGAACTCCACTCGTTCCGTGCACAGTTGGCATTTCTCCCTTTTTACTTTAAGTCCCGTCTCTTTAAATTTAGTTAGGACCTCTCTTAGTCTACTTTCTAGTTCGGCTTGGTTGGGCGCCGACACTAGAACGTCATCGAAATAAGGTACCACCCCCTTGATACCTTGCAATAACCTCTCCATCAGGCTCTGAAATATGCCCGGTGCCACGCTGACTCCGAATTGGAGTCGGTTGCATTTGAAAGCTCCCCGGTGGGTGACGATGGTCTGAGCTTCCGCCGTTTGCTCGTCGACCGGCAACTGTTGGTATGCCTGGGCGAGATCGAGCTTGGCGAAAACCTTGCCCCCTCCCAGTGAGTGCAGTAGGTGTTGCACTATTGGGACGGGGTAGGCACTTTGTTGCAGCGCGCCATTTAGGGTGGCCTTATAGTCCCCACAGATTCTCACCGACCCGTCGGGCTTGATTGGGGTGACTATGGGGGTCTCCCACCGGGCGTGATCTATGGGCTGCAAAACCCCCTGTTTGACGAGCTTATCAATTTGCTCGTCTATTTTGGGTTTCAGTGCGAATGGCACCCGCCTAGGTTTCAGGCGTTTGGGGGGGACCATAGGGTCTAGGTCAAACGATATAAGGGGCCCTTGGTACTTGCCCAGGTTTCCGTCGAAGACCTCTTGGAACTCCTGGGCTAGTCGCTGTTCCCAGCCATGGTCGGTGATGTGGTTGACTCCCGTGAGGGTGATGTTGAGCGGGGCGAACCATTGCAGTCCCAGTAGGCTTGGGCGGTCGCGGTCGACGATCGTTAGGGGGAGTCGTTCGGTGCGCCCCTTATATGTTATGTTAAAGTTTTTGGTGCCGACTACCGGGATGCAGTTTCCCTGGTAGTCCTTTACAATGAGTCTCTGGCTGTCTACGTTTCTCCTTTGGAGGGTAGGCACCAACCGCTTTATCTCGTGCCATGCAATCATGGAGAGGTAAGACCCGGAGTCTACCTCCATTTTGCACGGCTGGCCCTCGATGCGTACCTTGACATGGATTTTCCGGGCGTCGTTGGTGATGGCGTGGCTGATAGTGACCATCTGGTGGGTCTCCTCTCTCCGCCGGTTGTCGCCGCCTCGCGAGGATCGTCCGATCCGGTCCCATCGGCTGTCCGAGTGGCGATCTCTGGGCCGGGGTGGTGTGCTTTCCCTCCTCCGGTCGTTCTGGTCCCATCGAGCCGGACTGCGGTTCTTCTTCAGGCGGCAAACCCGGGCGATGTGCCCCTTTTTGTCGCAATGCCGGCAGATGGAATCGAAAAACCGGCATTCCGACCTGGGGTGGTCGCCGCCGCAACCGGCACAGTTGGTCCTTGACTTACGACCTCTCCGGTTCCGTTGGTCGCGCCCAGTCTGAAGTCGATGGATGTCTTCTTCGTCTTCGGACGTGCTGGATGCAGAGTGGAAATCGCCCTGGTGTGTAGTCGTCTCGGTTTTTTGTTCGGTCGACCTCACCAGGTTGTTGTTTCCGCCGCGGTCCTTCGTGTCAGGTCTACGCATACTATCGGCGGAAGTTCGGGTTGCTTCTGCGGCTGCGGCTGCGGTGAGGGCGTCTGCTAAGCTGATGTCGCCCTTAGCCATCAGCCGGCTCTGGAGGGCGGGGTCCCACAGACCGAGCACGATTCGGTCTCTCAGGGCGTTGTTTAGGTTATCAAATTCACAGAGCCCCCCTAGGTGCCGCAGCTCGGCGACGAAGTCGCTTAATTTCTCACCCGATCTCTGGTCCCGCCGGTAGAATTCGTTGCGCCGGATCAGGATGGGGACCTCGGGAGCGTAATGTCGCCGAAGGATGGGTTCAAGGACGTCCCAGTCCATGGCGGTTGCGTCAGCGGGCTTGGCCAACGCTTTGGCCATCTGGAAGACTTCGGTCCCGCAGTGGGTGAGGAAGACGGCGCGATTTAGCGGGCCCGAGGCGTCCTTCATGCCGGTACACTCGAGGTACATGCGGAATCGGTCGGAGAACGATTCCCAGTCTTCGGTGGCGGGGTTGAAGGGGGCGGGCGGTGCGATTTTCGCCATCACGGTGCTTTGTCTGGCTTCCGTCGGACACGGGGTTCGGTTCAGGGTCTGGATCCCATCCTCGTCGCCAGTGTCGTGTCCGCGAAATGACGCCAGGAGTCGGTGATTTCATGCAAAGCTCTTTATTTGAAAAACTGGAACCGAACCGGCGAAAGGAAAAAAGCCCGCGGCTTTTATTACTTTCGCCGCGGCGGCCGCGGCCAATGGCAGCGCTTCGAATCTCCCGCGCTCTGAACGAACCAATCGCGGGAGATTCTTAACGAGCCAATCGGCGCGGCTCGCCTGACCAATTGGAAAGCCCCGCGCTTTGGCCAATCAAAGCGCGGGGATTTCAAGTATGTTAATGAGGACAGAACACCGTCCACCTCGAAGAATGAAATATTTTATTAAAAGAAAAGGCAGAATATTATATTTCCCCAAAGAAGAAATGGAGAAACATGTTTTTAGAGGCAGAAAGCAGCCCCCAGTCTTTCTTAACAGCAGATGCCAGCACTTAAGAAGATAAGGAGTTTATTGAAAGAGGAAGCCAAATATCCAGATGGCTCCATTCATAAGCAAAGTGAATACT
The DNA here is from genome assembly GCA_033807585.1 of Hydrophis major. Classification (NCBI taxonomy): domain Eukaryota; kingdom Metazoa; phylum Chordata; class Lepidosauria; order Squamata; family Elapidae; genus Hydrophis; species Hydrophis major. The sequence continues at coordinate 5,121,059 of CM066343.1, forward strand.
GCCAGCACAAGTCCATTCGAGACAGGATATTTTGAAAATCTCTGTTGGAACGGAAAATCCATCTGGTTTACTTCCAAGCTGGGAGAAAGACACTTGGAAATAACATGGAGGCTGATTGGAAAGTAGGTTGATTGATGAAGCAGAATCACACAAAAGTGTGAAATTCTTGGTTTGCTGAACAAATGGTCTTTTTTTTCCAGTTCCATTGGAACATTGAATGGTCACTAAATGAACTGTTGTAAGTCAAAGCTTATCTATAAATAGAACATTCTTATTTTTTTATTACTCTTCCTCTTTTTCTCCTCCTCTTCCTCCATCTTCCTCTTTTTTTCTTCCTTCCCTCCTCCTCCTCCTTCTCATTCTGTTTAATCACCCATCTTTTCCTATCCTTGTTCTTCTAAACCCAGGTGAAGGAATTGAATTGCAGGAGGAGAAAGGAGACGGGCCAACTTTAAGACTTTCCTTGTGCTGAGAACACGATTCCTGGGAAATAAAGACAATTAAAGGCAGTAAACCACCAACTCTGCAATCCTTTGCGTTTGTTGATCTGCAACCAGAAGTGCCTTGTGCCTTTCTTCTTTCCCCTCACCCATTCATACCACAGATTGGGGTTTTTTATTTTTTATTTTTTAAATTATTTTCCTTTGCTCTCTAGCTCCAGACGTGGTTTCTGGCATTTACATTTTGCTGATTCCAGATTTTTTTTTTTTAAGCTTTCCCACGTCCGCTTTCTCCCTGCCTCCTCCTTTTATTTTATTTTTTAGGGTATGGCCGAATTCCAGGAAGAATGGTCTAGAAATTGCATCAACTTTTAGTAACCTGGGGGAAGAGAGAGAGAGAAAAGAAATAAATTTATTTAGGGAGAGAGTAGGGAAGATGTTCCCCTCCCCCAAAGGAAGGATCTTGTGGCTTCTAGAAGGAGCGAAGCACCTTTTAATGACGGTTTCCCGGGAAGACAGATGAGGGAGACTGGAGAAACTAGGAGGTTTCAAACTCAGCAAAATCGGAGGGCTGAGTCAACTGGGCAACCCAGTATCCACAGCTGGCTGGCTATGGGGGAGGGGGGGGCAGGCAGGGATCATAGATGGGAGGAGAAGACAGACTGGCGGGGTGCGGGAGGTGGGGAGGAAGAATCTGCTGAGAGACCAAAAAACCCACAACTTTTGGACAGCAACAAAAGTTTTTGGCTTCCAGGATTCTTTTTTTTCCCTCCTGGAAGACTTCCGATTTCGTTCTGACTGGATGCTCTTTTTTGGCTTCTCCGACAGTGTTTCTGAACTTCGGTGACTTTTAAGAGGGGTGGACTTCAACTCCCAGAATTCCCCAGCTAGCCATGGGGAATTCTGGGAGTTGAAGTCCACCTGCCTTAAAATCGCCAGAGTTCAGAAGCACAGAGAACTCCAAGGTGGCATTGATAATTGCTCAGGAAGGAGAGGTCAACCCAAAATGGCTTCTGTTTTGTTCTGCTGTGTTACCTTGCAGGATTGTTGGAGAAGATCTGACCAAAGGCAGGTTATTGATGGATTTATATCCCGCCTTTATTATTATTGTTTTTACAAATAACTCAAGAAGACAAACATATCTAATAGTCTTTTCTTCTCCTATTTCCCCCACAATGACAACCCTGTGTGGTGGGCTGAACTGAGAGAGGGACTGGCCCAAAGTCACCTGGCTGGCCTTCAGGGCTAAAGGAAAACTAGAATTCATAGTCTCCTGGTGACTGGTCTGGTTACCCAGCTGGCTTTCATGCCTAAGGCGGGACTAGAATTCATAGTCTCCTGGTGACTGGCCTGGTTACCCAGTGGGCTTTCATGCCTAAAGCGGGACTAGAATTCATAGTCTCCTGGTGATTGGCCTGGTTACCCAGCTGGCTTTCATGCCAAAGACGGGACTAGAATTCACAGTCTCCTGGTGATTGGTCTAGTTACCCAGCTGGCTTTCATGCCTAAGGCGGGACTAGAATTCACAGTCTCCTGGTGATTGGTCTGGTTACCCAGTGGGCTTTCATGCCTAAGGCGGGACTAGAATTCATAGTCTCCTGGTGATTGGTCTGGTTACCCAGTGGGCTTTCATGCCTAAGGCGGGACTAGAATTCATAATCTCCTGGTGATTGCCCTAATTGATTAGCATAATAAATTATAGGTAGTTCTTGAGTTACAACCACTCATTTAATGACCGAAGTTACAACGACACTGAAAAAAGTGATTTAGCACCATTTCTCACACTTACGACCATGGCCGCATCTCCAGGGTCACATGTTCAAAATTCATTTGCTTGGCTACCGACTCATATTTATGATTCATATTTATGATGGTCCCCGGGGTTGCACAATCCCCTTTTATGACCTTCCAACGAGCAATGTCAATGGGGAAGTCAGATTCACTTAACAACCGGGTGACTAACTTAACAACTGCAGTGATTCACTTAACAATGGTGGCAAAACTGCAGCTGTAAAATTAAGGCCAAGCTCCCTTAGAAAACTACCTCACTCAGCAATGGCCATTTTGGGCTCAATCGCGGTCGTAAGTCGAGGACTTCTGGTAGCAACAAATCAAGATTGATTCTTCTTCTCTTGAAATGAAAAAAGTCGCCACCTCGGAGAGCTTTCAGCGTTTCACAAAATGGACATTTTGATTTGGGGCTACAATCAGGCAAGGCAACTTTCCTCCTCCCCCTTCTAGTTTGGTTCACAGGCCGCACAAATGTAAACTAATACCTCTGGAATGCGTTTCCTCCAGGTAGGGGATTTCTCAACCGACAACTGTTGTTTTGATCACCTTTGCAAGTAGCTGGTTCATTAAATCCCAGCCTTCTGTTTCAGCCGCACCCATTTGGTAGGACTTACTTTTGGCCTCGCTCTTTGTCTAAAGAACGGCTAAAATCATAGGTGTGCATAACCACGTCACATGCCTATATATTGTGTGTGTACACACACACATTATATCTATTGACTAGATTAGATTAATAGAGTTGGACAGGACCTTGTAGGTCATCTAGTCCCACCCCCACCCAAGCAGGAGAGCCTACACCATTTCTGACAAGATGGCGGTCCAGTTTCTTCTTGAAAGACCAAAACTGGATGCAGTACTCTCGGTGTATTAGACTTTGTTCCACCTTTATTGCTGAAGAGGTAAGTCAAGGTGGCAAGTAAATAGAATGCAGTATTCCTTTCGCCTCCTAGTTTCCCATAGCAACGAGAACCTTATGAGATGGGTTGGGCTGAGAAAGGACTGGCACAAAATCACTTAGCCAGCTTTCGTGCCTAAGGCGGGACTAGAACTCACTGTTTCCTGGTGATTGGCCCAAAGTCGCCCAGTCAGCTTTCATGCCTAAGGCAGGACTAGAACTCACCATCTCCTGGTGATTGGCCCAAAGTCACCCAGTCAGCTTTCGTGCCTAAGGCAGGACTAGAACTCACCGTCTCCTGGCGATTGGCCCAAAGTCACCCAGTCAGCTTTCATGCCTAAGGCAGGACTAGAACTCACCGTTTCCTGCTGATTGGCCCAAAGTCACCCAGTCGGCTTTCGTGCCTAAGGCAGGACTAGAACTCACCGTCTCCTGGTGATTGGCCCAAAGTCACCCAGTCGGCTTTCGTGCCTAAGGCAGGACTAGAACTCACCGTCTCCTGCTGATTGGCCCAAAGTCACCCAGTCGGCTTTCGTGCCTAAAGCAGGACTAGAACTCACCATCTCCTGCTGATTGGCCCAAAGTCACCCAGTTGGCTTTCGTGCCTAAGGCAGGACTAGAACTCACCATCTCCTGGTGATTGGCCCAAAATCATGCAGTTGGATTTTGTGCTTACGATAGTACTAGAACTCACCATCTGTCAGCTTTCCAGAAAATCTCCATTCCAACAAATAACTCTGAGGCAGACATCCTCTCAAAAGTCTTTTTATTTGGATAGTAAACTGGTACATCTGGGAAATCCCAAATCTGAAAGTTCCAGGTATCCTTGCAATAAGTAAAAAAAATTACAAATCCCTGCACCCATCATTGCATCACATGCCCCAATCACCATCCGTCCCAACTTGAGACTTCCTCTCTGTTCTGTCTCTAATTTACATACTCGAAATCCCCGCGCTTTGATTGGCTAAAGCGCGGGGATTTCTGATTGGCCAGGCGAGCCGCGCTGATTGGCCCGTTTGGAGTCTCCCGCGATTGGCTCACTCCAAGAGCGGGAGACTTGAATCGCTGCCATTGGCCGCGGCCGCCGCAGCGAAAAGGATAAAAGCCGCGGGCTTTTTCCTTTTCGCCGGTTCGGTTCACAACTGTTTAATAAAGAGCTTGAAACGTAGTCACTGACTCCTGGTGTCTTTTGCGGACACGACACTGGCGACGAGGATGGGATCCCGACCCTGAACCGAACCCCGTGTCCAACAAGAGCCAGTTTCAGCACCGAAATGGCGAAAATCGCACCGCCCGCCCCCTTCAACCCCGCCACCGAGGACTGGGAATCGTTCTCAGACCGTTTCCGCATGTACCTCGAGTGCACCGGAATGAAGGACGCCCCGAGCCCGCTAAAACACGCCGTTTTCCTCACCCATTGCGGAACCGAGGTATTCCAGATGGCCAAAGCATTGGCCAAGCCAGCCGACGCAACCGCCATGGACTGGGACGTCCTCGAACCTATCCTGCGGCGCCATTACGCCCCCGAGGTCCCCATCCTGATCCGGCGCAACGAATTTTACCGGCGCGACCAGAAACTGGGCGAAAAACTGAGTGATTTCGTCGCCGAGCTGAGGCGCCTAGGTGGACTCTGCAAATTCGAAGGTCTGAACAGCCTCCTAAGAGACCGATTCGTACTTGGCCTATGGGACCCTGCACTCCAGAGCCGGCTTATGGCCAAGGGCGACATCAGCCTAGCAGACGCCCTCACCGCAGCCGCAGCCGCAGAAGCAACCCGCACTTCCGCTGACAGCATGCGAAAATCAGACGCGAAGGGCGGAAACAACAACCCGGCAAGGTCGACCGACCCAAAAAATGAATCAACCGCACACTACGGAGAATTCCAGTCCGCATCCAGCACATCAGAAGACGAGGAGGACATACATCGCGTGCAGACGGGGCGCGGCGACCAACGGAACCGAAGAGGTCGTAGGTTGAGGACCAACTGTGCCGGGTGCGACGGCGACCACCCCAGATCAGAATGCCGATTTTTTGACTCTATCTGTAGGCATTGTGAAAGAAGGGGACACATCGCCCGGGCTTGCCGCCAAAAGAAGACTCGCAGTCCACCCAGATGGGACCAACACGACCGAAAAAAGGAAAGCCCCCCGCCCAGGACCAGAGATCGCCAATCGGACGGCCGGTGGGACCGAATCCAACGACCCTCAAGAGGCGGCGACAGTCGGCGCAAGGAAGATACCCACCAGACGGTAACCATTGGCCACGCCATCTCCGATGGCGCCAGAAAGGTACACGTAGAAGTCCATATTGAAGGCCAACCATGCAAGATGGAGGTGGACTCCGGATCCTACCTCTCCATGATTGCATGGCACGAGATAAAACGACTAGTGCCCACCCTCCATAAGAGGAACATAAATGCCCAAAAAATCATTATAAAAGACTACCAGGGAAACCACGTCCCGGTAGTGGGCACCAAGAACTTTAATGTAACTTATAAGGGCCGCACCGAACAACTCCCACTCCCAATCGTCGATCGCGACCGCCCAAGCCTGCTGGGACTACAATGGTTCGCCCCACTCGACATCGCGCTGACAGGAGTCAACCACGTCACCGACGACAGCTGGGAACAGCGGCTAGCCCAGGAGTTCCGGGAGGTCTTCGACGGAAGCCTGGGCAAGTACCAGGGGCCCCTTATCTCATTTGACCTAGACCCTAGGGTTCCCCCCAAGCGGCTAAAACCTAGGAGGGTACCATTCGCCCTAAAACCTAAAATTGACGAGCAGATCGACAAGCTCGTCAAACAGGGGGTGTTGCAACCGATAGACCATGCCCGATGGGAGACCCCTATAGTGACCCCAGTCAAGCCAGACGGGTCCGTGAGAATTTGTGGGGACTATAAGGCCACCCTAAACAGCGCGTTGCAACAGAGCGCCTACCCCGTCCCAATTGTGCAACACCTACTGCACTCACTGGGAGGGGGCAGGGTCTTTGCCAAGCTCAATCTCGCCCAGGCATATCAGCAGTTGCCGGTCGACGAAAAAACAGCGGAAGCCCAGACCATCGTTACCCATTGGGGGGCCTTCAAGTGCAACCGACTCCAGTTCGGAGTCAGCGTGGCACCAGGCATCTTTCAGAGCCTGATGGAACGTTTACTACAAGGCATCAAGGGGGTGGTGCCCTATTTTGATGACGTATTAGTGGCGGCGCCAAACGAAGCCGAATTAGAAAACCGACTCAGGGAGGTCTTAACAAAATTTAAAGTAACGGGACTAAAAGTAAAACGAGAAAAATGCCAACTATGCACAGAGCGAGTGGAATTCTTGGGCTACCTTCTAGACCGGCATGGCATTCACCCTACAATTAAAAAAGTGAAAGCCATCAAAGAAGCCCCCACCCCAAGGTCTAAAACGGAACTACAGGCTTTCTTAGGGTTGCTGAATTTTTATAATGTTTTCCTACCCCAAAAGGCTACGGCGGCGGAGCCTTTGCATAGGCTCCTGGATAAGGCAGCAACTTGGACTTGGGGGAGACGAGAGCAAGCCGCCTTCCAAAAAACCAAAGACCTTCTCACCTCCGACGCCGTCCTGATTCAATTCAGCGAAACCTTGCCCTTGGTTGCCACTTGCGACGCATCACCTTTCGGCGTCGGCGCTGTCCTCAGCCATACTCTCCCCGACAAAAGAGAAGCACCCATCGCTTTCTTTTCCAGGACTCTAACTAAATCGGAGCGGAACTATAGCCAGCTGGACAAAGAAGCTTTGGCTATAGTTGCCGCCGTTAAGCGATTCCACGAATACCTTTACGGCCGCCCGTTCACCATTGTGACAGATCATAAGCCGTTGCTGGGCATCCTCGCAGGAAACCGAGCCACCCCGAACATTTTATCACCCCGGATGACAAGATGGTCCGAGTTCCTGGCAGCCTACAGCTACGAACTGTTACACAAGCCAGGTAAGAAAATTTCGCACGCGGACGCTTTAAGCCGCTCGCCCTTACCAGACTCTGATCCTGACCCAGCACCAACGGCAAACACCCTTAACATCGAGAACCTGCCCAACCTACCCATTACCGCATCAGACATTGCCAGGGAAACTATTAAGGACAGGCGTCTGGCGCGAATTTTACATTGGGTGGAAAAAGGTTGGCCTGAAAGGGACAATGACGAATCCGTTAAGACATTCAGAAACCGCCAGACTGAACTCTCGCTGCTTAAGGGGTGTATTTTGTGGGGTGACAGGGTGGTCATCCCGGACAGGTTGCAAGGGAAGGTCTTAGAGATGCTGCATGAGGGGCATCCTGGCATCGTCAGAACTAAAGCCCTGGCCAGGAGTTACGCTTGGTGGCCAGGGATGGACAAGCAGATAGAGGCATGGGTAGCTAAGTGCCGACGATGCCAGGAGACCAGACCAAGCCCACCCACAGCACCCATCCTGGAGTGGGAAACACCAAGGGGGCCCTAGTCCAGGATCCATTTAGACTTTGCCGGTCCCACGAATGGGCATACCTTTCTAATAACAGTTGACGCTTACTCCAACTGGTTGGAGGTAAGCGACATGAAATCCACTACCACGGAGGCCGTTATCAAAGAACTTTGCAAACTCTTTTCCACACACGGCCTCCCAGACGTCGTCGTCTCCGACAACGGGCCCCAGTTTACTTCCCTCGACTTCGAGAGATTCCTGGCGGAGAGGGGCATCCGCCACGCATTAACAGCACTGGCGCATCCGGCGGCGAATGGTAGGGCGGAACGGATGGTACAATTTACCAAAAAAACCATCCGGAAAATGGACCACGGGGAGATCAACGACAAAATAAATAAACTCCTCTTTATACAACACATCACCCCGAACACCACTACCAACAAAAGCCCAGCCGAGTTACTAATGGGTAGGAAGCTGAGGTCCCCGCTCGACCGGTTGCACCCAACATACAACCCGGAGCGGCCCCCAGACTCAAGTTCAAAATACCGAACATTTGCCCCCGGCGACTTAGTGTATGCGAAAAACCTGATGGGGGACCCCCTATGGATCCCAGCCGTCATCACCCAAATCACAGGCCCACGGTCGTACCGGCTCCAAACCACCGATGGGCGAGCCTGGAAACGGCACATTGACCAGCTCAGGTCACGAACAGCAACAGACCTCAACCCCCAAAACACAAACCAAGGGGGGAGGGAATACCCGAATAAACAAACGCAAGAAAAAATAAACCAGCAGTACTTACCGGAACGCAGCCATCGCGATCCCCCACCGGAGAAGAACCACCTGGCCAGCTCAACCGACTCGGAGAAACCAAGCGGGAGTGGCGAAACCCGTAGCTCAACCAACCCGGAAGGCCCAGGTGGGAGCCACGGAGAAAGAACCGGCCCGATCACCCAGCCGGTTCGCACAGAAGAGGGAGCAGCCAAAAACATGACCGCTCCGGCCGACATCCAGCTTGCAACTGAGTTGCGCAGGTCAAGTAGGACTAGACAGAGCCCCGCCTACCTACGTGACTACGCAACGTGATGGACTATACCAAGAGGGGAGGGGTGTTCTGTCCCTAATTTACATACTCGAAATCCCCGCGCTTTGATTGGCTAAAGCGCGGGGATTTCTGATTGGCCAGGCGAGCCGCGCTGATTGGCCCGTTTGGAGTCTCCCGCGATTGGCTCACTCCAAGAGCGGGAGACTTGAATCGCTGCCATTGGCCGCGGCCGCCGCAGCAAAAAGGATAAAAGCCGCGGGCTTTTTCCTTTTCGCCGGTTCGGTTCACAACTGTTTAATAAAGAGCTTGAAACGTAGTCACTGACTCCTGGCGTCTTTTGCGGACACGACACTCTCACCCAGATGCAGAGATAACATGACCTTGACTTAGAAGAATGCTATTATGTCTAACTACATACACTCCAAGAAATTCCCCCTTCCCATTTTCCCAGGCTCAAGAATGTGGCAGTGTGGAAGCATCTGGTGCTAATATGGCTTCCAAATTTGACACCATCTCCTGGTGATTGGTCCAAAGTCACCCAGTCACCTTTGATGCATCAAATGGGACTAGAACTCACTATCTCCTGGTGATTGATTCCCTCCAATCACCCAGCTGCCTCTTCTCCTTAAAGTGGGACTGGAACTCCCTGTCTCCTGCCGATTGGCCCAAAATCATGCCATTTATAGCTGCTTCGGAGACCAGACTGACATTACTTCCCAAACTGGAGATGGGCAGACTTCAACTCCCAAAATCCTCCAAGCAGCTTAGTCACTGCTGAGAACTCTGGGAATTGAAGTCCAAAAGCTGATTCAGCTGATTCAGGAAAGGCCTGTTCCAAAGAAAGAGTTCCACAGAGAGAGTGAGATTACATTATCTTTATCAAATTAAAGGCAAAAATATCTTTTTCTTCACCTTGACTTTCTCCAGATGTTTCCATTTTTGTAGCTTCTGCTTTTGTTGTCAAGAGCGAAAGATAAAATACTCAGTGCCATTCCAAAAAGCCAGTGTGATTCATTTAACGGCTGCAGCAAAGGAGGTTGCAACGTTGGGGTGTTTCACTGAATGACGGAAGTTTGGATCCCAGTTGTGGTTGTTACCAGGCTTACCATTTGATTGTTATTTTACATTTTTTCAAAAAATAAATAAAGGGTGGATGGGTGAGTGGGACACTTGCTATTGTCCGCAATTTCTCTCTTCTACGTCTCTTTATTTTTTCCTTGTCCTGTTCCAAATTTTCCTGTTTTTGGCTACTGGGAAAAAGTTTTGCTGTCGGATTGAAGGCGCAGTTGAAAGAATAAAAAGTGACCCCAGTCAGTCAGTCAGTCAGTCAGTCAGTCAGTCTGTCTGTCTGTCTTTCTCTCTCTCTTTTTCTCTTCCTCTCTCCATCCTCTCTCTCTTCCCCAACTCTCTTCCTCTCTCTCACTTCCTCTCTGTCTCTCCCTCTCCTTTTCCCCTTCTCACTTCCTCTCTTTCTCTCTCTTCCTCTCTCTCTCTCTCTTCCTCTTTATATCTCTCTCTTCCTCTCTCTCCCTCTCCCTTCCACCCTCTCTCTCACACTTCCTCTCTCTCTTCCTCTCTCTCTTCCTCTTTGTCTCTCTCCCTCTCTCTCCCTCCCTCTCTCTTCCCCCCTTTCATTTCCTCTGTCTCTCTCTTCCTCTCTCTGTTCTTCTGTCTCTTTCTCTCTCTTCCTCTCTCTCTTCCTCTTTGTCTCTCTCTCCCTCTGTCTCTCCTTCCCTCTCTCTTTCCCCCTTTCATTTCCTCTCTGTCTCTCTCTTCCTCTCTCTGTTCTTCTGTCTCTTTCTCTCTCTTCCTCTTTGTCTCTCTCTCCCTCTCTCTCTGTCTCTCCCTCCCTCTCTCTTCCCCCCATTCATTCCCCCCCTCTTCCTCTGTTCTTTTGTCTCTTTCTCTTCCTCTCTGTCTCTCTCTGTCTCTCCCTCCCTCTCTCTTCCCCTTTCATTTCCTCTCTGTCTCTCTGTTCCTCTCTCTGTTCTTCTGTCTCTTTCTCTCTCTTCCTCTTCTTCTGTCTCTTCTTCTCTCTCTCTTCCTCTCTTTCTTTCTCCTATTTTTTCTCCTATTTCTTTCATTGTCAAGAATGAAAGACATTGTAAAATACTCAGTGCCCTTCTGAAGATTACGGTGAATATAATTTTCCTACAGGGGATCTGTTCCTACTTGTTCCTGTTTAATCACAGGCTAAAGGCTGTTCTATGAACCAAGCATTTTCCTTCTTACTGGTTGTCCTCGATTTATGACCGTTTGTTTAGTGACTGAAGTTACAACAGCACTAAAAAAAAGTGACTTATGTCCATTTTTCATACAGGTACTCCTCACCTTATGACCGCAATTGAGGCCAAGATCTATGTTGCTAAGTGAGACGTAGGTTGACTGAGTTTTGCCCCGTTTTATGACTTTTCTTGCCACAGTTGTTAACTGAATCATTGCAGTTGTTAAATTAGTAACATAGTTGTTAAGTGAGCCTGGCTTCCCCATTGTCAGAAGATGGTGAGTCAGTTTCCAAGCATCTGAATCTAAATTAGGTGACCATGGGGATGCCTAAGCACGAAACATGGTCATAAGTCACTTTGTGTTGTCATAATTTAGAACGTCCCTGAATGAACTGTTGTTAGTCGAGGACTGCCTATACTCTAGAAAATGTGTATTTATTCTCCTTGCACAAGCTCTCAGTAAGACTTCCAGGTGTAAGAGGGATTTACTCCCAAGTAAATGCTTGTGTGGGATTGAAAAGGAAAGAGGGTGTGATCTTCCTTCCTTTTTCTCTCTTTTCTTCCTCCCTCTTCCTCCCTCTTTCTTTTCCTTCCTCCTGCTTCTCCTCCTCCTCTTCTTTTCCTATCCTCCCGCTCCCCTCCCCTCTTCTTCCTCCTCCTCGCCCCTTTTTCCTCTCTTCCTCTTCCTTTTTCTTTCTTCCTTTTTTTCCTTCTGCCCTTCCTTTTTTTCTCTTTTCCTCCCCCCCCCTCACTTCCCCTCCTTCCTTCCCTCCCTCCTTCTTTTCTTTCCTGCTCCTCTATTTCTTTTTCTCCCTTTCCTCCATCCTTCCTTCCCTTCTCCCTTTCTCTCCTTCTTCTCCTACGGACCAGCCTGGCCTTGCCCTTCTTCCCTCCCTCCTTTTTCCCCCCTCCCTTCCCCTTTCTCTCCTTCACTCCTCGGGACCAGCCTGGCCTCGCCCTCCTTCCTTCCCTCCCTCCTTCCCTCTCTCCTCCTCCTCCTGCCCTTCCTCCGCCCACCCCCTAATTGAAGCCAGACCCCGAGGCGAATCCGGCTCCAGAAGGGCCGGCTCAGCGATCCGAGCAAGGCGGGAGCGGCGGGGCCAGAAGGCGGCGCGGGCGAGACAGACAGAGAGAGAAAGAGAGAGAGAGAGAGAGAGAAATCTCTTCCACTAGCAGCCGCAGCATCAACTCCTTCGCTCTCCTTTCATTCTTCCTTTCCTTCCTTCCTTCCCTCCCTTCTTCCCTTCGGGACCGAAGCAACCGCGCGATGTGGCCGGCGTCCTCCGCGCTCCTGCTGCTGCCGATCGCCTGGGCGACCTGCGCTCTCGCCGCCGCCACCGCCGATCAGCAGTTCAGCCCTGAGGTAAGTCCCAGCTTTGGGCTCCTTTCCCCGGCGGGGCCCACCGTCCCCGTCCCCCCCCCTCCGCCCCCCGCTCTCCCAGGCGGAGCCTCGGTTGGCACTGGCCGAGTCCGGCCGCTGGGCCGTTTAGCTTGCGGGAGGGAGAGGGAGGGTAGGCGCCGGACCTCTCCCTGCAGGGATCTCCGGGCTCCCGGGTTGGTTGGTTGGTTGGGGGGGGGGGAATTGACACCTCCTCCTCCCCCGACTTCATTCTTCCTTTCCTTTCTTCTTTCCTTGTTTTATTCCTTCTCCCTTTCCTTTCCTTCCTTTCTGTCCTCTTTCCTTTCCCTGCCTGCCTTTCCTTCCCCCCTTTCTTTCTTTGTTTCTGTCTACCCTTCCCTCCTCTTCGTTTCCTCTATTTATTTTTCTTCTTTTCTATCTTCTCCTATCTTCATTTCTACTTTTCTATGTTTCTTTCCTTTCTTCTATTCTTTCTTTCCTTCTTCTATTGACTTTCCCTTTCTTCTTTTCTATCTTCCCTTCCCTTCTTCCTTTCCTTTCTCTCCTTTCCTTCCCCTATCTGCTTCTCCTTTCTTTCCTTTCTTCTTTCCTTTCTTCCTTTCTATCTTCTTTCCCTCCCCTCCCTTTTTCTTTTATCTTTCTTTTCCTTTCTTCCTTTCCTTTCCCCTATTTTCTTTTCCTTTCTTTTTTTCTATCTTCCTCTCCTGATTTGCCTTCCCCGCTACCTTTCCTTAAGCAGTGGGGCACACACACTCCGCGTTTCTCTCCCCATCTTCCGGCCTCTCCCCTCTGCCAAGCTTCCCCTCACCTTTGCATGCCTGTTTTCTCTGTACAGCTGGTTTGCTCATTTACTCCTCCCTTCTTCGTTGTTGTTTTTTTTTTTTTTACTATCCTTTGTTCCTCCCTCTTCTTGGATGAGTTCTGCAGCTGGATGCAGAAGGGCTGCCTTCTCCTTTTGCAGCCAACCTCATTTGCACGGGACTTGATTGGATTCCCATGGCCCAGATTTCTTTCTCTTTTCAGGATTTTTCCTTTCCTTTCCAGCCCAACCCCTCCCCCACATCTCTGTCTAAACATGATGTCAGTTGATTTCCTCCCCCCCTTTTTCCTTTCCTTTCCTATTTTCCTTTCCTATCTTCCCTTCCCTTTTATCTTTCTTTCTTTCCCTTTCTTCTTTTCTTTCTTTTCCTTTTTCTATCTTCCTTTGCTTCTTTCCTTTCCTTCTTCATCTTCCTTTTCTCCATTTCCCTTTCCTTTTTTCTGTCTTCCTTTCCTCCCCTCTCTCTGTTCCTTTCCTTCCATTTCCTTTTCTTTCATCCTTTTTCTCTCTGTTCCTTTCCTTTCCCTTCCTCTCCTTTCCTCCTTTCTTTCTTTCTCTCTCCCTTTCCTTTCATCCTTTCTCTTTCCCCCCTTTCCTTTCCTTTCCATTCTCTCTTTCTTTCTCTCTCTCTTGTGCTGTCCTGCATTTATGGGTGTAATCTATTCTATAGGATTTTTTTTTTTTGCAAATGGCTCCTGGAGTAGTTCTTCTTCTTCTTCTTCTTCTTCTTCTTCTTCTTCTTCTTCTTCTTCTTCTTCTTCTTCTTCTTCTTCTTCTTCTTCTTCTTCTTCTTCTTCTTCTTCTTCTTCTTCTTCTTCTTCTTCTTCTTCTTCTTCTTCTTCTTCTTCTTCTTCTTCTTCTTCTTCTTCTTCTTCTTCTTCTTCTTCTTCTCCTCCTCCTCCTCCTCCTCCTCCTTCTTTTGCTCTCAGAGTTCCCGTCATACATTCCTACTTTGTGGTCTTGTTCTTTTCCTGGGCCAAGAATTATCCCATGTTCCCCAATTCCGCAAGGCCATTAAAAGGGTCTGCCTGAAAGAAAAAGGGATTTGGAGTCCCACTCTCCTCAACTGTACGACATTAGGGGAAGTTGAGTGTGGTACTCTTAAACTTTCTTTCTTTCTTTCTTTCTTTCTTTCTTTCTTTCTTTCTTTCTTTCTTTCTTTCTTTCTTTCTTTCTCCTCCCTTCCCTTCTCTTTCCCTTCTCTTTCTCTCTCTCTCTCCTCTGTTCCTTTTCTCTTTCCCTTCTTTTCTTCCTTCCTCCTTTCCTTCTGTTCCTTCCTTCTGTTCTCTTCTTCTCTCCCTCTCTCCCTTTCTTCCCCTTCTTTCCTTTCTCTTTCACCTTCCTTCCTTTCCCCCCTCCCTTCCTTCTTTTCCTCCCTCCCTTCCCTTCTTTATCTCTCCCTCCCTTCCTTTCTTTCTTCCCCTTCTTTCTCTTTTACCTTCCTTCTCTCCCTCCCTCCCTCTCTTTCTTTCTTCCCCTTTCCTTTCTCTTCTTCCTTCCTTTCCTCCCTCCCTCCTTTCTCTAATTTGAGAAAAATATACCCATTGTAAGGGGGGGGGTTGTAAATGGAAATGAGTAATAGCGAGGAAACTCGTTTTCTAGTGAGAGAACTGCAGTTTCAGCAAGGCAAGGAGAGAATAAGAAAAATTCAGCTGATTTAAATGAAATAAAGCCTCTTCCTGCATCCACCTATCTCCTTTTCCCGTTTCTGTCCTGAAAACATTTTTTCTAGCCAGCAAACTGAGTTTCAATCCATCCTGTGGCTTGTGTGAACCAGTCATTGTGGTTTGTCAGCTTCAGTTTATGGCGGAGAGGGGCAACCAATTGGGGTTTCTTTCTTTTAATGTGATGGGAAGAAGTTGAGATTGCTTGTATGATGTCTTTTATTGGGGTACCTTTCCATTTAACAGTTTTAAACTTAGGAGACTTTATCCCCTTGGGTGTTAACTTTGTGACCTGTGCATCACAAAGCCAGCAAGCTGCAGTCAAAAGGGGTTCCCATAAACAACAAATCTCAACTGAGATCAATTAATCAGTGGAACTTCTTGCCACTAGAAGTTGTGGGTGTTCCAACATTGGAAATTTTAAAGAAGAGATTAGATAACCGTTTGCCTGAAATGGTATAGTGTTTCCTGCCTGAGCAAGGGGTTAGAGTAGAAGACCTTAAAGGTCCCTTCCAACTCTGTTATTCTACTCTATTCTTCAAATCATGTGCTAAAGTGGACCTAGGATGAAGGTTTGGCATTATTGTCTTGGTGGCTTAATAAGTAAACCAAGTTAATGGACAAAGGCAGTGTGGGAAATCCTATTTGGTGGTCATAATTGAAGGTTTTTACACTTTTCTTGCTTATGTCATTTCTCTGCATTGTGAGATGGGCAGCTACATACAATCAGAGCTGGAAGGGACCCTGGAGGTCTTCTAGTCCACCCCCCCGTCTTCCCCGACACAGGACAGCTTCTTCTATGCTTATCCAATCTTTTCTTTTAAAAACATTCGGTTGTTCTATCCAATAAATTGCTAAGTAAATAACCAATACCTCATTCTGCTCACTTAGTCATAAATATCCTTTCATCCTTCCCTCTTTTCTCAATTACGTCCCTCCTGATTACACAACGGTTCCTTGAAAGACTCAAGGCTGTTTGTGTGCTTTCCCAAGGATTTTTTTGTTATTTTACATTTAAAAATAAATAAATAAATTAAAAATGACCCCAGTCAGTCTGTCTGTCTGTCTGTCTTTCTCTCTCTCTTCCTCTCTTTCTTTGTTGCTTTTTTTCCTTCTCTCTCTCTCTCTCTCTCTCTTCCTCTCTCTCTTTTTCTCTCTTCCTGTTCTCTCTTTCTCTCCTGTCCTCTCTCCCTCCTCTCTTTCCCTTCCACTCTTATCTCTTCCTCTCTTCCTCTGTCTTCCTCTTTCTTCCTGTTCCTCTCCCTCCATCTCTCTCTCTTCCTCTTTCCCTCTTCATCTCTCATTCTTCCTCTTTCTCTTCCTCTGTTTCTTGTCCTGTTCCTCTCTCTCTTTCCCTCTCTTCCTCTCTCCCTCTCTCTTCCTGTTCCTCTCTCTCCATCTCTTCCTCTTTCCCTCTTCCTCTCTCTCGTTTCTTATCCTGTTGCTCTCTCTCTTTCCCCCTCTCTCTTTCTCCCCCCTACTTCCTCTCTTTCTCTGCCTGTTCCTTTCTTTCTTTCTCCCTCTTCCTCTCTCCCTTCCTCCCTCTCTCTCTCTTTCTCTTCCTGTTTCATTCTCTCTTTCTTTCTCCCTCTTTCTCTCTCTTTCTTTCTCCCTCTTCCTCTCTCGCTCCCTCCATTTCTTTCTCTTCCTTTCTCTTTTTCTTTCTCCCTCTCCCTTTCTCTCTCTCTCTTCTCTTGCCCTTTCTATCCCTCTCTTTTCTCTGTCCTTCTTCTCCCCTCCCTCTCTCTTTCCCTTTTTTAAAGAAAAGGGATTGGAGAAAAGCCAGACAACCCCCTCTCCACTTCCCCTTTTTGCCAGGTCTGGAACAAAGACATGGGAAGCGAGCTGGCTGGGTGGCTTGGCCGGAGATCAAAGGCATCGTGGGGGGACGACGACACGTAGTTGCCCCCTTATAAGAGCTGAGAAGACTTGGAGAAGAAATAATAATTTGATGCAACTTTAGAAACCCACGGGAGGTGGGTGGGTGCACGGAGAGAAAGAGAAAACCAAGCCAGGAAAAGGAAAGGCATTAGGATTAGAATTAGGGTTATTTGGTGGTAGGGGTGTTGCCAGTGAGTTTTGCAACTGAGCTTGGGGGGGGGGGAAGAGAAAAGGAGAGGCTGGAAGTGGTCCCAAGGCCTGGATCCAAGCCGAAAAAGGAAGAAGGGGCCACATCGCATGGAGAAAAAGAGGGGGCTTGGGATGGTGACCCCAAGCAAGAGCCCAGCACGGAGAAAAAAAAGAAAGACCACATGAGTCAACAATCAGAGGAGGCCAGGATATTTGGAAGAGGGGAGATGCAAAGAAGGGCCTTGGGGAGGAGAAGGGATCTTGGGAGGAGGGATGAGCAGAATAACGAGAGAGTCGGAAGGCCAAGGGGGGGGGGAGGGAGACATTTAGAGGTCTTCTAGTCTAGTCCAAATATCAGAGATGGTGGAGAATTTTTCCCAGTTTCGGACAACGAATTGGAGACCTGGCTGTGTGTGGGGGCGAAAGGGCTTGTTTGCATCGTGTTTTTTTCCCAGGGGATATTTTGGGGACTCTGTGTTTGTGTGTGTGTGTGTGATGACACACAGGCCAAACTTATTTTAGGGTTTCCGCCAGGGGCCCAGGTGGGTGGTTGGCTGGCTGGAAGGGGGCAAAAGCTTTTTTTATATACCCAACGTTGGCGAGATGGCTGGAGCACAAAACGGAAGAATGATGTCATTGTGACACACACACACACACACACACACACACACAAACACACACTCTTGAAACCCTGCAGACCTTTTTGTTCTGACCCAGGCTTGCCAAGATCGTGAAGCAGATGACTCTTCCCGATAAAACCCGTTTTATTTAGGTTGAAGTGAGTTCCTCTCCAGCAAAGTCCAGGCACACAGTCTTTCATGAGGTTTCACAACTACAGACCTTTATCAGGCTGGGAGAGTTGCCAGGCCTACATCTTCCAAAGGCCACACTGTAGCAGCAATTACTTGGCAAGAAGTTAGGAACAGATCTCCACCCTAATGAATTGAACTAATTGTCTTCTGCAAACACAACTCCCCTTTCACTCCTCTTTATTCCCTATGGGAAGAGCCATTCACTGTCTACCTGTGCCTTTACTTACAAGTCGACCCTTGTTCCTTAACTGTTCCCTTCTCCTGGCAGCTCTGTGCATGTGCACACTGGGAACAGGCTCCAGCTGTTCTTCTGCCCCACTGATCTTCACCTCCAAAGGCAGTTGGTAACTATCAGACAGCCCTGGCCCCATCTCTGCCTCCGATGCAGAGCCCTCATCAGAGCCTTCACCAGATTCCAGGACTGGCCCAGGTTCCTCCCCAACCTCCTCACTGTTCAAGTCTTCCACCAGCTCCACTGGCCATTGGCATGCCACAACACTCTTGGGGTTATTGGGATCCTTCGTTCCCTCTGCATTGGTGTGTTTTTCTGGGTCAGAGAGTTTGACTAGTAGTTCCATAGACACCATCCAATACAGGTAATCCTCCACTTACAACCACAAAGGAGCCCATGTTCCTTGTTGCTGAGTGAGGCAGTTGCTGAGCGAGCTTCGGCCTGTGTTAAGGCCTCTTCTTGCCACCGTTCTTAAGCGAATCGCTAAGGACGTTCAGCTAGGAACATGGTTGTTTAGTGAATCCGGCTTTCCCCGTTGGCTTGGCAGAAGGTCACAAAAGGGGACATTACAATGGTCATAAATACAAGGAGGTTGCCAAGTGTCCAGATTTTCATCATGTGAACGTAGGGATGCTGGAACAGTATTGTGAAAAACAATTGTAATTCACTTTTTCCAGTGCCGTTGTACATTTGAACGGTCACTAAACGAGCCATCATATGTCAAGGACTGTTTTGGATGGCATCTGCATCTCCATGTAGTTGCCATCCCATACAGGGAGTCCTCGACTTACAGCTACAGTTGAGCCCAAAATTTCTATTGCTAAGTGAGACAGACCACGTTACGACTTTCCTTGCCACTGTTCTTAAGTGAGTTGCTGCCATCGTTAACTTAGCAACACGGCCATAAAGTGGATCTGTTTTACTTTGCTTGACCAGTGGGTCACCCAAGGGGATAGCCCGACACTCCTGCAACGGTCATAAATATGAGTCATTTGCTTAGAAACCCAAATTGCTGAGCACGTGACCATCAGGATACCGCAACAGTCACAAGTGTGAAAAATGGCAGTTGGAAGGTCATCTAGTCCAACCCTATGCCATTTCTGAAAAATGGCAATCCAATCTCTCCTTGAACATCCATGGCTTGAAAGCCATGGAAGGAATCTGAAGAAAAATTGGCCAGGATTAAACCTAAAAGATGACCCCAGGTAGCATCTGTCCTGGCTCTTTCTAGAGCCAAGGAAGAAATGGGGAGTGGGAGAGGCTGGGGGCTGTGGGCTGGTTCTGCTTTGAAATCCAGAAGCTTACAATTTTTGGAAGCTGGGCCTCTATTTAACTTTGGTTATTTGGCACCTCCCACGCATCTTAGAAAATGGCCGCTGGCCAGGAATTCTTGGCACTCCCGCCACATTTTCCCTAACCTGGTGCCAGTCAGGGAAACCAGAGCGGGGCTGTATAATCTGGGATGGGATGCTTTTTGGATTTATGACCCTTTTTTTACCCCTAGTCCTCGGCTTACGACCGTGACCGTTCGACGTTACAATGGAATTCAGAAAAAGCGACTTGCAATTGACTGTCCTTGAAAAGTTCCAACAAGAAAAGTTCTTTCCTTTTCTCGTTCTTTCTTTCAGTCTCTTCCTCTCTTTCTCTTGTTATCTTTCCCATCTTTCTCTTCCTCTCATTCTATCTTTTTCTCATCTTTCTTCTCTCTTTTCCTCTTCCTCTCTCTCTTTCTCTCTGTCTTCTTCTTTTTTCTCTGTCTTTCTCTTCCTCTCTCTCTTCCTCTTTCTTTCTCCCTCATCTTTCTCTCTGTGTCTCTGTCTCTGTCTCTGTCTCTCTCACTCACATACATACACACACCCTGCAGGCACATGATCACATTTCAGGCATCTGACTCAGATTTAAGACTGGCTGTAGAGTCCTGTAACAATCTACTGAAATTTGTGATGGTTTTTTTGCTGAATGTTTGGCAGAAAAGGACAAAAAAAGAATGCCCATTGAATATGCCAGTTTCACTTAAAGACTACATGATTCACTGAAAGGCCGGAATGACTTGCTTCATGATCATAAAATTGAGTCCGGTCATGTGGTGTCTTGACTTATGACCACAACAATTTAGGACTGAAATTCCAGGCAACATTAGTAATTTGAAGTTTACAGGGAGTCCTCAACTTATGACCACAATTGAAGCCAAAATTCTGTCGCTAAGTGAGACAGTTATTAATTGGGTTATTCCCCATTTTATGACCTTTCTTGCCATATAAGAAACATGGTCATTAAGTGAATCAAGCTTCCCCATTGACCTTGCTTGTCAGAAGGTCGAAAAGGGAATCACAGGACCCCGGGACATTGCAACCATCGTAAATATGAACCAGGTGTCAAGTGTCTGAATTTTCATCACATGACTATAAGGATGGCTGCAACGGTCTTAAGTGTGAAGAACAGTTATAGGTCAGGTTTTTTTTCCTGTGCCATTATAACTTCGAACAGTCACTAAAGGAATCATTGCAAATCAAGGACTTCCTATACGTATAATAGGATAACCAGATCTCAGCTCTGATTTCCAAAATGACCACAAGTTGGCAGCAGAGAGAGAGAGCCAAAGAAGATCGTATCTCTGTGCTGCCATCTAGCGGCCATTTGAAACATTGCAGTCTGGATATGAGAATCCTTATTTTTTAAGGACTTCACACCCTAATTAGGGGTGGGATTCAGCCGGTTTGGGCCAGTTTGCATGAACCCGATGTTAAATTTACATCTGGTTCGCTGAACTGCTAGTTGAACCAACTGGATGCCCCCCCATCCTACACTGCCCCTCCCAGGAGTCTCCACGTGGCCTGTTTTGGATGCAGGTAAGTGCAGGCTTGGCACGGAGGCTTGGGGAGGGGGGAAAACAGGCCTTCCAGAAGTCCGGAAAAGGGCCTGTTTTCGGCTTCTGGAAAGCCTCTGGAGCCGAGGGGAGGCCGTTTTCTCCCTCCCAGAAGCCCGAGGGAATCCTCCAGACTCTGGGAAAGGTGAAAAACAGCCCTCTTGGAAGTTCCGGTAGGCCACATCCACCATGGCCACGCCCACCTGGCAACCAGGCAGAGATTTTTGAATCCCACCTCTGGCCCTAACTACAACGCACTGTGGCGTGAAGTCAGGGTAAGTTGGCCAAAATTTAAGCATCATTCTCCTTACCCCTTTTCTAATCTACTGCCAGTCGGGATTGTAAGGTGGCCCTTGAATTTAAAAGACTCGGAAATAAGCGCTTCTTTCTGCGCGAAGCAGAGCTTCCATCAGCAGTGGCAGTCTACCTTTGATTAACGGAAGGAGGGGGGAAAAGCAGCGTCTCGTTGTTCTGGATGGGCCCAGGTAGGCCTGTGTGATAGGAATATATACAGTTACTTGGCTCAGGAGAGATTAACTTTCATCCCCTGAAATTCCCTCTCCTTGCCTGTTCATCCATGACTGTTGACCCCCAGGATTCCAGGATGTGCCCCACAGCTTCTTTGCGTCACCAACATTATGCATGGAGAGGCTGAGCGTGAGCCAGAAAGCAAAAGACTTAGACCTAAACCAATATAAGTCAGTTCTCGATGTATAATGGTTCATTTAGTGACCATTCAAAGTTACAACAGCACAAAAAATGTGACTTAGGGAACCGTTGTTCACAGTTATGACCTCGGAACCATCCCTGTGATCATGGGATTGTCAATTCATAAAATATTTGTATGTATGGTCTTTTTAGAGTTGTCAACAGAAAGGGAGGAGGGAGCAGTGCAGAAACTTGCAAACCGAAATTGCATTCCATGAATGTTTTCAAAGATAGTAACTAGGTTACTGAAGTTTGCAAAATTCTAACTGGAGAGCATGGCTGATGACTCTTGGCTACGGATGTGTCCCATTGGAGAATATGAATTACGATACACCCAGGGGTTGGGAGAAAACCTGGGTATGAATGAATGATGTGTCTCAGAGTCGGCTACACATAGGTAATGGCGCACCTTTTAACTCCCAATAAATCCTTTTGATGTTTTGGAAGTTTGCCTCGAGATTCATGATTTAAATGGAGTTAAGTGCCGGAATCCTGATAGGGAATAAAATTCAGAATGCTGGGCAATGGGTTCATATGTATGACGGCTGCTGTGTCCCAAGGTCACGTGATTCCCCTTTTGAGGCCTTTTCACGACGGGGAAGCAAGATTCACTTAACGACTGGTTGACTAACTTATCAGCTGCAGGGATTCGCTGAAGAAGGGTGGCAAGGAAGGTCGTAAAATGGGGCAAAACTTTAGCAAATGTCTCGCTTCGCAACAGAAATTTTGGGCTCCGTTGTGGTCGTAATGATTATCCGTTTTTCCCAATCTTAGCCATTATAAGATGTGTGGACTTCAACTCCCAGAAGAATATAATGTAACATAGAATATAAATATACATATAAATATAGAACAGAATAGAACAGAACAGCAGTGAATAGAATAGAATATAAAATATGAAATGGAATAGAAGAGAAGAGAATATAGAATAGAAAATGGAATGGAATAGAATGGAATATAGAATAGAATGAGTAGAATAGGAATAGAATAGAATAACAATAGAATAGAATAATAGAATAGAATAACAATAGAATAGAATAACAAAAGAATAGAATAAGAATAGAATAATAGAATAGAATAACAATAGAATAGAATAACAGAACAGAACAGAATGCAATAGAATAACAGAATAGAATAGAATATAGAATAGAATAGAAAAGAACAGAATGGAATGGAATAACAGAATAGAATAGAATAACAGAATGGAATAGCAGAACAGAACAGAATAGAATAAGAGAATAGAATAGAATAAGAGAAAAGACGAGAATAACGGAATAAAATAAAATAACAATAGAATTACAGCAGTATAGAATAACAGAATAGAATAACAGTGCAATAGCAGAACAGAACAGAATACAATAACAGAAGAGAAGAGAATAATGGAATAGAACAGGGGTCTTCAAACTTGACAGCTTTAAGATTTGTGGAATTCTTCCTCCTCCAGTCTTAGCTCAGGAATTCTGGGAGTTGAACACAAGGCTTAAACTTGCCAAGTTAGAAGACCCTTGGAATAGAAGAACAGAACAGAACAGACCCAAGGTTTGGCATTGGGCCTTCCCTCCCCCC
Organism: Hydrophis major; assembly: GCA_033807585.1. Taxonomy (NCBI): domain Eukaryota; kingdom Metazoa; phylum Chordata; class Lepidosauria; order Squamata; family Elapidae; genus Hydrophis; species Hydrophis major. The sequence goes on from CM066343.1 coordinate 5,143,974, forward strand.
CCCCAGTCACATGATCCGGAAAAATGTTGCTAAGAACGTAGGCGTGAATCATCTTTGAGATTAACAAAAGGGGGGGAAATAGAGAAGAAGTGACTTTGCAGTGTATGTGCGTGTGCATGCACAGTGATGCATCAGCAGGGACAGATAACGTGTGTGTGTGTGTGTGTGTGTGTGTGTGTGTGTGTATGGAAGGCAGCCTGTGCAAGAGGCAGGTGGAGGTGGAAACATGAAGAGAGATCTGGATCAGACAGCGGATTATTGTCATGCCAGACTTGAGTATCCAGAAAGAAATGTCTTCCCTTCCCTGCCTGCCTCTTCTCTATAATTTTTTCCTAAAAGATTTTCAATGAAACAATAAAAGGACAACCTAAAAATCTAACTAACTAAATAAAGTATGGAAGTAAAAAGAAAAACAAACAAACAGAGAAGGTAAGAAAAGAAATTTGGAAAAAAACAAATAGAAAAGAAGGAGAAAGATTACCCAAAAAGTGATTTCCAGGATTTTTCAAAGCAAATATTTTAACCTCTCTCAGTCTGAAGTTACAATGCACAGGTAGTCCTTGACTTATGACCACAACTGAGCCCAAAATATCCATTGCTCAGCAAGGTGTACTCCCTTTTCAGGATCTTTCTTACCGTAATTCTTCAGCCGATCCCTGCCGTTGTTAAATTAGGAACATGGTTGTTAAGAGAATCTGGCTTCCCCATGGATTTTGCTTGTGGGAAGGTCACAAAAAAAGGGATCATGTGACCCCAGGACACTGCGACTGTCATAAGCACGAGTCAGTTGCGAAGCGTCTGAATTTGGATCACATGATCGTGGGAATTCTGAAATGGTCATAAGTGCGAAAAATGGTCATGTCACTTTTTAAAGCGCTGTTGTAATTTGAGGGGCCACTAAGTGAACGGTTGTAAATTGAGGACTACCTGGATTACACTTTTTTTCTGTAATCTGTTCTGTTGGGTCGACCAACCCTAAATCTCAAATTTGTGTATTTATTGTTACACACACAAAAATCCATTAGAGGCTTCTAGTCACCCACATATGCAGATATTGTCTTTTTTTCTGATCTGGAAGTCAATTTATGCATTTCAAAGAATTAATGCATAATTCTCGACTTCACTATCTGGTCCTCCCTAGGGCTGGTGTCGAATCTTTTTAAATCTCCCTCCATGTAATAATTTCGCCCAGTAATCATATATTAAAATAATCTTCTGTGGCTTTGTTTCTTTAATCCTAAAAAGAAAACTTCTAGCTTATTCTGAATATTGATCTTTAAAATCCTTGAAGTGATGATCCAGGGTACAGCACAGAGGTAATACAAACAGCTGGGAGTTCAAACCACCCCTTTATTGCTCCAATTTTTCCCAAACCTCCCACGTTTCTGGCCAGTCCCATAGCAAAGTGATGTCAAAGCCCACACATACAGCTCCAGCAGCCTCTGGCTGCAAATAGTCCACCCCAGCACTGTGAACACCAAGGCTGCACAGCAATAAATCCAGCAGGGCAAATCAAGTTCAGAAAACAAAATATCCAGGTAATTAGTTCAGAAATCCAAGGACTCTTGGGAAGTTCAAACACCCTGCATTCAACACTTCAGGAACTCAGCGTTTGTTCTCAACAAATACCCTCCCCATAGCGTCTCCTTAAGTCTCATTCCTTAGGAATGCCTTGTGTAGAGGGGCAGGATGCTTTTCTCCAGAGTATTCGGTTCAGTCTGCACTATTCTCACCTTCTCTCCACTCTCCGTGCTCTCGGATCAAGTGGGGACGGTCCTTACTCCTTGCCTGAACTCTTTCTCTCATGTTCATCCTGTCCCTGTTCCTCCTTGTCTACAAGCTGTCCTAATCTTGAAAAGCCCTGGCCTGACTGGCCCTTCCCTTCCCCATTTTCCTCTGAAGCCAACAAAGCTACCCCCTCAATCTCTGTCCCTCAATCTCTGGCTCAGTTCCAGCTCCTCTTCCTCTGCAGATTCAGGCTGCTGATGTATCAAAGTATGTATTTAGATCCAATATTCTTTGTAGTCTTTCACAACTCCACCAAGCATGTCTGTCTGTCTTCAAGTGGTAGCATCTAGCTGGCCTTGTGTGAGTTTAGAAGTTATAAATATGGCCAGATCTGATTGCTGTTTGGGTGGGAGACCACTCGGAGATATGTGGATGGAGGCAAGACTGAAAAATCAAAAAGAAAATCCTGGGAAACTGCTTTTAGGTGATTGCAAAAAAATGATATGGATACAGCCATACAATTAGCAGGAGTTGAGCTGCAATTGAATGCAATTTATATGCATATGTGATGGTACTGCATGGATATAAGTGTGTACGTTGAAGTCTGAGACTTGTGGGATCAGTTGCTTCCTCCATGGGAGCCTAAGAAAGCTTACAGGGGAAGAAAATTTCTAAATTTTTGTGCAACAGTACAGGAAACGGGGTTTGAGTTGTTCTCGGACCCCGCCATGTGCACGTCACACCCTTAACACAATTCTGGAATCCACCCTACTGCAGGGTTTGTCAAATCTCAATGGCTTTAAGTTGGGTGGACTTCCAACTTTCAGAATTCCCCTTGCCAACATGCAAAACACAACATAATATGGGTTCAGTCATCAGTTTCACTTCATTTGTGAGTGTTGGAAGGTTATGGCATGATTTTTGGACCTTGGTTTGGGAGGGCAGAAAACAAGACAGACATTTTGCAATATCCAGGCTTTGCTGAATATCTTTTTTTTTTTTTTTTTTTGAAGCCTATAATTCTGTGGCTTGCATTTGATTTCTGATTAAACTGTTTGAACCCGACTCCAATCTGCAGAGCCGGCACTGATGGTCAGCAGCCCTGGACAGCTGCTGTGGTCATCCGGAATTATGAAGGGCAGCTAACTTAGTTTGTATTAAGAAAGAAATGAAGGTACTAAGGTAGACACTAGGAACTGGAAAAATAGTATTATGTAAGCAAATTAATCCAGACAACATGCTGTATGTAAAGAGAAAATGTATAATAATATAATAACAATAACAATAATAATACATAACAGTAGTTGAGAAGAAAAGGGTTTGGTTCATTGACATTGCAATACCTGGTGATGCACAAATTGTAGACACGCAGCAAGAAAAAAGCACAAAGTATCGGGACTTACAAATTGAAGTTGAGCAAATTTGGAAAAATAAATCATGTGTTATCCCAATTGTAATTGGAGCCTTTGGAGCAATACCTAAAGGGCCGCCTTGCTATTTGGAAATCCTGAATTTATCAGACTTGAATACCCTGATTCTACAAAAAACTACCCTACTTGAAACAGCTTATATCCTCCAATGCTACCCGAACAGTTCCTAGGTCCTTAGTTAGGACTCGAACTGTTGAGCTATCAACCAGCCCCAAAGATTGTGAATCTCACCAAAGGTTAAATAATAATAATAATAATAATAATAATAATAATAATAATAATAATGCCACATCCACTATCCAGATTCTTTTTGTCTTTCTTATCAAGGACTTAATAGTTGTCAATAAGAAAGTCTGGATAGTGGATGTGTCTGGAAACAGCAGAATAGAAGAAAAAATTGGAGAAGATAACAAAATGCAAAGACCTACAAATAGAAATAGAACGACAATGGCAAAGGCAAGCAAGGGTAGTACCAATAGTAATAGGCGCTTTGGGTGCAGTCCCAAAATAAGTGGAGCACCATTTGAACACCATAAGCATTGACAAATTTGCCACCAGTCAATTGCAGAAGGGAGCTTTACTTGCAACAGCTTCCATCATGCGGTAATATCTGTAACTCCATCCAACATCCAGGTTTGTCTATCCCAAGTCTTTGGGAAGCACTCGACTACTACTACTAATAATAATAATAGCAGCCACTAACTTTACTGACCCTTCCTGTTAGATATTGATAGTCCTTGATTTTACAAACACAATCGAGCTTACAATTTCTGTTGCTAAGCAAGGCAGTTGTGTTTGGTAAATTCTGGGCCGTTTTACGACCTTTCTTTGCCACAGTTGTTCAGTGAATCCCTGCGGTTGTTAAGTGAGGAACATAGTTGTTCAGTGAACCTGGTTCCCTTATTGCTTATCAGAAGGTTGCAAAAAGTCATCACATGATCCCGGAACATGGCAACCGTCATAAATATGAACCAGTTGCCAAGCATCCAAATTGGTTGTCATGAGTCACTTTTTCCCCCAGGGTCTTTGAATGGTCACTAAATGAACTGTTGTAAGTTGAGGATTACCCATAAAAGGAATTTTAAGGGGGAATTTACTACAGTCTATGGCAGGTGGGATTCCTTAGCTGATCTTGACCTTGATGAGATCCAATGAGGTGATTTACAGAGCACTTCATTGGATCTCTTGGGTGTAGGCTAGATTGAAAAGTTGAAGAAACATAAGCAAACACCTTCTGGTGATAAGAAACCAACATGGATTTTCTGGAGCCCATGAAATCCAGCAGAAGTTCATGAATTGACATTTTGGGCCATCAATTTGTTGCCAACTCTCAGCTACCACATAGATACCGTGTTTCCCTGAAAACAAGACCCTGTCTTATATATATATATATATATATTTGCCACCCAAAAAGGCACCAAGGCTTATTTTCGGGGGATGTCATCCACTGACTCACCTCACTTGCCTTCGTTGCTCCCAGCCTCCTTTTCATTGTCAAGAGGCCTTCAGGAACTTCTTCTACGGCCGGCAAGGCTTCTCCTGAAGGCCTCTGCAGCCGATAACAGAGGTCCGGATTGATCCAGAGCTTTGTTATCCGCTCCAGAGGCCTTTAGGAAAGCCTTGCCAGCCTTGCCGGCTGCCGAAGAAATGGGCTGGCAAGGTAAGTGTCGGTGTGTGTGAGGCCTGGCTACAATTGGCCAAAGGGAAATAGTAGGGCAGCTCCATCCCCCCATCCCCACTCTAGCTTAATTTTTACCCCTCTACTCTGGATTGGGCGGGATCGTAATTAGGCCTTACTTTGGGTGTAGGGCTTATATTGGACGCACATATAAAAATCAAGCTAGGGTTTACTTTAAGGGTAGGTCGTATTTTCAGAGAAAGAGGTTAGATCTTCTCCATGGTGGTCTTTCATAACCTGGTCCTTCAAGTCTTCTTCCAATGATCACTATTTTAACTCAATCCTATCTTATTCATGATCTTTCTCTTCTTCCCTTTCCTTCTACCTTTTCACCATCACAACTTTCTCCAGAGAGCTGGTTGTTCCTGTATTGTGACCTCCAACCAATTTTGTCCCATCAGGATTGATGCTATGGGGCATTGCATGCCAAAACAAGTAGACACAAAAATAATTCCCACAAGGGGTGGGAATTATCTTTGTGTCTACTTGTTTTGGCATGCAATGCCAAACAAAATTGTCTTAGGCTTAAATTCCCACAAAATTGTCACAAAATTGTCTTAGGCTTAAAGTTATTTACCCATGTAGTAGGCTGTGGTGGATCATCTTTCCCATCTTCTCATCTTTCCTACTACTTTCTCCTATTGGTATCTTATGATTTATCTCTTGTTGGTATCTTACAATGAATGATCGAACTTATGAATTATGATCTATGACCTGTCATTTTGTTGTTTGTATTTACACTGAGAGGTTATGCATGGAAAATAAACTCCTTGTGTGCCGAATCACACCTGGCCAATAAAGAATTCTATTTTGTTCCATTCCATTCCATTCCATTCCATTCCATATTTCTATTCTATTCCATGTTTTCTATTCTATTCTATTCTATTCTACTCTACTCTACTCTACTCTACTCTACTCTACTCTACTCTACTCTACTCTACTCTACTCTACTCTACTCTACTCTACTATTCCATTCCATTCCATCCCATCCCATCCTAATTTTCTCTTCTCTTCTATCCCATCCCAGTTTTCTTTTCTATTCCATTCTATTCCATTCCATTCCATTTTTCTATTCCATTCTGTTGTTTCATTCCATTCCATTCTGATTCTCTATTCTGTTCTGTTCTGTTCCATTTGGTTCCGTTCCGTTCCCTAGTTTAGTCTATCCTATTCTCTGGTTAGTTTGAGAAGTACAATGACAATGAACAAAGTGACTTATGACCATTGGCGGAAATGAACCAGAGTGGGAGCAGGAAAGAAGGACTCAAATAATTTCAGTTCCTTGCAGCAGTTCCTCATTCAGATTAAAATAATTTGGAGTCAATCACTGATTAGATTAAACAGGGATTAAGAGGCAATACCATTCATATCTCAATAGCTCAATAAAGTCCTGTTTTTTAATCTGGACCTTTAACTACTAAACCAAAATAGTGTTTGTTGGTCTGCAAGCCGTCCTTGATTTACAACCATAACCGAGCCTGCACGTTGTGATAGCTGTCGAGGGTTCCCCCCCACCATGGGACAATGACCAATTTTACATCTCTTTATTTGTGACGGTTGTTAAGCTATTCAATTGTTAGCTACGGGATGGGGGTCTTTTGCAAAACATTCTAAATCACGGTCAGGACTGTGAGACACACTGCAAATGGCCGTAACTGCGGGACATTTGTTGAGCACTTAAAATATTTCAGGGGGAAGCGGGGGAACAGAACTTGGAACTTCAAATCTGGTTCGTGCGTAGCTTTTTCGGGTCCATCGTAACTTTATACTGTCACTTAGACCTAAGACAAGGACTACCTAAATTGCTTTAAAGGTAAAGGTTTCCCTTGCACATATGTGCTAGTCGTTTCTGGCTCTGGGGGCAGTGCTCATCTCCGTTACAAAGCCGAAGAGCCAGCGCTGTCCGAAGACATCTCCGTGGTCATGTGGCTAACATGACTAAAAGCCGAAGGTGCATGGAACGCTGTTATATTCCCACCCAAGTGGTCCCTATTTTTCTACTTGCCTTTTTACATGCTTTCGAACTGCTAGGTTGGCAGAAGCTGGGACAAGGAACTAGGTGCTAGGCATTCGAACTGCCGACCTTTCTGATCAACAAGCTCAGCGTCTTAGCCACTGAGTCTACATTTCGATTGGCTTTGAGTTTTGATTTTTTTTTAACGTTCCTGTTTTGATTTTCCCACTAGGCCTGGCTGCAACAATATGGGTATTTGCCCCCGGGCAACCTTCGCACCCACACCCTGCGTTCCCCACAGTCGGTGTCGGCCGCCATTGCTGCCATGCAACGTTTCTACGGACTTCGAGTGACAGGCACAGCCGACGTAGATACTTTGAAGTGAGTGGCCTTGTTTTTCTTTTCCTGCGCTCCGAGTCATTCACCTTTCACCAGCTTCTCTTCTTACAAAAATTTGCTTTTTTAAGTCTGAGGGGAAAAAAACAAACCAACCCACAATGAATTGGGATATTGTGAATAGATTGCTTGCCACGGGACACTGGAGGAAGGAAAGACCGAAAAATATTTTTGTAGAAGTGGCTGTAGGCCTTGACTGAAATCAGGATAATTTAATCTTTCTCTTATTAAATAGCAATAGCAATGCCACTTTACAGCCCTCTCTAAACTGTTTACAGATTAAATTATAGATTAACTGAGTTGGAAGGGACCTTGAGGGTCATCTAGTCTAATCCCCCCCCCAAGCAGGAGACCCTACACCATTTCTGACAAATGGCAGTCCAGTCTCTTCTTGAAAGTATATAGGGAATAGCTTCAGTGCTAGAAGAGAGTGGAGAAGAAGAGGAGGAGGAGGAGGAGGAGGAAGGCTGTGGGATCCTTGGTGCTCCCTGAGCTTGGTGCTCCCTGAGTTGTTTTCTTGCCAACATTTCATGACCCAAACTAGATGACATCATCAATGCTCCTGATGATGTCACTTAGTTTGTTATCACTGATGATGTTACGTAGTTGGGTCATGAAATGTCTACAAGAAAACAACCCGGCTCAGGGAGCACCAAGGATCCATCAGTCCTTCTCCTCCCCCTCTTCCTCCTCCAACCTCCCTCCCTTCTTGCACTGATGCTATTCCCTAGTTGGGTCATGAGACATCTACAGGAAAACATCTAAGCTCAGAGAGCATCAAGGACTCCTCAAGAATGATAGGTCCATTTTTCTTCTCTTGAAGATCCAAGAGATAACAAAATGAAATTCAACGTAGAGAAAAGTCAAGTCTTACACTTAGGCAAGAAAAACCCAAAGTACTCATATTGACTGGGTAAAACCAGGATTAACAGCAGTTACTGTAAGAGGGATCTTGGAGTCTTAGTGGACAACCAGCTAAATAGGAGCCAGTCGTGTGCAGCAGCTGTCAAAAAAGCCATTGCAGTCCTAAGTTGCGTTAACACAGGGATACAATTGAGATCAAGGGAGGTACTAATACTACTCTATAAAGCCTTCATAAGATCCCACCTAGAATACTACATCCAGTTTTGGTCACCAGACTATAAAAAAGAAGTTGAGACTCTAGGAAAAAGTGCAAAGAGCAACCAGAGGATGAGAGGCTAAAACACACGATGAATGGTTGCAGGAACTGGGCATGGCTAGTCTAGGGAAGAAAGTACCAGGGAGAGACAGGATAGCAGTCTTCCAATATTTGAGGGGCTGCCCCAGAGAGGAGGGGATCAAGCTATTTTTCAAGGCACCTGAAGGCCAGACAAGGAATAATGAATGGAGAGATTCAACCTGGAAATAAGGTTAAGAATCATCAACCCATGGAACCCATGGAACAGAGTTGCCTTCAGAAGTTTGGGAGCTTCATCCCTGGTGGCTTTCAAGAAAAGACTGGACGGCCATCTTGTCAGAAATGGTGTAGGGTCTCCTGCTTTAGGTGGGAGTGGAGGGGGTTGGAATAGATGACCTAGAAGGTCCCTTCCAACTCTGTTAACGTGAATGTGAATAACCAATGCTGGTTTGAAAAGAGGTGTGATTGAGAAAGCAAGCCATCCATCGTGGCTTCAATCCGATCTAGAGAAACATCCTTGCTGGAGAAATGGGGCATAAAACCCAAAACCTGTCTTTTTTCTTCTTCTTCCTAAGACGTTCTCCAACGCTTCCCACAAGGCTGGCAGTCAGCAGAAGATCTGATGAAACCAGCTTGGATGACGTCACTGGAGAGGGGGGAAAGAACAGACCTGTGGTTGTGTGTCAAAGGAGGGGTAGGGGAAACCAGATGTGAAGTCCCAGCCTTGGCGAGTGGGCAGCGTGGCTGCAGGGCATCCTGTGTTGGGGTGGCCCTTTGGCAAGCCTACAAAGCGACTAGTGTCTGGTGAGGTTAGCGTTGACCAGTGGGACTCCACACCACAAGAACTTGGCAAAGGAGAGGGGAATTGGAAATAAAATCTGGGAGCAGCTTCAGACAGCAGATGAAAGCTTGGGATTAGTCAACGGCAGAAAGGGTGACCGTCACTGGGAGTTTTTGGACCTCGGTAAAAATTAATTCAGTCCCTTTCGGCCAGGAGGAAAACGCTTCATTGCTGTGTAGGTTGTGGGAGCAGTGGCCATTTTGTTCATCATCGGATAGAAAAAGAAATATCCGTGATGAAGATGAAAGTGGTTATTTTGTGTGTGTGTTTTTAAAAAACTGTTTGATGCAAAGTTTTGGATCACACAGAATTCTTCTTTAATGTTAGCCAATGTTTCTCAGCCGTAGCAATTTAAAGATGTCTGAGCTTTAACTCCCTGACAAGTTAACTTGCTAATGTGAAGAAATAATGGGCTAGGTTTTATCCCATATGGCTGATTGTCTGTGTCTAATTGATATCTCCATTTTGTGCTCTCTTTCTCTCTCCTTCTCCATTTTGCTATCTATCTCTCTCCATTCCTTATCTCTGCCTGTCTATCATCTACCTACCTACAGTATCTATCTATCTATCTATCTATCTATCTATCTATCTATCTATCTATCTATCTATCTATCTATCTATCTATCTATCTATCTTTCCAATTTACTTATTTATATGTCTATATTTTGCTTTGTTTGCATCCTTCTTTCCCCACCATTCCTATCTTATCCTACCCTATCTATTCATCTATCTATCTATTCATTCATCCATCCACCTACCTACCCACCTACCTATCTATCAACCCATCTATCTCTCTCTCCATTTTGTTATCTCTCTCTCTCTCTTTCATTTTCCCATCTGTCTGTCATCCCCATTTTGTTTATTTATCTCTATCTCTATTTTGCTATCTGTTTGTCTATTTCCATTTTGCTATCCGCCTCACTCTCACCATCCATCCATTATCCATCCATCTATACATCCATCATCAATCTATCTCCACTTTGTCTATGTCTATCTCTAGCTATCTTCATTTTGTTCTAGCAAAATAGCAAAATGGAGATAGATTTATGATGTCTGTCTGTCAGCCAATCAGAACAGTCAATTGCAGATAACGTATACCACTTTTCCTTTAGAAATAGCACTAGCTCTTACTTAGATTTATATACCGCTTCACAGGGCTTTCCAGCCCTCTCTAAGTGGTTTACAGAGTCAGCCTATTGCCCCCAACAATCTGGGTCCTGATTTTACCGACCTTGGAAGGAAGGATAGAAGACTGAGTCAACCTTGAGCCAGTCAGGATCAAACTGCAGGTTATAGGTTTACACCTAGTAGTTTGGAAAAGCTTCATTTGGGGCTTTACTCTGTGGTTATGTGTCTGTTTAGAAATTGGTTAGGTCATTATTTATTTGTGGTTCTATTTGCGTCCATGGTACTTTAGGAGGAATGAGTGGTGTCGATCCCTTGCAGGCTTCACAGTTTAGAAATAGAAGCAGATCCAGACAAAAGAGTTCAGAGAAGAATAGAGATGTTGCTATGTTTACAGTTTCTGGCATTTCAAGCCAGAAATATTCCAGGGTCGGAGAAAGACAAAAAAAAATGGAATTAGGAGATGCAGAAACAAAGAATTCTTTTAAACAACCACCCAAGTGTTTTTAGTCATTCAAATATAATTTCCAAAAGCCCCAAAGTCACCAAGCAATCCAAATACACACAAGCTGTTTCTTTTAACACTTTCTTCTTTTTTCACTCTCTCTTCCAGGGGTTACTATTTAGTTGCAAAGTTCCAGTTAAAATGTAAATTTCAGAAGTCTTATTAAGATTTAACTTTAGAATCTTTTGAATTCCAGGCAGACTTCTCCTTCCAAATCCTGCCCTTGTTCTTTTCCTCTCCCTTCCCACTTACAGCAAAAAAAATATTTTTTTTTAGTGTTCAGAAATCTTTGTTGTCCCCGTGGCATTTAATTATATTTCCAGTTTAATTACCTATTGGTGCCAAAGTGGATTTTTCTGATTTCTCATTCATCTCTCTTCGCTGTCAACGTAAGGAAGGAGAGTTAGAAAAAAACCTTTCCCTTTTCACTTTCATTCGCTGCTTCCGAGTCTTCTTTGGGAGCGATGTATCTTTTATAAAATTTAAATTCCAAGATACCTTAGTTGTTGCTTCTTATCCCAGTCAGCCAAAACTTTCACTTCTTAACTTCCTCCTGCACTTTCTTTTCCAGATGAGTGCTTCTTTGAGGCGGCCATTTCTGACCGCTGCTCTTACCGCCTTTGGGAAAGGGAGTTTAGCCAGCTGAGGAGGAAAGATGTGGCTTTCCTCGACTCTGCTGGGATCTCCCCCCTTTCACCACCTCTATGGGGTGGCTTAGTCCCGAAGCCAACTGCCTCGGGGCACTCCAGCGGTGAGCCTAGGCAGAAACCACGCACGATCGCGGATTCCTGACTGCCGCCCTGCAGACCGGAAGTCCAGAAACAAAGAATTCTTGAGGGTGGTATACAATCAATGGAATTATGCATTTGTTTCCATTGCTCTGAGTTCCTGAATAAATCTATGCAATTTTCTTGGGAACAATATGGAAATGATTCTTTCTTTCTTTCTTTCTTTCTTTCTTTCTTTCTTTCTTTCTTTCTTTCTTTCTTTCTTTCTTTCTTTCTTTCTTTCTTTCTTTCTTTCTCTCTCTCTCTCTCTCTCTTCCTTCCTTCCTTCCTTCCTTCCTTCCTTTATTTATTTTCTTTCTCTCTCATCTTTCTTCTTCTTTCTCTTCCTCCTCCCTCTCCTCCCCTCCTCTTCCCCCCCTCTTCTCCCCTCCTCCTCCTCTACCTCCTCCACCACCACCTTTTCCTCCTCCCCTCTTCCTCCTCCTCCTCCCTTCTTCATTCTCCCTTCTTAAACTTGCTAAGTGTGAGAAACCTTAGTTTATAGACCTGTCCGTCAATCAACCAACTTCTGCTTGTAACTCTGTCTTGGTTCTCCATTTCAGACCTCACCCCACAAAAATCAACAGCCTACCCTCTCAATTAGACCACCACTGGCTTAAGGCTAGGAAGGGCAGTCACATTTAAGCAGCTAAACCACGGGTTTCATTGTGGTCCTGGACATACGGAGCACTTCCCATTTCTTAATTTAGGCCAAGGCATCCATTAAACCTTCCGGTGAGCTAAGAATTAATCAGCTTGTGAGTTCAAGAGTCATCCATGACTCTTGACTCCAGAGGCAACAGGGATGGTGTTCCTTGACTTCTGATAATGGGAGGGGTCTTCTAAGATCTCTTTTGTTTAACTTGCCCAGGTGGCCTTCAGTCTTGGGGATCTACCTGGCTGCTTTCCCATCCGAATTCCAGATGGATATGACCGTGTTTGTTTGTTTATTTATTTGTACCCCACCTTTATTACTTTTGCAAATCATAGGCAGTGAACATATCCTCCTATTTTCCCCACAGCGACATTCCTGAGAGGTGGGTTGGGCTGAAAGAGAGGGACAGGGCCAAAATCACCTAGCTTCTATTCATGCCCGAGGAGAGACTAGAAGTCACCATCTCCTGGTGATTGACCATGGTCATCCAGCTGGCATTCATGCCTAAGGAGAGACTAGAACTCATCATCTCCTGGTGATTGGCCCAAAGTCACCAAGTAGGCTTTTGTATCTAAAGTGGAACTCACCATCTCCTGGTGATTTGCCAAAAGTCACCCAGCTGGCATTCATGCCTAAGACAAGACTAGAACTCACCATCTCCAGGTGATTGGCCCAATGTCACCCAGACAGTGTTTGGTGCCTAAGATGAGACTAGAACTCTGGTGATTGGCCCAAAGTCACCAAGTGGGCTTTCGTATCTAAGGTGGAATTGGAACTCACCATCTCCTGAATTTTAGCCTGGTGGTTAAACTGACCTTCCTTGTTTTCACGAACTCAGCCCAGGTTGGCTATTTACCTCCATCAGACATGTTTAGCCTCCATTTTCCCCTTTTTGAAAATGTGGGGACTGTCACAAATTCTACCTCTCTTAAGTGGAGAACTAGGTTATACTTTTCAGCAGTTGTGAACTGAAAGCTCTCGGAAGGGCTCAAAAGATCTTTTTGGGAACCAATAATCCACTCCCTGCAAACATCTAATCTTCTGGATCTCTCTCCTTCTAGGGCTATGAAGAGGCCTCGTTGTGGCGTCCCAGATAAATTTGGAGCAGAAATTAAAGCCAATGTGAGGCGCAGGCGCTACGCAATCCAGGGTTTGAAGTGGCAGCAGATGGACCTTAGTTTCTGGTAGGGCTCAAGCTGTGGTTGTTTTTGTTAAGTTTTGCATAAGGGGCCAGGAAAGAAAGAAGTTAGAAAACAGGGTGAAGAATGAGAGTTAACTTGAAATCTTGTCACAGACTTCAGTTCCTTCCTGTCCCAAATACCAGAGTGACCTTTTGGCACAAACATGAGGATTAGAAACCTTAAAAAAAGAAAACAATCGGTATTTCTCAACCTTGGTGACTTTGAGATGGGTGGACTCCAACTCCCAGAATTCCCAGCCAGCAAGGCTGGCTAGGGAATTCTGGAAGTTGAATTCCACCCATCTTAAAGTTGCTGAGGTTGAACTTCCTGGCTGGGGAATTCTGGAAGTTGAATTCCACCATCTTAAAGTTGCCTAGTTAAAGTTCCTGGCTAAGGAATTCTGGGAGTTGGAAGTCCACCCATTTTATATTTTAACATAACAGTTAAATCCAGATTCTCAGATTCCTTGGAAGATTTCTTGTATCTTCCTCATTCACTTCTGGAGATGTTGAAAGCGTCAATCAAAGATATCAAAATAAGATGCAGTATTGATTAATGAGGTTGAGAATAGAGGAAGATCTTGATCTATCATTGAGAGAAGTAAAAAATGGAGGCTGGGAGAGACAGGTGAGTGAGTTAATCTATCCAACATATCACAACAGCTTTGCTAACTTGAGGTCCTTCAGCTGTGGTGGAACCACAACCTCAAAAACATGGATTTCTGCCTTAAGCAGCTGGTTAGACTAGAGGATCTCTAAAATCTCTTCCTTTCTATGAATTTATGGGGTGCTAGTTGACAATTCTGGCAGCTGAACTCCCGAGACACCTAGATAACATTAGGTTATAGGACATAATGTTGTGGATTGTGAAGGGTCTTGGCAATAGACAAGTTGTCTTTCCATTTAGGAAACAAAATGCGTTGTGTGAGCAAACCCAGTTTGTAGATCCTGGTTAGAGATGTAAAACTGTGAGATGGACTCAACCAGGGCTCCAGAACAAGGGTCATCAAACTTGGCAAGTTTAAGACTTGTGGACTTAAACTCACAGAATTCCTGAGCTAACATGACTAGAGGAGGAATTCTGGGAGTTGAAGTCCACAGGTCTTAAAGCTGTCAAATTTGAAGACTCCCTGCTCTAGAAACTCTTTTTTTTTTTTTTTTGCCTCTATTGTAGCATCCAAAACTACACGCCCAAGGTTGGAGAACAGGCCACCTTTGCTGCAATCCGACGGGCCTTCCGCGTCTGGCAATCGGTGACGCCGCTGCGTTTCCGCGAGGTGCCTTATTCGTCTGTGCGGGAAGGCCGCGAACCGCAGGCCGACATCATGATCTTCTTCGCCGATGGCTTCCATGGGGATAGCACCCCCTTCGATGGCGAAGGTGGCTTCTTGGCCCATGCCTACTTCCCGGGGCCCCACATCGGTGGCGACACTCACTTCGATGCAGCCGAGCCTTGGACCTCTCGCAATGATGACCTCAGCGGTGAGGGTGGTATTATGGGGCAACCTTTGATGGAGGTGGGGACGGAGACTGAGACCCTTGGAGGAACCCAGAAGCCAGAGAGATTGTGCAAGTGACTCATGAATGGTGGATCCATCCGTGATTAATCCCATCAGCGCTACTCACTCATTCGAGATCCGACAGAGTGTTGCTTCTTTTTTCCACCTCTCTAGACTCCCTCGATTGCATTCTTGGATCCCTTTGCCCCATCCTGTATGAGAACTCTTTGGGGTCAGAACTGGGGGGTGCCCGTAGAAGAGGCTCCATTCTCCACATCCCCAAAGTTTTGCTGAGCTATGTAGTTCTGATTTTCTGCTGTGAAGCAATCTCTCTGTCTTCCGTGGTTCCTGCAGGTTGAGGGAAGTTGCAACAGCTGAAGGATGAGGTAGGGTTTTTCAACAGCGCCCTTGGGCCCCGAGTTCACTTCCTGCCCTCTGCCTTTCAGGAAATGACATCTTCTTGGTGGCCATCCATGAGTTGGGTCACGCACTGGGATTAGAGCACTCGAACGATCCTTCCGCCATCATGGCCCCTTTCTACCAGTGGATGGACACAGAAAACTTCAAGCTGCCAGAAGATGACCAGCGAGGGATACAACAGCTCTATGGTATAACATAATGACTGAGTAGGGAAGGAGGTCTTCTAGTCCAACCCCTTGCTCAGGCAGGAAGCCACCAATGATATACAATTCGGACATGGGGTTTCAGTTGCTCATTTTTCAATTTGACATTAAATGAATCACAGACCCAACCGAACAGAACAGTGTAACAGAGTCAGAAGGGTCCTGGGAGGTCTTCTAGTCCACCCCCTGCTCAAGCAGGAAACCCTATACCAATTCAGACAAGTGGTTGTCCAATCTCTTCTTAAAAACTTCCAGTGTTGGAGCATTCACAACTTCAGGAGGCAAGTTGTTCCACTGGCTAATTGCTCTAACAGTCAGGAAATTTCTCCTTTGTTCTAGGTTGCTTCTCTCCTTGATTAGTTCCCACCCTTTACTTCTTGTCCTTCCCTCAGGTGCTTTGGAGAATAGCTTGACTCCCTCTTCTTTGTGGCAGCCCCTGAGATATTGGAAGACTGCTATCATATCACCCTTAGTTCTTATTTTCAATAAATTAGACCTACCCAATTCCAGATATGGGTTTCACAATCCTACAGTGATCTCCTGATTCTTCCATCAGCTCCTTATTTTTGTTCTTCTCTTTCATTGACGTCTCCAATCCTAGCAAACTGCTAAATTTAATCCAGGTGGGAGGTAGCTGTTTCTCTCAGTGCTACCGACGAAAGACTTTCAAGAAGATGGTAGCCATGATTGCTAGTCCACTTCCACAATTTGTGATCACAAACTTTCCTTTTATTTTTCATCCTTGCTTTTTTCAGGAGGGGAAAAAACTGGCTGAAGGCTGTTAGAAATTATACATACTTTACCTGTTGACCAGATGTGAATAAAAAAAAGATCGCCCAGTTGGTCAGGAATCTATATACTGTATACAAAAGTGAAATACCACTCACACATCATCACAAAATCTCCAGAACTATAAAGCCTACAAATTTGAAATTTGGCACACATGTTCCTCTTGGCTTCTAGGGGCTCACTAACAAAGGGTTTTTTGAAATGTCCATCAGAGCATTAGTATTTCATATATTATTATTAACGCACTCTGATGCTAAGGAGTTCTACTCCCCCTCCCCACCTGAAAAGAAATCTCTTCCAAATGCAAAACACAAGCAGAGGAGAGGAGTTTCAATTTCACAGCACCAAGCAGCTTTAGTACAGAACAGTTGAGCTAAGCCACGCCCAGGCTCCTTGCTGTCTCCTTGCTCACATAGCAAATACTGTTTCAGTTTCCAAAGAGCCCTCAACTCTCTCACATACTAACAGGATGCTGGCTAGCATCCTGTCAGTATGTGAGAGAGTTGAAGGCTCTTGAATACCGATGGATGCTGGTAGGCAGAGGCACAATTCCCCCCCCCCCCTTATTTTCCTCCCCAAACTAAGCCCGATCACATAGTTTCATAGCGACCACGAGTATAGAGCTAGTAGCTGGATACACACATATCCCTCATGGTATCCTTTTGGAGGTAAGCAGTGCTATACAGAGATTAGGATTAAAAAAAGTAAAAAAAGCAGAGCCATGAAATAAGAAAAAGAGAAGGAAATAACCCTGAAATTTGCTTGCCACCAAACTTTCACTAGATCCTTCATGGATTTTTCTCTCTTCTTCTCCAAACACCATTTCAAGCATAGCCTTTTGTTCTTGATCAATTCAAGAATGTCCAGAATGGGGAGGGTTGATTTTAATCCTTTCTGGAGGGAGCTTTGACCATTCTTAGTTGGGATTCCTCAACTCCCAAAGAATTGTTCTTCGCTCCAGAACCCATCCTGAGTTGGATTCAACTCCCGTCATCCTCAACTGGTGGTTGTGGAGATGGGAGATTGTCCTTGGGAAGGACAACCACTTATAGAAGCTTCTATCTAGCCATCTCAGGTTTTGGAATTTGTTCAGACCAACTCTTTCCTTCCTTCTCATCAGGATCTGAAGGTGGCCATCCCACCAAGCTTCCCCCAATCCCTCGGACTACTCCGAAACCCCGAAACCCTCACAAGCCCCCCAAGAACCCAACTTATGGCCCCAACATCTGCGACGGACGGTTTGACACCATTGCGGTACTCCGGGGAGAGATGTTCGTCTTTAAGGTAAGATGTTTGGAGAGATTTACCATCACAGAACAGAGAGGAAAGCTGTTGGGTGGGTGAGAGGCGCATGTTTTGGATTTTGGACCAATTCCGTCATTCTACGTAGGGCGGAATTCTGCAATCAGAATCCTGCATTTGAAAATATATACAGTATATTCTTTGCCAGAAACCCAGCCCACCTTTCCATGAAATTAACCACTGATGGGTTACTGTGTTTCTCTTATTAGAAAAGATTGCATTCAACTTCATCTGGATTATAGATAGACTCAATTTAGAACCATAATTGAACCTGGAATTATGGTTGTATGTCATACATTTCCACAATCGCTTATCCCTGATCTATGCTGTCTGTATTTAATGATTTTTAGACATGAAGATGCCTAGATTTGAATTTCCCAATGAAATGAAGTCTGCTGACATTTCATTTGCATAACTTGACTGATGCAATGAAAATTTCACCTTTTCAGGATAAATGGTTTTGGCGAGTACGTAATAACCGTGTGATAGATGGATATCCCCTCCCGATCGGTCAATTCTGGGTCGGTCTTCCTGCCTCGATCAACACGGCCTATGAGAGGAAAGATGGGAAATTTGTCTTTTTCAAAGGTTAGTGGACTATGTTTTGGGTGGGATTCTACTGGTTTGGCCCAGTTTGTGCGAACTGGTAGCTCCAAGTATCAGCTGGGAGAGAACAGATTCAGTTTGCTCCGACGATCAGCTGTTAGGCCTACCGATCCACACAGCCTCTAGACTTTGCTTTATATACTATTTTTTAAGCTCAGCTGATTCACGTGGCACAGTGGATTGCTACGGGTCAGCTGTTTAACATACAGAGATTGCTGGAGAAGGTCAGTAGCAAATGCTCTGCACGCTCGCAAAGTGTGTGCTCACCAAAACAGTTGTTACACCAGTTGAATCACATCCCTGCCTGAATGGTATAACTTTTGACCAAGAAGAGCCAGCAAGATTACAGAGCGTGAAGAACAAATTTAAAACTCTTGCCTTTCTCTACATAGTATCCTGGTTTTTGCAAACTGAGCCTAAAATGTCAATTTGTGACCTTCCCATCAATTGTAAATCATTGGCAAAACATGCAGGTAGTCCTCAACTTATGACCATAATCAAATCGTAACCAATTTTTATTGCTAAGCAAGACAATTGCGAAGTGAGTTTTGCCCAATTTGATGACCTTTCTTACTGCAGTTGCTAAGTTAGCAATTTGATTGTTAAGGGAATATGGCTTCCCTATTGACTTTACCTGTTTGAAGGCCGCAAATGGGGATCACGTGACCCCTAGATAGTGCACTTGTTGTAAAGATGAGTCAGTCGCTAAGTGGCTGAATTTTGATCACGTGACTATGGGAAAAGCTACAACGGCCATAAGTATGAAAAATGGTTATGTCAACTTTTTTCAGTGCATTGTAACTTCGGTCACTAAACAAATGGCTTCTAAGTTAATAGGGGGAGATCAAGTTAAATTTGTGGTTTGGTTGATACATTTCAATGAAAAAGCGATTCGCAAAGTGGTATCATCTTCCTAATGTATGTCTCTGGATAGCCCATCTCCACGCTTCCAGCTCTTGCATCTGGTGTTTGCACTGGCTGGGGAGGATGGGAACTGTAATCCAGGACCTCTGGAGGCAGCTTTTTTGGACGACACAACATTGGAGTAACATTGGGATTCAGAAGCAGGATCAGTCAAAACCCTCTGTTCTTTAATGTGATATGTCTTTCTACCACATCGTGGTTGGCGTGGCTCAGATTTTAATCTGTGTTGGCTCCACCTGGATTCTTTATAAGAAAATGAGAAATGACAAAAAGCCTAAACTCTGTTGGTTGATGACTGCAATAAAGCTGTTGGTTTGAGCTCCGAGCTTGGCATTCGGGTTGCAACCATATCATCACCATTCGAGGAGACATTGTCAGTTCGTTTTGAGTTGGGCTTGTCTGTCAGATGAGTCCAACTCAAAATGCATAGACGAGCCCAACTCAAAACGCACTACAATTAAGTTATTTGATTTGAGAAGGTAACAAGCCAGTTCTCATTTCCAAGGTTATTGGAATGAACAAAGAGTGTTCTAAACACTCATGATTCTGTTTGCATCAGAACTACCTGAAGCCATCAATGATATACAACTCAGACGTGGGGTTTCAATTATTCATTTTTCAATTTGATGTTAAATGAATCAGAGGGTCAACCAAACAGAACAGTATAACAGGGTTCTTGATGGTCTTCTATCCAGCCCCCTACTCAATCAAGAGACCTTATACCATTCTAGACAAGTCTCTTTTTAAAAACTCCAGTCTCTTTTTAAAAACCTCCAGTGATGGAGCACCCCATAACTTCTGTTCTACTGGTTAATTGTCCTCACTGTTAGGGAATTTCTCCTTAGTTCTAGGTTGCTTCTCTCCTTGATTACTTTCCATCTGTTGCTTCTTGTTTTGCCTTTTGATGCTTTGCAGAACAGGTGACCCCCCCCCCCTTCTTTGGGGCAGCCCCTCAAATACTGGAATGCTGCTATCTTGTCTACTCTAGTCCTTCTTTTCACTAGACGAGAGAAACCCAACAGCTTTGGATGTTTCTCAAAAACAAAACAAAACCTAGAGATACTTAGCATGGGTGGTTGACTGTCTTCCCCTTGCAGGAGACAAACATTGGGTTTTCAACGAAGCCAACTTGGAGCCAGGATACCCGAAACATATCAAGGAGTTAGGAAGGAGGCTCCCCACGGATCGGATCGACGCTGCCCTTTTCTGGATGCCGAGTGGAAAAACGTACTTTTTCCGGGGAAACAAGTGAGTTGGCCAAATGTTTATCATCTTCGTTTCTGTTTAGCTGGATAAGGAATTATCCCAGTGTACTAGTATAGATAGTCCTTCGTTTAGGAGAGCAATTGAGCCCAGATAGTAATTATTAATTTAGAAAAAGCACCTTTGGGATAAATAGAATAGAATAGAATAGAATAGAATAGAATAGAATAGAATAGAATAGAATAGAATAGAATTCTTTATTGGCCAAGTGTGATTGGTCACCCAAGGAATCTGTCTTGGTGCAAATGCTCTCAGTGTACATAAAAGAAAAGATACATTCGTCAAGAGTCAAGAATCATAAGGTACAACACTTAGTAATAGTCATAGGATACAATAATCAATCAAATCATACTTGGAAACAGTCAATAAAAATTGTTAGGATACAAGCAACAAGGTTACAGTCATAAAAAGGAGGAGATAGGTGAAAGGAAGAATGGGAGAATTAAAGTAATAGTAATGCAGACTTAGTAAATAGTTGTACAGTGTTGTGGGAATTATTTGTTTAGCAGAGTGATGGCTTTCAGGGAAAAACTGTCCTTGTGTCTAGTTATTCTGGTGTGCTGTGCTCTATAGCATTGTTTTGAGGATAGGAGTTGAAACAGTTTATGTCCAGGTTGTGAGGGGTCTGTAGATATTTTCACAGCCCTCTTTTTTATTCTTATCCATCTAGCCTCCCCATTGACTTTGCTTGTCAGAAGGTCCTTTTCGTTCAATGGATCTGAACGTTCTCTTTTCCCAATGCAGGTATTATCGCTTCAATGAGGAGACCCGATCCGTTGACGCAGATTACCCTAAAAACATTGATGTTTGGGGAGGAATTCCTGACTCACTCCGAGGTGCATTTATGGGCAGTGATGAAGGTAAGGCACAGAAAAGAAAGAATGTGGAGAAAATTCAGCACCAGAGCGCTGAAAAATAAACTGCTTTTGTACCATTAAAAGCATTCCCACTATCTATTAATTATTATTTTTTTGCAAATGGTCCCCTACTGTTGAAAGTAAAAACTCCCATCTGCCATGTTGGGTGGGTAAAAAGCATGTCCCAAAGGTGCTTTTTCCAAAGTCAAATGGACTGTGTTTTCCCTTGAAACATTTCATTTTTCATCCAAGAAGCTTTTGACTGAATAGTGGAGGATGGAAGGATTTATATTTCTTGAAGTCATCTGGCTATTAGTACTCTCTCTGAGAGTCATTGAGGCCACTGGGAGGTGTATCTGTGTCCTCAGAATCACCTGAAGCATACAAATGGGTGTGGAACTATTCAGGTGACCCTGAGGGCACAAATACATCTCCAAGTGGCCTCAATGACTTTCAGAGAGAGTACTAACGACCAGATAACTGCAAGGAATATAAATCCTTCCATTCAATGACCATTCGGTCAGAACCGAAGAAGCTTCTTAGGATGAGAAGCAAAACATCTTCAAGGAAAAACCAAGTCTAGTTGCCTTTGGAAAAAAGCACTTTTGGGACAGCCATGACCTGAGAATCTCAATAGACGGAATGAGAGCTTATGTTAGACAGCACAACATGGCTACTTAGGAAAGGTTGATTAGGTGTTTCAGAATTCTGGGAGTTGAAGTTCATGCATCTTAAAAATGGATGTGGTTGAGGCTCTGAAGGTAGGGTAGATTGGTTTTAATACGTGGGATTCCACACAAGGACCAACTTAGCCTGCCATGAAGAAATCCCTATGATATCACTGTGAGGTAGGTTTGACTGCAAGGGCCCTTATGGGCAAGTCAAGATTTTAATCCACATTTTGTTTCTAGTCCAATACTAGTTATCCTCATAATTGCCGAAGATATTCCTCTTCCCTTTAGGAAACCGAATAACTTCAGAGAATGCCTTAAGGTAGGAGCGTGGTTTTTTTCTAGGACCTTTGGATTAGAAGAAGCTTTAGAAATCATCTAGTCAAAATCCTTAGTCGATGCAGTTTCACTGCCTCTGTTTGAAGAAATGCTGAACCCATAATTTCATGTGGCAAGCTGTTCCACTATCTAACAGCTCATATTATCAGGAAGCTCTGATGTTTAACCTTGGCCTCCTTCTTCATAGTTTGAAGTCACCGGTTCCAGTTAATTTCTGCTTCCAAGCCAAAGCTACACAAAGTTTCTAACTATGTGTGATGGTTCGGGGAAGGTCCCCTCCCCAAATAAGCAGAACCCAGAGGAAAATCAAAATTGATTTCAAATATAGTTAAATTGGATGCAGTTTTGTATTTGAATGGTCTTAAATCAAAGCACTGGAAACCCAATGGCTTCCTGTAAATTCATTTTTTCCTGAGCAGATCGAACGAGCGTTCTGTGAAGATACTTTTAAGAGCCTCAAACTCATATTTAATTGCTCTCCAGTTCTACATTTACCGATAGGGAACGTAGATGAGGCTAAGAGTCATTTCCACCGTGACGAAATATTTCTGGTGTCTCAATGCACCTACATAAAACAATTCACCGATGTCTTATTAGTAATGATTATTCATACATGGACTGACTGACGTTTATCTTAATCATTTTCCTTATTTGGAAGAAGGAAGTCTTTCTTTCTATTCCAAATTTGGAAGCCTTGCTTAAGTAGGATCAGAATTGCTTAACATATGCATTGAAACGATCCATTCTTCCTTTTTTGTCCAGCCAAAATATATCCCTGCCGATTTCATTCATGAGATGCAAATGAGGTGTCCAAATTTATTTCTAGCAATCAGAATAACTGATAGGAATGAAGAAAGGTGATTTTTAAGTTTAATTAAATTCATCATCATCTTTTAATGACCCCATAATCCCTTGCAGGGTGGAGTCTGGGCAACTGAATGGAGCTGGGCAACAAAACTCTGCATTGGTGACAGGAAAGGCATCTGGCCATTAGAACACTGAGTGTTCTAATGGCCGGATGCTCTTCCTGTCACCAATGCGGAGTTTTGTTCAGCAGATATATTCTCAGTGTGTCCAGAGAGAAAAACATCTGCCTCTACCCTAGGATTTAATTCACAGCTTCCTGTGAAGCGAGAACTCCATCTCTGGGCTATTGCACCACTTCTTTAAGTTTAATTGAGTTCCCATTGGAAAAACAAAATCACTGTCTTGGTTCAACCCAGTAAAAATTGTAAAATAAGTTTCTAATAATACCAAACTTCAAACTTTTATTTTAGTCACAGAGCATATGATTGCTTTCATTTTTTTTTTTTCAAAGATGCCTGAAATTAAATTTTGGATTCTGGATTTCATTCACAGGTAGTCCTCGACTTAATAACCACAGCTGAGCCCAAAATTTCCTTTCCTGAGTGTGACAGTTGTTAAGTGAGCTTTGCCCGATTTTACGACCTTTCTTGCCACCATTGTTAAGTGAATCATTCAATTGTTAAGTTAATAACATGGTCACAAAAGGGGATCATGTGACCCTGGGACACTGCAACCACCATAAATATGAAACATTTGCCAAGCGTCTGAATTTTGATTACATGACTATGGGGATGTTGCAACGGTTGTAAGTGTGAAAAAAATGTCCTAAGTCACTTTTTTCAGTGCCGGCATAACTTCGAACGTTGAAATGAGAGGTTGTAAATCGAAGACTATCTGTGTTTAATTCTTTTAATTCTCCTCACAAATCTGAAATTTAAAGCAGGGATAGGAAACTATGACACTTGTGAACTTCAACTTGTGAAGTCCACAAGTCACAAAAGGGCCATAGTTCCCAACATCTGATTTAAAGGAAAAACACCATCCCATATTTAAAATGGCATTTAGCATTTCCGTTTTGGCCTGCCCCTCCAGCAGCCAAATCAGGAGGAGGAAGAGGTGTGGGAGTTAGGGTCGGCATCAAGGCAACCTGAGGGGGAAGAGGGAGTGGAGCTGGCAGAGAGAGAGACAGAGGCGGAGCCTGGGCCATCCGTCAGCCCTAAATGGAGAGTCAACAGCCCCCAGGTCTGGAGGTGGCTAATGAGGAAGAAGAGGAACAGCTAGGTCCAGTGCCTGACACGCAGATGTGCAAAAAGTAGAGGAGAGGAAAACAGTGGAAATCTATGGGCCGGTCCTTGGGAAGGAAGAGCCACCGCTGCTAGCAAATCCCCATCTTATCTCTGGGGATAAAAGGCAGGGGGTGGAGACGAATAGGTGTGGCACACAGCCGGACAGATTTGTTAGCCTGCGGTGAGAGAGAAATCTTTTGCCGGGATTTCTGGTGCTCCTGATAAAGGAATCTTTGAGTGAACTTCAGGGTATTTGTCGTGTTTGGGGAGCTGGGTCAGAACAATTTCTCATTTAATGTACCACCACATTCTTAACTCTCCCATGTCTGTTCTTCCATGTCTTCCCTCGATAGCCTTCACCTACTTCTACAAGGGAGACCGTTACTGGAAGTTTAACAACGAGAAACTCAAGGTCGAACCAGGGTACCCCAAGTCAGTGCTGCGAGACTGGATGGGATGTGCCACCGATGACCGTCGTGAGGGAGAAGAAGTCATCATCATTGAGGTGGACAATGCTGAGGCAGGCGGGCTGAACGCCGCTGCGGTGGTGGTCCCCATCCTGCTGCTCCTCACCATCTGCGCCGTGGGAGTCGCCATTCTGATTTTCAAGCGTTACGGCACACCCAAACGGTTGCTCTATTGCCAGCGGTCTCTGCTGGACAAGGTGTGATCGGCCTTTGGAGAAGTTTCAGGACAGGTCTCACCTGCTTTCCACCCTGTCTACCTGCCTGTACGAATTCGGGTCCGATCTCTTGGTTGCCACCTTCTAAGTCATCTTTTTCCTGGTCCTCCCTACTTCTTCATCCCATTTTCTGCCAGCCATCAGACACTTTCTCTCTCTCCAAGAGCTTTCCTTGACCACAGTGATCCTTGTTGACCTTCTCTTTTTTTCTTTCCTCTCTTTCGCTCTGCTTCTCTTTCCTTCCTATGGCGTTATCCGTTCTCACCCACGGGGCGAGTGGGTGTGCTGAGCACACTCCTTAATTAATCCAATGAGGCAGAAAGTTGAAGAGCCCACTCTATGGGGGTTATGGCCAGGCCAACCTCATGGCTACCCATCTGTTGACCTCGTATGACCTTCCCGCTTGCAAAACCAGTGGGCCAAAATCCATACCACGAACACTTTAGTTCTCCCGACCGTTCTGTGGAATTTCAAATCTAAAATTGATCTCTAGCTCTCTCTCTTGCCACCTTGCTTGGTCCTTCCTCCCAAGGGCAAATGGTGGAGGAACCATCTTGTCTGTGTTGCCAAGCCAAAAACCACAATGGGTAGGGGAGTTATAGGGTTTGGCTCTTTGGTGAGTGAAGCGTTGTAGAGCTTAGGTCTAGAGATCTAGGGCTCTGGAAAGGAATTACTGTGTTCTGAAGGGGACTTTCTCCTTCCATTGGGTGAGGGAAGGAGGAAGCATGATGGAGTCTTACCAATCAGAAATAGCAGGGAGGAAAATGGGTGGGACGCTAGGGTTGGTGGATCTGTCCCAAATGCCAACTTTTTTGGGGGGAGGGGATAGCGAAGAATCATAAAGGGCCAAACCGGTCAAGTGGGAAAAGGGGATAAGCCGAGCTTTCCTCATGACGTAATAAAGTGGACCGTTGGTACCTTGATCATATTTGAAAATGGGGCATGTTTGAGAGAGAAAGAGAGGGAGAGAGGGACCAAGATTATGCGGGCTACAGGATATGTTTGTCCCATCTGGGTGCCTTCCAGATGTTGAGATCTAGGGTCGTCCAAGAAGTCAAGATGGCCGCCATCATTGACTGCCATCTTGATTTTTTTTTTAACTGCTCCCATGGGCACTTCAGGTTAGGACTCAATTTTGTTGGACATTTTGGCTGAGAATTTGGGGGTGAGAATTTGGGACTCCTCCAAATCCCTGGAGGGTACCTGACTGGTGATGAGGTTCCAGATGTTGGCAGGGCCACTTCTGGAAGTGTTAACTTCTCCATCTGGTGAAGTTGGCCTGGTGTTTACAGTGGTCCCTTAAAACAGGGGTTCCCCAACCTTGGCAACTTTTTAAGACTTTATGGACTTCAACTCCCAGAATTCACCAGCCAGCATGTCTGCCTGAATAATTCTGGGAGTTGAAGTCCACTGGCATTGTCCCTTAAAACAGGGACCCCAACCTTATCTACTTTAAGACTTTATGGACTTCATGGCTGCCTGGGGCATTGGGGGAGTTGAAGTCCACACATCTTAAAGCGGCCACGGCTGGGGACCTCTGACTTAAAATCCATTCCGGATTCTGCGAAAATGAACCAAAAGCAGAATATTTTTTTTTTTGCAAAACGGGGGGTGGGCGGGAGAAATGAATTGCACCAGAGAACTGCCTCAAACTGCCTTATGATCCTGTGTCTTGATTTTTTTAAGTATTTTAATTATTATATAGAAATGCCTTTTTTTTAAAGAAAAAAAATGCAAGGGATTAAAAATAGCACATTAATGGGATGTGGGCATATAGAATTGGCATAGGAGGAGAATGTCGAAATCCTGCAGGCCGGGAATTGGGTGCCTTACAACCCTCCCCTCCCACAATTTATGCTCTGAGCATTTTTTAAGTAAGGGCAGGGGGTGGGTGATTTATATATTTTCAAAGGGGTCTCCAAACGGAATTAAACTGTGTTTAACGATCAAATTGTTTCTGGGTGGGGTGGGAGGGGTTTAATATTGTTTATTGTTCTACTTTTATTATTATTGTGATTATTTTGTTATTAATAATAAACACCCGTTCTTTCAAAGGGATATATATATATATATGTCAAATGGCTACAGCCGGTAATGTAAGCTGTTTCTGTTCTGTTATTCCTTTTTAACATTAGCAATAATAAAAAACAAAACAACACACACACACACACACACACACACCATTTCTGGGTGGAAATGGACTTGAAACGCTGGAAGTTTTAAAAGATTTATTTTGTTTTGGCCCCTGCCAAAATTGTCTGGAACTGTTTTGTTACTTTAAAAAAAACATTTTTTTTTGTTATGAAAAAAGAATTGCCAAAGACAATTCCCCCCGTTTTTAAAAAAAAAAAAAAGAAAAGAAAAGAAAAATAATAAATGCTGGATTTTCCCCTCTTTTTAAAAAAAGGTATAAAGTGTGATTTATTTTTTTCTTTGGTGGGAAAAGTAGTAGTTAGTCCTTGACTTACAAAGAGTTCACATGTAGCAACAGTTCAACGTTAAAAACAGCACTGAAAAAAACGGATCGTTTTTTTTCACAGCTACGACTGTTGCAGCATTCCTTTCGGTCATGTAGATGCTTTGGCATCTGATTTGTATTCCTGTGGACGCTTTGGCATCCGATTCATATTTATGACGTCGCGGTATTCTGGGGTCACGTGATTCCCCATTTTGCGACCTTCTGACAAGCAAAGTCAAATGGGGAAGCCGTATTCACTTAACAACTGGTGTGGCTAACTTAACAATGGCAATGATTCACTTAACCATGGCCAGAAAGGCCTTAAAATGGGGCAAAATTCGCTTAACATCAGTCTTGCTTAGCAATAGAAATGGTAGGTTCAAATGTTGTGGTCGTAAGTCAAGGACTTCCTGTATAAAGCAGTGTACTGATTGACCTCAATCCCTGTCTGGGTTGTGGTTCCTTCCTTCCTATCTATCTATCTATCATCTATCTATCTATCTATCTATCTATCTATCTATCTATCTATCTATCTATCTATCTATCTATCAAAGCGAAAGGCCACTTGCACATCATCACAAAATCTCCAGAACCATAAAGCCTACAAACTTGAAATTGGGCCCGTATGTTCCTCTTGGCTTCTAGGGGCTCCCTAAGAAAGGATTTTTTGAAATGGCCATCAGAGCATTTAGAGTATTTCCTCTATTATTATTATTAACACGCTCTGATGCTAAGGAGTTCTACTCCCCCTTCCCACCTGAAAAGAAATCTCTTCCAAATGCAAAACGTTTCAGTTTCACAACAGCAACCAGCTTTAATACAGAACAGTTGAACTAAGCCACACCCAGGCTTCTTGCTGTCTCCTTGCTCATACAGCAAATACTGTTTCAGTTTCCAAACAGCCCTCACCTCTCCCACACTGACAAGATGCTAGCCAGAAGAATATTGAGGCAGAGGCAGAATTTCCCCTCCTTATTTTCCTCCCCAAAAACTAACGCCTGACCATATAGTTTTGTAGCGAAGCACCGGTATCAAGATAGTTTGTCTATAAGATTGAAATGCGAGGATAGAAATGGATTCAACTTACAGGAGGTCCCCGAGTTATGATAGTTAGCTTAGTGACCATTCACACTTCCTGAAAAAAAAAAGGGACTTATGACCCCTTTTCACACTTAACAACTGTTGCAGCATCCCTGCGGTCAATATGATTCACATTCGGATGCTTGAGAACTGATTCACATGATGGATGCAGCGTCTCAGGGTCATATGATTCCCTTTTGTGACCTTCCAACGAGCAAAGTCAATGGGGAAAATGGATTCATTTAACAACTGGGTTACTCATTGAACCACTGCAGCGATTTGCTTAACAAATGTGGGTAAGAAGAGTCGTAAAATGGGGCAACACTCACTTTTCTCACTCGGCCACGTAAATTTTGGGCTCAATTGTAGTCATAAGTCGAGAACTAATTTTTCCCCAGGTCAGCGAATGATGGGGAAAGAATTGCGTAATAGTGGAGAGAGATTCCAGGTTGGACCATGAGAATGGCTTCTGAAGAAGGATGCAGATAGGGGGCAGTTTGTGGGATACTACCGGTTCGCACTGGTTTGCATGAACCGGTAGTTATGACAATCATCCCTGCCCTATCCTGTCCTTTATTTCCTGCTTTGTAGCTCATCTCAATCACACGGCAGAGCTGATTTCACCCACCCCACACTGTTCTATTTACCCTGAACATTCCAGTTTGTCATGTGCACTCGTCAAACCGATTGTTAAACCATCAGCATTCCACCACTGATAGGGGGTATGCTAGTATCATTAAATAGTTTATCTTTACCCTTTGGATTCTGTTGGGAGTCACCAAGGAAAGAGTGCTGTAGAAAGCTTCTAGAACAGAGGTGTCAAGCTCAATTTCATTGAGGGCCACATCAGGGCTATGGTTGACTTCAGAGGGGCCGGGTGGCTGTGGGTGACTGGATGGGTGTGGTTAACCGGGTGGGTATGGCCAGCTTGACGCCACTCCCCAAACTGCTGGCATGTTTTCCCTTTCACATTAGGTGAAGCGGGCTAAAGCAATGCAGGCCACTCCTTACATTTTCCAGGATGGCCTGCGGGTTTTATCCCACCACATCTGGCCCTTGGGCCATGTGTGGGACATCCCTGAACTAAGTCCTTCTGAATTCAGAGGAAATGATTCCTAAATCGACAAAAGATTGCAGAAGGAAAGACTCAAAATACTTTAGC
Source organism: Hydrophis major (assembly GCA_033807585.1). Classification (NCBI taxonomy): domain Eukaryota; kingdom Metazoa; phylum Chordata; class Lepidosauria; order Squamata; family Elapidae; genus Hydrophis; species Hydrophis major. The sequence continues at coordinate 5,173,740 of CM066343.1, forward strand.
ATCGCCTCCAACAGCCCTCTGTCATCCAAAAATCGACAACATGGCCATCAAAGGTGGCCCTCTTAGCGATGGCTACAGTTGAGAATGAAGGTTGTTGGAGTCCAACATATCCAGAGGACCTCATGCATGACAACCCCCCCCCCCCGATTAATCCAAAGCTACAATCTGTGGGTTAAAGTTTGGAGAGAGCTGAAGACTGGGATATTCCCCAACCCTTCCCCGGTTTCATACATCTGAATCCAGGTTGAATTCAGAGGGGTGGTGGTGATTATTGCGTTTAATTGGGGGGGGGGTGAGTGAAAGAGGCAGGGTGTTTATGGATTTGCACATATTCCACAAAAACAACAACAACCAAAAAACCCACAGATGACCTAGTCAATTATCCCTGCCAAAATATGTTGCATACTAATATTCTTGGCACAGCTTAGATCCAAAGTTGAAATGGAGGCATTGAAAAGTAAAAAAAATATATGGAGAGGACAGAAAGGTTGTGCACTTCCTTTGTCTCATTCCTTTTTCTTCCTTTCCCCTTCTCTTCCCTCCTTCCTTCCCTTTTCCCCCTCCTCCCTTCCGTTTCCTTCTTTCCCCTTCTCTTCCTTTCCTTTTCCTCCCCTCTTCTTTTCTCCTTCTCTTCATTTCCTTTTCCTCCCTCCCTCCTCCTCCCTCCCTTTCTTCCTTCCCTTTCTCTTCCTTCCCTTTCCCTTTCTTCTTTCCCCTTCTCTTCCTGTCTTTCCTTTTTTCTCCATTCCTCCCTCTTCCCTTCCCTATCCTTCCCTTCCCTAACCTTCTCTTCCTTCCCTTCCCTAATCTTCTCTTCCTTCCTTCCTCCCTCCCTCCCTCTCTTCCTCCCTCCCTTCCTTCCTTCCTTCCTCCCCATTCCTAACCTTCTCTTCCTTTCTTCCTCCCTCCCCCTTTTCTCGCTCTTCAGAATTGAAAGTCTTGATCCCAGTCTAGCAAACAGCTAGGCTATTATTATTTTTTTTCGTAAGAATGAGATGACAGTCCCGTGGGTTAATTGCCATCCTCCTCCATTCTATTGTGTAATGTTTATTTTGAAATAATCTTTCCTGGTATTTTTCTTTGCAAAACGTGACATTACAATTCTGGGAAGTTCTGTGTTTGTGTGCTTTTCTGTCTCTTTGTGTGTTTTGCGTGTGTGGAAGGGAGGCTGATTGACAGTTAGATGAGGGGGGAGAAAGAGATAAGAGAGATGAGAAAGAGAGAGACAGAGACAGAGAGTCAGCTGTGTTGCCGTGGCACTCTGCACGTGGCCTGGATGCTGCTGTCTTGAATTTCTCCACAGGTTCAAGGAACTGAATTACAGACCACCTTTAGACTTACATTTTGGAAAAGAGCTGAAGTTTGAAAAAGTGTTTTGCTGTGAAAGTCCTTGACTTAGGGCCATAATTGATCTCCAAATTATGGTCATCTACCTACCATATGACCATGCCTGATTTTATGACCCATCAACGCACCGCACCCATTATACCTGATGGGAGTTTCCCCACATCTATCATTATCTCTATCATCTACCCGTCTATCTATCATCTATGTATCTAACATCTATCTCTTATCCACCATTATCTATAATTTCTATTTATGTCTGGCTATCCATCCATCATAACTCTTCTATCTATCTCTCTATCTATCTATCTATCTCTCTCTCTCTCTATCTCTCTATCTATCTATCTATCTATCTATCTATCTATCTATCTCTATCTATCTATCTATCTATCTATCTATCTATCTATCTATCTATCATCTAATTATCCTCTTTCGTTCCATCCATCCATCCATCATCTATCCATCCATCCATCATCTAGCTTTCTAGTTCTTTCCTTTCTATTCTTCCATCTCTCTCTCCTCTATCTACCGTTATCTACCTCTATCTATCTATCTATCTATCTATCTATCTATCTATCCTCTATCTATCTATCTATCTATCTATCTATCTATCTATCTATCTATCCATCCATCCATCCATCCATCCATCCATCCATCCATCCATCCATCCATCTATCTATCTATCTATCTATCTATCTATCTATCTATCTATCTATCTATCTATCCTCTCTCTCTCTCTCTCTCTCTCTCTCTCTCCCTCTCTCTCTCTCTCTCTCTCTCTCTCTCTCCTCTCTCTTTCTCTCTCTCTCTCTCTGTTGTGAATTAATAAAAGTGCTTGAATAAAGATTATTGAGAGCTTGGAATAAAGTGCAGGCTTCTGGCCCTGCACTTCTGATTGGCCAATAATAGCGACATCGGATTGGTCCGTTCAGGAGAATCTGATTGGCTATTAACGAGCCTCTCCCATTGGTTAATGGAGCTAGCGCTCCCTGTGTTTTCATTGGTTAAATACTCAAGAGCTTTCCTATATAAAGGGGCCGTTGTGGCCATTGAGCTGAGCTGTTACACCATGTTAATAAAGAGTTTGAAGTTCACTGTTCACCGACTTGTCTCCATCCTTGCGCCCATGCACAGAGCATAACACTGGTGACGAGGATGGGATGTGGAGACGTCAGAGCTGACTGAACAGCGAAGAACGATAACAGAGCACGTGGCTGAAACGCACCAACGGCAGAACCATATCCGGCAGCGTCATACCACCCGCTTCATTCGACCCGGCACAAGAAGATTGGGACTCATATGTGGATCGCTTCCAGATGTTTCTGGAGACCATTTTGAAGGATGCCACTACCGGAAAGAAACAGGTGGTATTCCTAACTCAATGCGGGCCAACCGTATTCAAGATGGCCAAGGCACTAGCAAAACCAGCAGAAGTGAAGTCTATGGATTGGGACGTCCTCGAACCCCTGCTGAGGGCCCACTATGCACCGACCGTGCCAACACTCGTTAGAAGGCATGAATTTTACCAGAGAGATCAGCGGAAGGGTGAAAACGTTGCTGATTTCATAGCAAATCTCCGAAATCTGGGAGGCCTATGCGGGTTTGCCGACCTCGAAGAAGCCCTGAGAGACCGAATAATTCTGGGATTAGAATCACCACATACTCAAAGCAAGCTAATGGCGAAAAGCGACATCAGCCTTGCAGATGCCATTACTGAAGCTACTGCAGCAGAAGCAACCAGGAAGTCAGCTGCCCGAATGCGCCGCACCCACGCCCCGCTTCGCCAACTCGCCCGCGAAGCTTCACCTCACTCAGAAGAACTGGCTACGACAGCCCACCATGAGGACCTCGAATCGTCATCGGGAAGCTATGAAGAAGAGGTCAACAGGCTCCAGTCTGAACAAGACCAATGCCAGAAATCACAGTACCAATGCGCTGGTTGCGGGGCAAACCACCCCCCCGATCAGACTGCAAATTCCTCGACGCGCTCTGCCATGTGTGTGGGAAAAGAGGCCATATCAGACGGGTCTGTAGAAGCAAGCTAGGACCCAGCCAGCCCCCGAGGAGGGCTAACTATCGCCAAACTACAAGAAGTCGTCCTGTAAAGCGAGAACCCTTGAACCACCAATGGAACAACCACTCCTACAGAAACAAACCCCTAAACCACTCACCGAAGTGAGAAGAGGCTCACCAAACTGTCACGATCGGTCATGCCTCATCTCTAGATGCCAAGAAGATCCGAGTGAAAGTGGCCATTGAAAACCAGCCCTGCCTGATGGAAGTCGATTCAGGATTGTCTCTCTCGATGGTTTCCTGGAAGACCCTCAAGCAGCTCACCCCTACTGTCTGGCGGCAAGACCTCAGATTCCAAAGAATCATACTCAAAGACTATCAAGGAAATCGAATTCCAGTCATTGGATCCAGCCGAGTCCGTGTCTCGTTTAAGAATCGTACAGCATTCCTACCCCTGACCGTAGTCGACAGGGATCGGCCTAGTTTGTTAGGCCTCCAATGGTTCGCTCCACTCGGAATTGAAGTAGCCAGCATTCACCGAACCTGCAGCAACGACTGGAAAGAGGATCTCATCCAAGAATTCCAGGACGTCTTTGCAGAAAAACTAGGCGAGTACAAGGGGACCCCGATATCATTTAACCTCAACCCTGAGATAGCTCCCATCTGCCTTAAGCCTCGTCGAGTTCCATTTGCCCTTAAACCAAAGATTGATGAGCAGCTTGATAAATTAATAGCCCAGGGTGTGTTAGAACCAACCGATCACTCTCCCTGGGAAACCCCAATCATGACACCCATCAAGCCGGATGGATCGGTAAGAATTTGTGGGAACTACCGAGCCACCCTGAATTACGCCCTTCAACAAAACACTTACCCGGTACCGGTGGTGCAACAACTTCTCCATTCCCTGGGGGGCGGAAAAGTCTTTGCTAAACTAGACTTAGCCCAGGCATACCAACAACTGCCTGCAGACAAAAAAACGGAAGAGGCCCAAACGATCGTTACGCACCGAGGTGCATTTAAATGTAACCGACTCCAATTCGGAGTAAACATGGCTCTGGGAATCTTTCAAAGTTTGATGGAAAGACTATTACAAGGGATAAAAGGCGTTTCCCATATTTTGATGACATGTTAACTGCTGCCCCGATTCGAGAAATACTAAGGGAGTGCCTGGGGTTGGTTCTCCAGAGATTTAAAGACTCAGGTCTCAAAGTTAAAAAATACAAGTGTCAACTATGTACAGATCATGTAGAATTTTTAGGATACTTAATTGATAAACAAGGCATTCACCCCATTGATAGCAAACTTAGGGCAATCAAAAATGCCCCCAAACCCCACAATAAGGTCGATCTCCAGGCTTTTCTAGGCCTTATCAATTTTTATAACATTTTCCTGCCTCAGAAAGCAACCGTAGCAGAACCCCTACATTGTTTGTTGGACAAAAAAGCAACCTGGGTATGGGGACACAGAGAGGAGCAGGTGTTTCGACAAGTGAAAAATTTATTGACTTCTGATGCTGTTTTGATGCAGTATAACGAGACTTTACCTTTAACGATCACGTGTGATACATCACCATTCGGAGTGGGCGCCATTTTGAGCCACGTTTGATCAAATGGTAGTGAAGCCCCTGTTGCCTATTTTTCAAAGACGCTATCAAAAGCAGAACGCAATTACAGTCAAATTGATAAAGAAGCCCTGGCTATTGTGTCTGCTGTAAAGAGATTTCATGAATATGTGTATGGCCGAACCTTTACTATAGTGACTGACCACAAACCATTGCTGGGAATAATAGCGGGAGATAGGCCAACCCCTTATATATTATCTCCCAGAATGACTCGCTAGTCAGAATTCTTGGCAGCATATAATTATAAGTTGCAACACTGCCCAGGAAAAGCCATTCCCCACGCCGACGCATTAAGCCGTGCACCACTTCCGGAAACCGTTGACGACCCCGCTCCGACCGTCACAACACTGCAGATCGAGACACTTCAAACACCGCCAGTGACAGCCTGAGATATCGCGATTGAAACGAAATGTGACTCCATTTTGGCACGAGTCCTCAGCTGGGTCAAGCGTGGATGGCCACTGGACCAAATACCTGACGACTACGTCCCCTTCAAAAATTGACAAACGGAACTGTTTTCCCAGAAGGGCTGCGTTATCTGGGGAGATAGAGTCGTTGTCCCAGAGCGGTTACAGCGAGCGATACTGAGAACCTTGCACGATGGCCACCCCGGCATCGTGTGCATGAAAGCCCTCGCACGAAGCTACGCTTGGTGGCTGGATATCGACAAGCAGATCGAAGCCTGGGTAAAAGCTTGTCACAAATGCCAGGAAGTTAGCAATGCCCCTCCGAAAGCAACCCCAACAGAATGGGAAACACTGAGGGGACCATGGTCCCGTATTCATCTGGACTTTGCGGGACCTACCAAAGGACACACATTTTTATTAACGGTGGATGCCTACTCGAACTGGCTTGAAATCCATGAGATGAGAAATACAACAACCGAATCAGTCATCAGGAAACTAGACAGATTATTTGCAACACACGGATTACCAGACGTTCTGCTATCCGACAACAGGCCCCAATTTACCGCACTGTCTTTTGAACAGTACCTGGCGGACCGCAGTATTCGCCATGCGCTGCTTTGCCAGCGCATCCTGCGGCCAATGGAAGGGCCGAGCGCATGGTACAATTCATCAAAAAACCTTGCATAAAATGGACTATGGCGATATCGAAGAGAAGATTAACCAGATACTCCTTTTGCAGCATATCATTCTGCACAGCGTCAACTCTGGCTGAGTTGTTGATGGGGCGGAAGCTCCGCTCCCACCTCGACCGTCTATACCCATCATATGAACCTGAAAAACCACACGGATCCAGCGGGAATTGCCGTAACTTCCAAGTAGGCGACTTGGTTTTCGCTAGGAAGTTTTCAGGCGATCCTTTGTGGGTCGAGGCAACTGTAATCCAAGTAACCGGGCCCAGATCGTACCGGGTGAGATGTTGTGACGATAGAATATGGAAGCGCCATATTGATCAGCTGCATTCAAGGCTGCAGTCAGGGATCTCCGAGTCTCCTGACTTCCAAACTGAGGGGGGAGGAGACGCCGAGGAAGCTGAATTTGAAACGGCAGAAAGCACAAGCGGAAGAAATGACTGCTCAGAGGCAACACGTGAAGAAGGATCGGGGATGGGGGTAAGCTCGCCTCAAGGAGATGCCAAGAACATTAGCGGCAACGAAAATTTGGATACAGAACTGGAGGCACCCTGTTCACCGGATAACGTCCTATCCCAACAAGACTGTAGCCAAATACCGGGAGGACAACGTAAATCAAATAGACAATCAAAACAACCTGCCTACCTCAAAGACTACATGACTGCACCCCTTAAATGGAACCCGGGGGGAAGGAATGTTGTGAATTAATAAAAGTGCTTGAATAAAGATTATTGAGAGCTTGGAGTAAAGTGCAGGCTTCTGGCCCTGCACTTCTGATTGGCCAATAATAGCGACATCGGATTGGTCCGTTCAGGAGAATCTGATTGGCTATTAACGAGCCTCTCCCATTGGTTAATGGAGCTAGCGCTCCCTGCGTTTTCATTGGTTAAATACTCAAGAGCTTTCCTATATAAAGGGGCCATTGTGGCCGTTGAGCTGAGCTGTTACACCATGTTAGTAAAGAGTTTGAAGTTCACTGTTCACCGACTCGTCTCCATGCTTGCGCCCATGCACAGAACATAACACTATCCTCTCTCTCTCTCTCTGTTTCTCTTATCTATCTATCTATCTATCTATCTATCTATCTATCTATCTATCCTCTCTCTCTCTATCTATCTATCTATCTATCTATCTATCTATCTATCTATTATCTATCTATCCTCTCTCTTTATCCTCTCTATCATCTCTCTATCATCTCTCTCTCTCTCTCTCTCTATCATCTCTCTCTATCATCTATCTATCTATTATCTATCTATCTATCCACTCTCTCTCTATCCTCTCTCTATCATCTCTCTCTCTATCATCTCTCCCTCTCTCTCTCTCTCCTCTCTCTCTCTCTCTCTCTCTTCTCTCTCTCTCTATCATCTCTCTATCATCTCTCTCTATCCTCTCTCTCTCTCTCTATCCTCTCTCTCTCTATCTATTATCTCTCTCTCTCTCTCTCTGTAATCATCTAGCTACTTTTCCATCTATCTATTCATCCATCATTTATCTACCCATCTTTCTAGCTAGCTAGTTAGCTAGCTCTCTCTCCCCCCTCCATCATCATCATCATCATCTAATTTTTTTTAAAAAAAGCAGATCCGCAGAGATGGACGCCTGACACACAGAGCTGCTGCATCCTCTCCCTGCTGATGGTAACCGCAATTTGGCCCTCCGTTCGACTGACTCAGGGATAATACGGCAGAGCGGAGGGAGGGGGAGGGGGGCTCATTTCAAGGGCTGCGTCAAGACTAGCCAGGAGCTCAACCGGGGTGAATTTTTTTTGGGGGGGTGGGGGTAGGAGAAAGAGGGGGTGTGTGGAAAGGAGAGAATAGTCCCTGGAAGAGCTAAGCTGGCTGGCCCCTGGGCATGTGCAGGTCTCCTTCCCACCAAGAGGCGCGACTTCGGCCCTTCCCCGTCTTGGCTGTCCCCGGCCGGTCTCGTGCGCTTAGCCCAAGGATCCAGGGCTGATCTCATCCCTGCTTTTGCGGTCGTCACATCTGGAATCAATTACAGAAGGGTTTTACCCCCCCCTTCCTCCTGGAGGAGGGAAAAAAAATTGTGTTCAAAACACAGATGGAATTAGCAAGAAATGACGGAGAGGGATCCAAAAAATTTCTGTCTCTCTCTCTCTATATATTACCACGTTCCCCAAGTTTCTATAGGCACACGCACACACACACACACACACACACACACACCCCTAAAAAAATATATGGCAGGATGGAAAGAACAAGAGCGAAGCAATAGCAGATTTCCCTTTCGAGCCAAGCTGACTTAAATTCTGAGTTCCTGTATTCAACAAAAGCTCAACAACGCCTATTTAGGCTCCAGATGTTGAGCAGTGGAGACAGGAAGGGAACTGCAAAGATAGAAGGCATGGTTGGGGGGCAGGTGGGAGTAGGGAAGGAGCTGGCAGGGAGGGCCTTCCCAAAAACGGAAGGAGCAACGAAGCCCATCGTGCTGCGCTGCGAGGATGAATTCAACGGGCGTGGCGGGTGGGAGCGGGGAGAGGGGAGAAAACCTGGTCAGGCTCCCATTTGGGACAGCCTGGCTTGAGGCCAACATTTAGAGCAGAAAGGGCATTTGATTTAGATTTAGATTAACAGAGTTGGAAGGCACCTTGTAGGGTAGATGTCCAACCCCCTGCCCAAGCAGGAGACCCTACACCATTTCTGGCCGTCCAGTCTCTTTGTCAGTGTTCCAGAAAACCTCACCTTCAACAAATAACTTCGAGACAGGCTTGCTCTCAAAGTCTCCTTTTATTAGAGTAGTTAACTGGCACATCTGGGAAATCCCGAATCTGAAAGTTCTAGGTTTCCCTCCAATAAGTAAAAAAATTACAAATCCACCCCCTGCACCCATCATTCCATCACATGCCCCAATCATCATCCGTCCCAATTTAAGACATTCCCTCTACTACTGCTCAGCCAGGTGCAGGAAGAACATGACCTTGACTCTAAAAAAGAATGCTATTATGTCTAACCACATTCCCTCCATGAAACTGCCCCTCCCATTATCCCAGGTTCAAGAATGGAAGCTTCTGGGGCTAATATGGCTTTCAAAGCTGACACTCTTCTTGAAAGCTTCCAGGGATGAACTTCCGAAGTCAACTTCTGTTCCATTGCTGGATTGTTCTCACTGTCAGAAAATTTTTGTACCCACTTTGGGTTTAATTCATTTAAATTGAAAATGCCCCCTCCCCGTCACCTCTGCAGAAAGCAAAGAAAATTATGTTCCCCTACCACCTGTGAAAAGCGTTATTTTCCAGTGAGAAGGAAGACTGTATGGAAAATGTCATTTTTGCACTGAAGGAAAGGAAAAAGAAACCAAAGAGATCCTTTAGGATTTGTAAGAATGCATGCATCTTCCCGATTTTCCTTCATAAGGTCTAGTGACTTGAGTTTGGGCAGGCAGAGGTTCCCATAGGTTCAGAGCGGGAGGGGTGTGTATGTGTGTGTGAGGCCTTACAGGGACCCCCATGGATGGAGAGAGAGAGAGAACTCAGGCGGGTCCTTTGCAGAAAAGAAGATAACATTCCTGCAAAATTGGCTGATAATAAATTTTGCTTTTTCAGCCAGGATGGGATCTCTCCTCCTTTGGCCAACTGGATACTTTTCTTTCCTGGCAAGGCCTCCATTTTTTCGGCCTCTCCCCTGGTTTTCGTCCGCACCCTGGCCAAGGAGTTTGAAAACTTTTTAAAACTTATGTGGAAAATCTCAGTTCTCCAGGCGTCCCGCACGAAGCAAGCGGGTGGGAAAGCAATTTGCTGACTTCTTTTTTTTAATCCTGGCTCACGATTCATCTTGCAGCTGAGGTCTAGGTCGGAAGGCAAGGACTGGATTCCAGGGCAGGAATTCAACAACAACAACAACAACTACAACAACAACAACAACAATAATAATAACAACCAATTCTCTCACTTTCCTGTGCTGGAAAGTTTGTCTGAAAGCAAGACTCGTTCCACAAAGACAGCCTCGTATCTCTTGTCCCCAGAGAGGATTTTGTCAATCTTCTTCTTCTTCTTCTTTAAACAGAATTACGGAATGATACAGTGGGAAGGGACTGTAGAGGTCTTCTAGTCCAACCCCCTACTTAAGCAGGAGAGTCTATATGACTCTGGATAAATGGCAAAAAGGCCAATTCTTTTTCCTCTTGCAGAATAAATTGAGCAAAGAGCATAGGTATTTAAAAAAAAAAAGTCTGTAATCATGGATTACACCTAGTCCTTGACTTATGACCGTTATAGAGCCAAAATTTCCATTGTGAAGCAAGACATTTAAGTGGATTTTGCCCTGTTTTATGACTTTCTGGCCTTACGGGAATCGTTGTGGTTGATAAGTTCGTTACACGGTTGTTAAGTGAAACAGGCTTCTCCCTTGACTTTTGCTTGTTGGAAAGTCACCAAAGGGGATCATGTGACCCTGGGAAACAGTAACCGTCATAAATCTGAGTCAGTGGCCAAGTGTCTGATCATGTGAATTTGCGCATGCCTTTTTGAAGTGTTGTCATTGTCAGCTTTTTTGGGGGCGGGGGTGGCAAGTACAACACAGGCCTTGTTTAGTGGCAACGATCAGTTCACTTGTGTGAGGCGACCGAGGCCTCATTTTTGGACCTTCTGAGATGACGAAAGGAGAAACTTCTTCAGAAACGGCGTTCCACAATTGGGTCTTGAAACCTCAGCCAGGCTCTGTGGCATTGTGGCTTAAATTTGGGCCTTGTGTTTTCTCGACCTGGGCAATTTTAAGACATGTGGACTTCAACTCCCTGAATTCCATGCTGCCTGCGGAATTAGAACAAAATAGAATAACAGAATTGGAAGGGACCTTGGAGGTCTTCTAGTCCAACCCCCTGCCTAGGCAGGAAACGCTATATCATTTAAGAAAAATGGCTGTCCAATCTCTTCTTAAAAACTTCCAATGTTGGAGCATTCACAACTTCTGGAGGCAAGTTGTTCCATTGATTAATTGTTTTAATATCAGGAAATTTCTCTTTAGTTCTAAATTGCTTCTCTCCTTGACTAGTTTCCACCCATTGCTCTTTGTCCTTCCTCAGGGCTTTGGAGAATAGCTCGACTCCCTCTTCTTTATGGCAGCCCCTGAGATACTAGGGCACTGCTTCATGTCACCCCTAGTCCTTCTTTTCACTAGACTAGACATACACCATTCCTGCAACCATTCTTCATGTTTTAGCCTCCAATCCCCGAATCATCTTTGTTGCTCTTCTCTGCACTCTAGACTCTCCACATCTTTTTTACATCGTGGCGATCAAAATTGGATGCTATATTTCAAGTGTGGCCTTATCAAGGCATTATACGTAAAATGGTATTAAACACTTCATATGATCTTGATTATATCTGTGTTGGCTTTTTGGCAGCTGCTGCACACCGCTAGCTCCTATTTTAATGGTTGACCACTGGGATTCTCAGATCCCTGTCACAGTTACTACTATTGAGCGAGATACCATATACCGGTGGTGGCTAACCTTTTTGAACTCCTGTGTCAAAAATTGCCAGCACCCAGAAGGCAATGCGTGCATCCCCCGCCCCCTGCACATGTGCATAACCCCCCCGCCCCCTTATCTGCACTGCATCTTTCAGCTGATTTTCTGCCGTTTGAGGCCTTTTTTGGCCTGCCAGAGGCTTGAGGGAAGCCTCTGCAGGCTTAAAAATATGCCCGTGTCCTCACTTCCTGTATTTCCGGAAATACAGGAAGTGATTAAACAGGCCTATTTTTTGGCCAGCAATGGCTTCTTTCCCTCAAGCCTCTGGCAGGCCAAAAAAGGCCTCAAACGGGCAGAAAATCAGCCAAGAGACACGTGTATGCGCAGTGAGGTAAGTTTGCCTGGGCTTGCATGCCCACACAAATGGGTATGTGTGCCATTTGTGGCATGCGTGCCATAGGTTCGCCATCACAGATATATATATTGTACCTGTGGATTTGATTTTTCTTGCCTATTTTTTTTCACCGTTGAATTTCATTTTGTTAGATAGGGCCCAATTCTGGGAGTTGAAGCCCACGTCTTAAAAGCTGTCAGGTTTTTGAGAAACATCGCGATTGAACAAAGAAGTTGCCTAAAATGACGCTTCTTTTTGTCCTTCTCAGCCTTTGACTGACAGGTTCTAGCAACTTCAAGCCCCAGAATTCTCAGTCAGAAAAGTCCAAAGGAACTCTACGGTTGGTCCTCAACATAAGGCCACGACTGAGCCCAATGTTTCTGTGACTAAGGGAAAGGTGCATTAAGTGAATTTTACTCCGTTATACAACCTTTCTTGCCACAGTTGTTAACCAAATCACTGCAGTTGTTAAGTGAATCTGGCTTCCCCATTGATGTTGCTTGCCCCAAAAGGATCACATGGCCCCAGGACGCTGCCGCTGTTGTAAATGAGACAATTGGCAAGCCTCCAAATTTTGATCACTATAACCGTAGGGATATCGACCACAGCTGGAAATATGGAAAAACGGCCTTTTGTTTCAGTGCCGTTGTACCTCTGAATGATCACTGAATGAACTGTTGTAAGTCGAGGACCATATGTAGTCCCAAATCCACCCAGACAAATAAAGTGAAGCCAAGCAATTGGAGTCTCCCAAATGCATCCACAATCCTTGACTCAGGAATGTATGGGGCAAATATTCCCCCAACAACGTATAAACAAGAGAGCAAGGCTTTCTGGAAGATAAGGCCCTCTAGAAGGTGTGTGACAGTTGCAAGGGTGTGTTGAAACTATGCACGCCTTTGGTCAATGCAAGGATGTAGATAAACGTGCCAGGGTAACACTCCTCCCCATCTCACCTCCAACCTTGGATTATAAACAAAGAGAAAATGAGCAGAAAACAGTATAAGAAACATTAATCAATCAGAAGAGAGCTGGAAGGGACCTTAGAGGTCTTCTAGTCCAACCCATGCTCAAGATTTCTGGCAAATGGTTGTCCAATCTCTTCTTAAAAAACAATGTAGGTGATGGAGCACCTACAACTTCTGGTGGCAAGCTGTTCCATGGGTTAATTAGTGATTGAATGATTGATACAGATGAATCGGAAGGGACCTTGTAGGTCATCTAGTCCAGGAGACCCTACACCATTTCTGACAGATGGCAGTCCAGTCTCTTCTTTAAAGCCTCCAATGATGAAACGCCCTTAATTCCTTGCGGGGTGGATTTGGTGCAACTGAACTGAGTATTTACTGGCCAGATGCCCTTCCTATTGCCGATGAGGAGTTATATTCATCAGATATTAACATAGTAACAGAGTTGGAAAGGATCTTCTAGGCCATCTAGTCCACCCCCCCAAAGCAGGAGACCCTACACCATTTCTGACAGGTGGCAACACAGTCTCTTCTTGAAAGCCTCCAGGGATGAAGTTCCCACAACTTCCAAAGGCAACTTCTCTTCCATTGGTGGATTGCTCTGTCAGAAAATTTGGGTGCACGAGTAAAAATCAAGCTAGGACTTACTTTCAGGGTAGCTCGTATTTTCAAGGAAACAGGGTAGATATATTTATTATACATAGATATATTTATTATAGATTTATAAACCTTTTTTTTTTTTTTGGAAGCTTGAGAATGCAGAGGGAGAAAGGACAATTATTTCTGGACCTGCTGGAGGGAGTCTCCTTTGGGCCGAAGTCTCTTGCGCCGCTTCTCTTCTTGGTCTTCTTCCTGCTTTTTCTGTTTTGCTTCCCACTTTTTCATCCCGTGGTCCAGTTCAGAAGAGAGCTGGGCTATGCGCCTCTGAAGGACCAAAAATTAGAGAACATTAAAAAGGGCCCGGGGAGATGTCCTTCAGATGCCCCCTTTTAACTTTCCTGCTGGGATGGAGATTCTCAATTGATCCAGGTCATGGCTGTCCCAACTGGACTTTATGGTTTTTTCTTTTGAATATATTTCGCTTCTCATCCAAGCAGCTTCTTCCACTCTGATAGGATGATGGGGAATGGAAGGATTGCTATTTCTTGCAGACAGCTGGTCATTTGCATCCTTTTTAGAGAGCCACTGAGGCCACTTGCAGGTTTATCTGTGTCCTTGGGGTCACCTGAATGGTGTTCCTGGTTCCTGTACTCTGCAATTTTTTTCCTCTGGAAGTCCATTCCTACCCCCACCCCATTCAAAGGGTGTTCATCCCAAACTGTATATCTAAAAGTCTCAGTCATCCAGGTCGTGGTTGTCCCAGAGGTGCTTTTTCCAGGAGGCAACCGGGACTTTGTTGGGTTTTTCCTTTTTTTTTCTTTTGAAGATGTTTCGCTTCTCATCCAAGAAGCTTCCAGGAACCAGTTGCACTACTCAGGTGACCCTGAGGACACAGATAAGCCTCCAGGTGGCCTTAACAAAGGATGCAAGTGACCAGCTGTCTGCTAGGAGGATAAATCCTTTTGTTTCCCACCATCCAGTCAGAGCCAAAGAAGCTTCTTGGATGAGAAGTGAAACGTCTTAAAAAAAACAGGAAGTCTAGTTGCCTCTTGGAAAAAAAAAGCACCTTTGGGACTCCCCGCAGGGAATTGCAAACATGCAACCCAAGCCTTCATTTCTGAAGGACAGGTGGAACCCCCACGCCCCCAAATCGTGACTGTTAAGTAAGTCGCATCACATTTTTTGCCATGCAACTAGAAAGGGTACTTACCACTAATTCCCTTTTTTTCCCCTGTCGTCGGAGATGGCCTGACATGGGAGGGGCGGGCCTGCCATCTGCCATGAGTGGGAGTGGGGGAGGGGTTAGTGGAAGAAAAGCACAGTGGTTATGTTCTGACCCAGCTCCCCAAACACAACACACCCTCTAATGTGAACTCAAAAGATTTCTTTATTACGAATGCTGGCAGCCCTGGCAAAAAGTTCCTGTTGTAGGCTAACAAGTCCGTCCGTCCAGAAGATGAATAGTTGTCTGCCACATCTATGCACCTTCGCCCCCTGCCTTTTATCCCCAGAGCTAGGGTGGGGCTTTGCTAGCAGTGGTGGCTTTTCCGTCCCGAGGACCAGCCCATAGATTTCCACTGCTCTCCTTTCCTCTGCCTTCTGACCATCTGTGCGTCAGGCACTGGACTCGGCTGTTCCTCCTCTTCCTCATCAGCCACCTCTAGACCTGGGGGCTGTTGACTCTCCATCTGAGGGCTGACAGACAGCCCAGGCTCCCCCCTCTCTGCCAGCCCCATTCCCTCTTCCCCCTTGCAGCTCCTAGGTTGCCCTGATGCTGACCCTGACTCACACACCTCTTCCTCCTCTGATTTGACTGCTGGAGGGGCCAGGGATCGATAGGCTACAACAGGTTATTGAAGACACAGGTTGGCATTCTTGAGGTTGGGGTGGGGAAAGGGGATAGTTTTGTGGGAGGGGAAGATGTGTGCATGAACACTTATTGTTCGCACGAGCGGGTCAGTGCGTGCATGTGCACGGATTAGCCGGCTATTCATGCAGCCCGGTTGTGAATAGACCATGGCCTGAAAGGGGGCCATGTCCCACAGGTTATGGACCCCTGTTCTGATGTACCCTGGTGCCAAGCCATTTAGAAGATCTTTCAAAGTGACAGGTTCAAACTGTGCTAGGCAACTATATAAATACAGCTGGAATTCTCCATTGACCAGAAGCCCCTTGTCAATCATCTTGCCGCTGTATTCTACCCGATTCTCCTTTGAAGATTGTGTTCCCTAAAACAATTAAAAAAGCAGGGCTTGGTTTGATTCTGCTTTGGTCTTCCTCAAATTGGTTTGAGGGACTCTTGGCATAAAAGCAGCCTGTCAATCTCAACAGATAATCTGTTCCCTGCCCGCTCTTGTTTACCAGCAAAAGACCAATCCGGTAAATCGGTAGTCAGCCCCTGATCAGATGGGTTTTCAGGGAGTCCGTGCCTGTAAAAAGAAGACAAAATAGCTTGTGCAGCTCTCTCAGAAATTAAACATATCGCCAACAAATCAAAAGGGATTGGAGTCCACCTCTACTGATAGTGTAAGTGATATTTTGGGGGACATCTCAGCTCAGTTCTGACCCCTTCAACAGCTCCCAGCCTCCAATTTCCTAAACAGTAAATTGCAAAATATTCCTGTCTCTGATACTGGAGAGTTACAGTCGGTAGAACAGAGTTGGAAGGGACTTTGGAGGTCTTCTAATTCAAGCAGGAAACCCTATACCATTTCAGACTAGTGTTGGAGCGCCCACAACTTCTGGTGGCAAGCGGTTCCATTGGTTCGTAGTCCAACCTGTTAGGAAGTTTCTTAGTTCTAGGTTGGTTCTCTCCTTGATTAGTTTCCATCCATTCCCTCCCCATGAGAATCATCTCACTCCAATGGGGTTGGCCCACCCTATTCATGGCGGCAGGGTCAAGGAAAAGAGCCTTTTTGGCAGTGGCTCCTACTGTTCTGTCCTAGGCTTCCTAAAAGCATGAAGCTGACTCCTTGTCCCAATAAAACCTCTTTTATTTAGGTTGAAGTGAATTCCTCTCTAGCAAAGTCCCGCCAACAGTATTTCAAGAGATTGCACAACCACAGACTTTTATCAGTCTTGGAGAGCTTCCAGGCTGATATCTTCCAAGTGCCACACTATAGCAGACAATACTTGGCAAGGAGTCAGGAGCAGATCTTCACCCTAATGAATTGAATTGTCTCCTGCAACCCGCCCCCCCCGCTTCTCGTTATTCCCTATGGATGGGGCCATTCACCTGTGCCTTTATTCCCGACTCGATCCTTGTTCCTTAGCTGTTCCTTTCTCCTGGCAGCTCTGAGCATGCGCACACTGGGAACAGGCTCCAGCTGTTCTTCTTCCCCACTGATTTCTGAGTTTGAAGGCAGCTGATAACTGTCAGATGGCCCTGGCCCCATTTCTACTTCTGATGCAGAGCTCTCATCAGAGCCTTCCCCAGACTCCAGGAGTGGCCCATGTTCCTCCCCAATCTCCTCACTGTCTGAGTCAGCCGCCAGTTCTGCTGGCTGCTGGAGGGCCACAACACCTACCTTCTGGAGGTGAGCATGCTGAGATGAGACCCAACCCACCCTTTTGGCCTTCTGAGAGGGCCTAAAGATCTGGTTCTGCCAACTATCCTAGGCCCCGATAAGACGTGTCATTCTGGAGGGAGTTACTGGATTAAGACAACAATAAAAAAAAGACTATTACAGCTCAGAGTTAAACTGTGAGGTCTTTGGTGCTATCTGAGCTTGGTTGTTTCCTCCTTTTTTTCTTGTCCTAGCCCTGATGAGGTAACCTAGTTTGGTAAAAAAGAAAAAAACAACCAAGCTCAGAGAGCACCCCGCCCCAGGACAAAAATAAAACCCCTATCTCCTCCTTGTGTGTATCCTGGTCCCTTCCTTCCCATTTTTGTTCATTCCTAAATTAATTTTAGTGCGACTATTTACCATGTCAATGTTTTAACGTTGTATGGTTTACATATAAGAAACATAGATAGCTATTCTATCAGATGATATAGCTAGAAAGAAAGATAGATTCAAGTAGATGATAGTAATAAATAGAATGATATAAATAGTTAATATAGATAATATACAGTAGATGATATAGATAGTGATTGATAATTAGATAATGCATTGATTTAGATGATCAATATAAATAATATAGATAGGTGATAGATGATACAGATAGATATAAATAGAAAGATGATATAGATAACAGATATAATATACAGTAGATGATAGATGATAAATAGATATAGACAGTGATAAATAGGTGGATATAGATGATCAATATAGATAATATAGATGATAAATATAGATGATATAGATAATAGAATGATAGATACAGACAATAGATAAATAAGATATAATAGAGGATAAGACAGTAGAGGATAGATATAGACAGTGATGTATGTATGTAGGTAGGTGAATGGATAGAAAGGTAAATAGGTGGATACGATAGATAGATAATGACAGGTAAATAGATAATGATAGATCATAGATAAGATAGACAGACAGACGGACAGACACACACACGGAGCAGGCACTCACTTTATTCTCCATTCACTTCCGGCATACTTCATGGCACTGCAGTGGAAACTCCGAGCCAACTTCGCAAGCTGGGGTCCTATAGGATAGGAAACCAGACAGAAAAGGCATGGCTGAATCATAAGAGTCATGTGGTTGGCCTAGAAACCTCATCAAACCATTTCGCCATTATTATGTATTGTCTATTTGACCCATGTTCTTCTGAGCAGTCAAAGCTTTACATGCGTTGTCACGGTCAGACTTCAGAAACTCCGACTAGCTGAGGCGAACATTAAAAATGATACAGAAAGGCTTCCTTCCTTTTCAGATGCTTTCTGAGTGGCATAGACTAAATAATTAAAGTGTAACTAATTATTCTGATTCTAATGTTAATTTTATTGATTATATTGCACCCCACCCAGATCCTATCTCTGAGGGGGATGGGCCATTAAGAAATATGATAGATAGGTAGAGGGAGGGGGAGAGAGAGGGAGGGGGAGAGAGAGAGAGAGAGAGGTGTCTATAGAGATTCTCAAGTGACCCTGGTCATTGTTCTCCCAAAGGTGCTTTCTCAAGAGGAAACTAGACTTTCCAGAAAATCCAGTTGTCTCTTGAAAAAGAGTCTTTGGGATAGATAGATTAATAGATAGGTAGGTAGGTAGATGATAGATATGATAGACAAACATCTAATCATACAGTAGATAGATACAATAAGAGAGATTGATATAGATAGTAGTTAATAGATAATTTATATATATATATACGTGTTTGTGTGTGTGTGTTTTCTGAGGTTCTCGCGGGTATTTGTATGTGGATCTTTGGTTATTCGGGTTTTCTCCCGCGTAAGATTGGAAGTACCAAGGCAACGTTTCGATGAAGTCTCATTCATCATCTTCAAGCTTGGTCTTCAGCTCTGTGCTTCTCAGAGTGATGTGAGCTTGCAGCTGCTTCTTCCTTTTAACTGCTCCTGGGTGTGTGACTTGATTGGCTGGGGGCTTGGCTGTGTTCTGATTGGGTGGGGTGTGTTCTGATTGGTTGGGGATTTGCCTGTGTTCTGATTGGCTGGGGGGTTGGCTGTGTTCTGATTGGCTGGGGGCATGTTCTGTTCAGTTAGGGGCTTGGTTGTGCTCAGGTTAGTCTTAGTTGCTGGGGGATTTGAGCTGGTGAGCTGTGATCTTGCTGTTTGGCTTCGAGTTCGTGGTCGTGCTGCATCTTCATGGTGGGGGTCAGTTCGCTTCATGTATGGCTCAGAGGGGTTTGAAGTGGGTAGCTGCAGTGCGGCTTCTGGTCTGTGGTTGTGTCTCATCTTCTGTGTGGGTGTGAGTCTGCTTTCTACGTGGAAGTGTGGTGGTGGCATCTTGTGTGGCTATCAGGGGTGTGGGTCTGGTGTCATTCTTCATGTTAGGTACGCGTCTGTTCATGAGGGCAGGTTTCCAAATGGCTGGTAGGCGGGAGGTATCATCTCGTTTATTCATGCTGTGTGGGCGTTTTTCTATCTCTATGGCTTCTCTGATTATTCTGCTGCTGAAGTGTTCGGTTTTGGCGATAGTTCTGGTATTTTTAAAGTCAATCTCATGTCCTGTGGCTTTGAGGTGTTGGACCAGGGAAGAGGTCGGTTCTTCCTTTTTGATTGAGTTCTTATGTTCTTCAATGCGTGCACTTATTCTTCTGTTAGTTTGTCCAATGTATGTGGTGGGGCAGGCAGTGCAAGGGATTTCGTATACTCCTTGATTTTCTAACTCGATTTATTCCTTAGGGTTTCTTAGGATGGTGGATATCTTTTTGTTTGTGCAGAATGCTGTTTTAATGTTGTGTTTTTGGAGGATCTTGCTGATTTTGTCTGTAGTGCCTTTTATATATGGGAGGAGGGCTTTGCCATTCTCTTGTTCTCTGTCTTGGATTTTGGTTGGGGTTTCTTTTTGGATTAGGTGGGTGATCTTCTTTCTTTGGAATCCATTGGCTGTCAGCACGCCGGTGAGAGTGTGTAGTTCGGTCTCTAGGTGTTGTTCGTTGGCTAAGCATTTTGTTCTGGAGATGAGTGTCTCGGCTACGGAATTGATCTGTGCTGGGTGGTGGTCTGAGAGTGCGTGTAGATAGCGGTTTGTATGTGTTTTCTTCTGGTAGATGGTGTGTCCTAGGGAGCCATTGGATTTTTTGTATACCAAGACATTTAGGAAGGGAATCCCTTCCTATAGCATAATATATATATATATATGCTATAGCACCCCAAAAAATCCCCACAGAATCCATCATATGTGCAGTAGAATCCAGCCTAACTAAATTAAATACAGATGAAGCTGATAAAATAAGACACCAAGTTACCAACATCCTATGCACAAGCAAACCACCCAAAAGCAACTTGCAGCAAAATGAAATTAAAGCGCTACAAATCCTGAAAAGAGACAGCAACATAATCATCCTCCCAGCAGATAAAGGATTGCCACTGTAGTAATGGACAGAAAAGACTATGAAACAAAATTGACAGACCTACTCCAAGACTCCACATACAAACCCATAAACAGACCCAACCACATATCTGGAAAAATTAACCAAGAAGAAAATTATAACCAGCCACATAAGCAAAGAGATCCAACACACGATCATACCCAGAGAGAAATCTTCCAGATGCCCCAAACTATACGGCCTCCCAAAAATACACAAAGAAGGCATACCTCTCAGACCCATAGTCAGCTCCAGAGGAGCACCACTACAAAACCTAGCTAAACACCTAGCAAAAGAGCTACAACCCCATGCTGAAACAGCAGCTTCTCATGTATAAAACTTATAGCACTTCTTGGAAATGATCAAAGATCTACACATGGAGCAAGAAGATCTGCTTGTAAGTTTTGACATGGTTTCACTATTCACTCAAGTCTCAATAAAAGAGACCCTTGAAATCATCAAAAATAAATACCAACCAGCTAAACACCTCATGGAACTAACAGAACACTGCTTAACTAACACATATTTCATATGCAAAGGACAAAGATACAAACAAATTGAAGGAGCCCCCATGGGATCACCACTGTCACCTGTCATTGCAAACCTGTTCATGGAAGAATTCGAATCCAGAGCCCTGGCCAATGCCATCCTCAAACCCAAACTATGGTTAAGATATATCGATGACACATTCGTGATTTGGCCCCATGGATAAGAAAACCTAAACAATTTCCTAATACACCTAAACAGCGCACACCCCAAAATCAAGTTCACCATGGAAACAGAAACAAACAAACAACTACCATTCCTAGATGTACTAATCTACAAAAAAACAGATGGCACACTAGGACACACCATATACCAGAAGAAAACACACACCAACCTCTACCTCAACGCCCAATCCTACCACCACCCAGCACAGATAAACTCCGTGGCAAAAACACTAATTACTAGAACCAAACGCCTGGCAGACAAGACACACATTAAGACTGAACTATGCACCCTGACTAAAATATTGACAGCCAACGGCTTCCACAAAAGTAAAATCACCAACTTGATCCACAAAAACACACTGAGACATAATAGAGACCCAGAAGATGAACAGACCCATGGAACAGCTGTCCTGCCCTACATAAGAGGCACTACAGACAAAATTAGTAAGATTCTATACAGACACCACATCAAGACTGCCTTCAAAACAGGCAGAAAAATAGCAGCCATCCTCAGAAACCCCAAAGACAAAATTGACCTGGAAAACCAAGGCATATACGAAGTCCCCTGTGCATCATGCCCGGTCACATACATTGGACAGACCAATAGAAAAATAAGCACCCGCCTGGATGAACACAAAAATGCAGTCAAAAAGCTGGAACACACTTCCTCACTAGTCCAACACATGGAAGCCACAGGTCATAGCATCAACTTCAATGGCACCAAAACCCTAGCCACTATAGAAAATCCCAGCCACAGAATCATCAGAGAAGCCATAGAGATTGAAAAAAGACCAGAAAGCATGAACAGAAGAGATTATTCCACCAGGCTGTCAATCATTTGGAAACAAAAAAATCTCCACACCACAAGCCAGGCAAACACCTGGGCACAAACAGATCCCCCCTGATACCTCCAGCTCAAACACACCCCAACCAGGCACCCAGATGAAACCCAGCTTCCTAACTAATGATAGCCGTCTATTTACCCGAAGCCAAGCTGCACTAAAGGTCTCCAATAAAGTAACACAATGTTGCCAGCCAATCAAGATACAAAAAGAGCCCCCCCCCAAAAAAAAACAGACAGAAGATATTAGAAGCAGAACACAGCAAACTCCAAGACCAATAAACACAGACCAAGACTCTCAACCAATCAGGAGGAAGAAAAAACCATTCTGATACAGCAATAGGCTGCCCCAAATTTAAATCTGAAACCACTGTAAAAGTCTGACTCACAGACAAACACCATACAGAAGCCTGATGATGGCAGATGAGATTCTGCTGAAACGTTGCTACAACTTTAAAAGCACCACTACTATGACGTGGGAAAATACCCGAACAAAGCTGAATGCCAGACATATATAGATAGATAGATAGATAGATAGATAGATAGATAGATAGATAGATAGAGATAGAGATATAGATGATATAGATATAGATGTAGATATAATGAAGAGATATAATGATGGATAAGGAATATAATTAGATAAATGATTGATGGATTGATAACAATTATGCACATATAGATTGATATAGACACAGATCGATATATATTTATTTGTGTGTGTGTGTGTGTGTGTAGAGATAGAGATAGAGATAATGAAGACAGATGATGATGGATAAGAAATAGGTATAGTTAGATCAATAAGATATATATAAATAGAGATAGAAAGATCGACAGGGAGGGAGGGAAAGAGATGTTATACATTAAATTTTATTTAACGAGGTTATAGTTATTTTCCACCCCTTTTTGGGAACGGGCGTTTTTTGGTTTTTATTTTTTAGATAGTGTACACCCTGGGTGGGTTTTTTAAAAAAAACTATATTGACTTTAAGGAGGCAATACTCAACTATTTTTATTTGGTTTGGACCTCATCAGGTGTCAGTATTAGAACTGACCTCATCAGCTTCAGTATTGTGGCTAGGTATATTTGACAAGTTTCAAGCAGAAGGAAACCAGTCCTGTACTACCTCCTGGTGGTGAATAAAAGTATTAGCTGAGATGATCTCCAGGTAGAGTGGAGAAACAATCAGGGTCAAAACATGGGCTGGAATTTACGCCAATATCAAAAAGTTGGTTTCTAGAATTAGTGTGGGGTTTGCTTACCAGAAGCCTTCTGTTTCATATATTTTTTATTGTTCAATTTCTGCAATGGTTAGAATTTTACGGCTCGTATTGTAATCCTTATAACATGGATAGCCCCAGACTTAATTAGCGACCGTTCGAAGTTACAACAGCACTGGAAAAAAATGACAAGACTGTTGCAGGATCTCCGTGGTTGAATTCCAGATTCTTAGCAACTGGCCCATATATACGACCGAGATTGGATCTTGAAATTTTTTGTATTCCAAAAAATTAAATGCAAAATGCAAAAAATGAAGCAGAGACAAAACTAAACTAAACAAAAAACATTGAAAAAAGTGTAAATTTAAAAAAAAAAGAACAAAAATACATATTATCCCCGGAGCTCAGTTGGATTGGGAATAGAAATACAATAAAATTTGGAGCTGCTTTGCAAGATGGGGAGGTTATTACAGGTAGTCCTCGACTTACGACCACAATCGAGCCCCAAATTTATGTTACTAAGTGAGACACTTGTTCAGTGAGCTTTGCTCCATTTTATTACCATTTTTTGCCCATGGTGATTAAGTGAATTGCTGCAGCTGTTAAGTTAGTAACTTGGTTGTTAAGTGATTCTGGTTTCCCATTTACTTTGCTGGCCAGAAGGTCATAAAACACTGTAACAGTCATAAATATGAGGCAGTTGCCAAGCCTCCAAATTTTGATCACGTGGCTGCAACGATCGCAAGTGTGAAAAATGGTCCTAAGTTTTCAGAGCAGTTGTAACTTTGAATGATCACTAAAGGAATGGTTAAGTTGGGGACCAGCTGTATATAAAATCCTACTAGGAAAAAAAAAGAGTTATTCTTACATCCACAACTGTCAATTCTGAGAGAAAAGAAATACAGTCAGTCAGTACAGTAACTCAGAGTGAACTATGAAAAACCAAACACATAATGCTATCATTTTCCACCTCAGATCCATAATTTCTATTAAAAGATTCATATATGTCCAAAATAAATCAAAGTGATTTATGGCATTCTTGAGTGGAGAACAGATGAAATGCCCTCCCATATAAGGAAGCCTCATATGGACATAACTCACTTTTTTCAGTGCTGCTGTAAATTGGAGCGGTCACTAAGAGAACTGTTGTAAGTCAAGGACTACCTATATCGTTGCAATAGATTTGTCAGTGTGAGGGGGGAATATTTTGCCCCTGCACCCCAGTGTTTCTCAACTTTGGCAACTTTAAGATGGATGGACTTCAACTCCCAGAATTCCCCAGTGAGGAAGGCAATTTGCTGGCTGGGCAATTCTGGGAGTTGAACTCCACCCATCTTAAAGTTGGCAATTTTCTGGCTGGGGAATTCTGAGAGTGGGAAGTCCACCCAATTTTTTTTGTATAATTTTTTTATTTTATTTTTAAACAATCCATTTTATTTTTAAACAATTCATCTGGATACAAATATCTTGTGCAATAGCAATTAAAGTTTACAGCCTTATTTATTACATTAGTGTTAATTCTCTGTTCTTAACTTTATACCAATATACACACATCTAATTCTATGTAACAATTCTCATCTTAACATATTTAATTCTATTAACATATTTTCTATATTTCACTAATCTTTATTTCTTTCATATTTATTCTTTAGCATCGATAAAATAGTTCCCATATAATATTCAGTTTGTTCCTTCTCTTTAATTGCAAGTGTTAACCTATTCATTTCTGCACATTCTAATATTTTTCTGATCACACTCTCATCAATGGGAATCTTCACTTTTCTCGTTTTGTGCAAATACAATTCCAGCTGCAGTTAATATATGAATAATTAAATACAGTATGCATTCTCTTTACTATACATTTCAGGTAATATCCCCAACCAAAATATATCAGATTTCAAATCAATGTGGTTGTATCATCTTTTCTGGAAGTCCACTCATCTTAAAGTTGGCAATTACCGGCTGGAGAATTCTGGGAATTGAAGTCCCCCCATCTTAAAGCTGGCAATTTGCTGGCTGGGGAATTGTTGTTCTCCTGGAATTAAGGGGGATTATGGGAGTTGAAGTCCCCCCCCCCATCTTAAAAGTTAAGAAATACACCTTCACAAAAGGGGTTGGATATCAATGCCTTCATCAGCCAACCCCCTTCCCCTCCAAAAAACTCATCCCACCCCATCCCAGTGTTCTTCTCAATATGGCCATCATGGAGTTTATAGAGCAGTTTGGACCTTTCTTGAATTAGGAATTTGAGCTCAGCCTTTCCTAAAGGGTGTCCTTCAAATGTGCCGGAATTTTGAAGCGGAGGGGAGGTTGGATAATTAATTGGGGAGGGTCCCCCCTTGTAACACGGGTCTCCACACACCCACTTCCAAGGCAGCCCCATTGAAAGAACGAAACCGACCCACAAGAAAAGCAGATTAATTCTGCCATTCATTTTCCCCGGCTTCTGTGACGCTCGTTCCCGCGTCCAACCGGTCCATACCCAGCCTTGGAGTCCCGGGAAGCGCCATTCAGAAGAACCAAGCAGCGCGGCGCGGGCTCACCGACAACGCACGGTTTCAAAAAAGCCCCCAGAGCGCCATTTTGGACCGTCCAAACGGAAGTATCGCCTCATCCGGTCTCCGGTAGACTGGGCGGCGTCATTTTGTACGGATCGTTGCAAAGTTGTAGGAAATTTTTGGCAGGAATGGATAAAGCAGGGGACGGGGGTGGAGCGTCGCGGCGTCATCGGAAGCTATTCTCCGGGGATCACCGCTGGGCAGCATTTTCGGAAAACAATGTGGGTTCCATTGTCCGGCTATTGAAAGGATCCATTTGTCTGTGAGAGCCACCATTTTCATCCTAGGTTCATCCTAGACCTTAGATGGGCGTGACCCGGAAGCTAAACCGGACTCCATTTTATAAACGGAAACGGAGATCCGCTTCCATTTTGAATGAGGCATTCTTTGCCCCTACCCAGTTCGCATAAACAATAGAATAGAATAGAATTCTTTATTGGCCAAATGAGGTTGGACACAAAGGGAATTTGTCTTGGTGCAAATATTCTCAGTATACATAAAAGAAAAGATACATTCATTTTTCTAAACAATAATTATTAAATTCTCTATCTTGTTATATGAGGGTAATATCACACTTCTGAGAAAGGCCTCGCCGAGGCTCAAATGCAGTATTCCTGACATTTCCAGGGCTCCCTTGGCGACCATTTTTACTAGGGGCAGAAAGGGCGTCACGGCCATTTTCCAAACGGTCGCTAGGCCCCGGCGCCATCTTGGATGCTGGTTGCTAAGGAAGCCGTTGCTCTTGGCGACGATGCAAACAGTTATCTGGGATTCCGCCTCTTCGGATGGCGGAAGGAAGCCTGGATTGATGCAAGTGACGGAGGAATAAATTGCCGCCCTTCTCTTCATCCGCCTTTCCCATCCTGGCGCCCTCCAGTCCTCCCCCGCCCCATTGGGTCTAGGCAGCTTCAGCTGGGAATGATGGGATGCCAGGTGAACTTTTTGCCCACAGCACCAGATGGGGGAAGGCCTCACCTGCTTCACTTTCTTACTTTAAAAAAGAATAGAAAAAGGGTCTTTGCCTCAGTGTGTGTGTGTGTGTATATTATATTCTATTTATTAAATTAATATAGTGCCCATCTCATTGTCAAGAGACAGGTTTATAATAATATAAAATAGTATATATAGTATACATAGTGTATATATGTATATATAGTGTATGTGTATATATAAGTGTGTGTGTATATATTCCCCATATGTGTGTGTAATATGTATATTTGTATATATATATATAGTACATATATGCACACACACATCTGTGTCTGTCTATATCTAGTATACATATATATACAACTTTGTGGCATATATATAACCACATGTGGCATGCAAATAACATGTATGGCACATATATAACATTTATGTGCCATATATAAAACGTGTAGTATATACACATTATACACCATCACACACAGACACACCAGACATAACCTTTGTATATATATATATATATATATAGTGCTTTTAAAGTTGTAGCAACGTTTTGGCAGAATCTCATCTAATTTAAATTTAAATTTAAAACTGAAATGGCTGTGAAAGTCTGACTCACAGACGAACACAATACAGAAGCCTGATGATGGCAGATGAGATTCTGCCGAAACGTTGCTACAACTTTAAAAGCACAACTATAATGACGTGGGAAAATACCCGAACAAAGATGAATACCATACATGTAAGTACCCGCGAAAACTTAAGAAAACATGCACACACACACACAGACATATATATAAAATGTTTTCTTAAGTTTTCACAGGTATTTATATGTATGGTATTCAGCTTTGTTTGGGTGTTTTCCCACGTCATTATAGTTGTGCTTTTAAAGTTGTAGAGACATTTCGGCAGAATCTCATCTGCCGTCATCAGGCTTCTGTATTGAACACAGCAAACTTCAAGATTAATAAACACAGGCCAAGACTCCCAACCAATTAGGATGAAGAAAAAACCATTCTAACAAAGCACAAGGCTAGCACCAAATTTAAAACTGAAACGGCTGTGAAAGTCTGATTCAGACAAACACAATACAGAAGCCTGATGATGGCAGATGAGATTCTGCCGAAACGTCACACTACAACTTTAAAAGCACAACTATAATGACGTGGGAAAATACCCGAACAAAGCTGAATACCATATGTGTGTACGTGTGTGTGTGTGTGTGTGTGAGAGAGAGAGAGAGAGAGAGAGATACATATAACTTTATGGCTTATATATTGTACAACTATATGTGACATATGTACAGATAGACAGACAGATGATATAGGTGGCATGTATATATAAATATATAGGACATATTTTTCTCATTCAGTTGTGTCCGATGGTCAGAAACTGCCTGGAGAAGTCCCTATAATTTTATTAGCAAAGGTTTTTCTGAAGTAAAACTTCCTTCCTAGACTGAGAGAAAATGACTGGTTACATGTCACTTTCAGTCAGTCACTTTCAACTTTGTCTCTCTCTCTCTATGGCATATCTTTCCTTTTGGGGTAAAGTTGGCTCCCAGTTTCTGGAAGAGCATTAAAATCTGGCTCTGTCCACCAGCATGTGAGATTGACACATGGGGATAGCTTGAGAGTGCTTTCACTGTCTTTTTAAGTTTGTTTATTTTTGTACAGGTTTTTATGAGGATTTTATTTATTTTTTTTACTTGTAAACCATCCAGAGTCACTTAAGCAATGAGATGGGTGGTGTGTAAATTTGATTAATAAATAATCAATTAAAAAAAAAGTATATCAGAAAGGGGAATTTTCCAGAATTCTTTATTGCACAAAGATATTCCCGAATTCAAAAACGGAAATGAAATAATGAAAACAAAGTGTTTGTTATGACGGAGCAGCTGGCCAACATGACACATTGATTTGTGTTTAGCTGGTGAAAATAAACGTTTTGGAACTACTTTCCATTTCTACTTGTCTTACATTTATCTCCCTCCCACCCACCCTTCTTCTTCTTTTAAGGTTGACTCGGACTGAGAACCTTCACTGCCACAAAGAGGAAATGAGAAGGATTTTCTGCTCAAAACATGTTTACTTAATCATAGTTCACGCTAGTGCTAACCCAGTGGATAAACTGGTCACTTAGTAGAATCATGAAACGCCTACAAGCAAACCGCCGAGCTCGACGAGCATCAAGGACTCCACGGTTCAACCCTGACCTACGGAGATTCTCTTCTTTCGGTATAAAACATACATTTCACAGTCTGGGTTATCTCTGGGACTGAGCTTAAAACTTGGAAGTTATGAACAGAATAACAGAGTTGGAAGGGACCTTGGAGGTCTTCTAGTCCAATCCCCAAAATCCTATGCCACTTCAGAACAATAGTTGCCCAATCTCTTCTTTAAAAAACCTTGCAGTGTTGGAATACCCACAACTTCTGGAGGCAAGCCATTCCACTGGGGAATTGTTCTCACCATCAAGAAATTCCAGTTTGCTTTTCTCCTTGATTCGTTCCCATCTGTTGCTTCTTCCCCTGCATTCAGGAGCTTTGGAGAATGGGATATTGAATAGAACTGGAAGGGACCTTGGGGAAGGGGAGGGTCTTCTAATCCAAGCAGGAGAACCTATACCATCTCAGACAAGTAATTCAGACAAGTGTCTTCTTAAAAACCTCTATCATGACTATCACGTCCCCTCTATTACTTCTTATACTTTCTAAGTGATCAATCAGAATAGAGCTGGAAGGGACCTTGGAGGTCTTCTAGTCCAACCCCCTGCTTAAGCAGGAGACCCTATACCACCTCAGATAAGGGACTGTCCAGTCTCTTCTTAAAAAACCTCCAGTGATGGAGCACCTACAACTTCTGGTGGCAAGCTGTTCCATGGGTTAATTGTCTTCATTGTTAGGAAGTTTCTCCTCAATTCCAGGTTGCTTCTCTCCTGGATTAGTTTCCACCCATTGTTTCTTGTCCTGCCTTCAGATGCCCTCTGGAGAATAATTTGACCCCCCTCTTCTTTGAGGCATCCTCTCAAATACTGGAACACTACTATCACGTCTCCCCTAATTCTTCTTTTCCTTAGACTAGCCATAGACCCCAAACTTGCAGCCATGCTTCGTACGGTTTAGCCTCCAGGCCTTTGATTATCTTAGCTGTTCTTAGGTGGTACCTATGAAGATTAAGCCAATGGGGAGCCCAATTCTTAGGATTTTCAGAAAAGCCCCCCTTTCATGTCACCCTGGATGCAACCCATAGATCTCGTATATATGAGCATGGATGCAGAAAGCAGATGCAGGAAATAAGAATTGGGAGGGTGGAAATGCACGACGCTGTCCTTCAGGAAACCTCGGTTACTCTCCTTGGGCACAGTGGCTGCGAGAGAAAATGTGCAGGAGCTGGCAGCCTTTTATCATCCAAAGGATGAGGTAGGCTCCCCCCTGCCCCCACCTGGCACTAGACGGACCTTGGACTCGATGGCTCACCCCCCCCCTTACTCCTCCCCCAGCCACCCTGCTTAGTTCCTCAAGTTAAAAGTGCTGTCCTGACAACTTCTGATTCTTTATTCTTAAACTGGTGTGAGGACAGGCGGGCAGTTCAACAGGGGAAAGCCAAGCCCAGAACTGGTGAGTCCTACGCAGCATCCCCTTCTTCATCCTTGTCCCTTTCTGTACCCTGATGGAAGGGGTTAGAATCCTGGCTTCCAGCCATCGTTAGGACATCTGCCCCCATTCAATCAGAAACCCAAATTTTGCCTTCTTGCCATCGTTTGAGCTCCACTCACTAGAGTTGTCTTCCTTCTAGCCCAACTACACAAGGCAGAACTTTTCACTCAGCCCTCTTTTAAAAATTTTTTTTAAGGATATCCAAATATGACTTTCTTTAGCCTTTCTGACCTAAGGGAGGTTCGCTGGCCATCTGAATGCCGAAACTGTCTGCCTGTGCTGTCTGTTTAATTATTCTTCCAGATTCTTTCTATTTTTTTAAAAAAATTGATTTTATTTAGAGCTTTCTTCCCTGGATCTAGCCGAGAAAACTTGGGTCCTCAGGAAAGAAAGGAAAATATATCTCTTTTCATCCATTTCCACTTTATATCTATTTCCTGGTAGAGAAAGATTGGGTTTTTTTTTTTACACTGTACCAAGTCAGATTTTGGTAGGTTTGGATCTGGGCTTAACGGCTTGCGTGAACCGGCCAATTATGATTTATTTAGCAAGCCAGGTTTGGGAAGGCTGTGGCGTACCCAATTCTGTCTGCATCCAGTCATGGTGTATTTCACGACAAGCCAAACTGAGTTTGTAATCCGCAGTCTTTCCCTTTCACCAAAAAAGGGTGTTGTTATGCCACCTTCAAATGGGTATGTGATGGATTCTCACTATATTAACTAGGGCTAATAGGAGCAACTGCCCAATGGAAGGGCTCCAGGTTGGGGAAACCACAGGTACTTCTCATCTTACCACAGCTCGTTTAGCGACCATTCCAAGTTATAACGGCACTGAAAAAAGCAACTTATGACCGTTCCTCACGCTTAGGACCATTGCAGCACCCCCATGGTCACACGATTCCAAAGTCAAATGCTTGGCAAAAACCGGCTCACATTTATGACGGTTGTGTTGGCCTGACAAGCAAAATCAATAGGGGAAAACAGATTCACTTAAACAACCGGATTATTAATTCAACCACTGCAGCAATTCACTTTAGTTTAGTTTAGTTTAGTTTAGTTTAGTTTAGTTTAGTTTAGTTTAGTTTAGTTTAGTTTAGTTTAGTTTAGTTTAGTATAGTATAGTATAGTATAGTATAGTATAGTATAGTATAGTATAGTATAGTTTAGTTTAGCTCAGCTCAGCTCTGCTCTGCTCTGCTCTGCTCTGCTCTACTCTACTCTACTTTACTTTACTTTATTGTCATTGCATCTCGTACAACCAAATGAAGTGCCATCTTCTGTGTGCCTTATACATAAATAAAACAAAAACACACATCCTTCTAATTCTATACAATTGAATTGAAGGCCCCCGATATTGTATTAATATTGCACTATACAGTAGAATTCAATATAATTATTGCTCTGGGATAGAAGCTTAAAAAACGGTGGCAAGGACGGTTGTAAAATTGAGGCAAAATGCACTTAACAAATGTCTCACTCAGCAACAGCAATGTTGCTGGTTGTACGTTGAGGATTACCTGTACTGGCAGCAACCAGCAGTTGCGATGTACGACAATATAATTTTTTGCCAGAAACGTGGGATGTTCCTTCCAGCCATGGCTAACTGAGCTCTCTTTTCTCCTTGGACCAGCCATGACCAGGTTCAGCCAGTACATGGTGGCAGGCACTCAGGAGGAACCCCCTTCCAAGACAGCATCTAATGGGAAGTTGGCGACTTCCAGCTCATCCTCCCAGGAGGCCATGCAGCTGAAGAAGGAGATCTCACTGCTCAATGGTATCTGTTTGATTGTGGGCAACATGATCGGCTCAGGCATCTTCGTCTCGCCCAAAGGGGTCTTGGCCTACAGCGCATCTTATGGACTCTCCCTGGTCATCTGGGCCGTGGGGGGTCTCTTCTCCGTCTTCGGGGCCCTCTGCTACGCTGAGCTGGGCACCACCATCAAAAAATCGGGGGCCAGCTATGCCTACATCTTGGAGGCCTTTGGCCAGCTGCCAGCATTCATCCGCCTGTGGACTTCCCTTCTCATCATCGAGCCCACCAGCCAAGCTGTCATCGCCATCACTTTCGCCAACTACTTGGTCCAGCCGTTCTTCCCATCCTGTGAGGCACCGTACCTGGCTGGACGTCTCCTGGCTGCTGTCTGCATCTGTGAGTGTCCATTGGGCCGGGTTAGCGAATGGGGTGGGTGAGTGAGTTGAGGTCATGAGGAGGAGGATTGACCTCCTGCTCTCCTCTAGCGATGGTTTGGACTTCTGGAGCCCTTGAGGGACCTTCTCGAGAAGATCTCTGAGCTTCCCAAGTATGGAGGCCGGACATCTCCTTGCTAAGGAGGGATTGGGATAGATTCTCGCTCTGCCAGAGCTTGATTTCAGGCAGGGCGAAGGGCAGATTGCTGCTCTGGTATCTAATCTGTTTTCTCTGCTCTTATCTTGCCCTGACCTTCCTTTTCTTTCTCCTCAACTCCTTAATTGAGATGTCAAGTCCTGAAATTGTTAAGATGCCAACTTTGCCCCAAGACACACCCTGCCTTCTCTTTGGAACTGGAGCTTCCCAGAGCTGCATTTTAAACCATGTTTCACTTGTATTTGGCGTGGTGGGGATAGAATCATAGTTTCCTTGCCTCTTTATAATATGAAGTTTTTCTCAGACAGGACCTGCCTATTTCTCCCTTATCCTGATCCCGTTCTCCTGGTTGGCCTATGAGTCAGGCATCTGTGATAAGGCATTTTTGCTCCTTTCTTTGATCAGGCCTGGATTTGGGGATGGTTCAATCTGACAAAGATTTGACAAACTTTCAGGCTCCAGAGAAGTGACTGCTTGGATTTCTGAATAACAGATTTGGAAGGGACCATGGAGGCCTTCTAGTCCTACCCCATGCTCAGGCAGGAAAATCCTATACCATGTCAGACAAATGGGTTCAAAAACTTGCAATGTTTTTAATCTTGGAGGCAAATCATTCCAATAATTAATTGTTCTAACTGCCAGGAAATTCCTACTTAGTTCTAGGTTGCTTTTCTCCTTGGTTAGTTTCTACCCATTGCTTCTTGTTCTACCCTCAACTGCCTTGGAGAATATGTTGACTTCCTCTTCTTTTTGGCAGCCCTTCAAATCTTGGACCACTACTATCATATCACCCCCGCTACTGAGAAAAGGAATGGTTCCGCACAACCAGTGTGTGCAAGGCCCAGTTCCAAACAGGAGTTGTGGATCTTTGCCCTATAATCATTGCAGACAAGGGGCTATCCAGTGTCTTCTTAAAACCCTCAGTAGTGTTGAAGCACCCACAATTTCTGGTGGCAGGTCGTTCCACTGATTAATTGTTCTCGCTGTCAGAAAAGTTGTCATTACTTCTAGGTTGCTTCTCTCCTTGATTAGTTTCCATCTGTTGCTTCTTATCCTACTTTGCACAATAGCTTGACTCCCTCTTCTTTTTGGCAGCCCTGAGATATTGGAAGACTGCTACCATGTCTCCCCTTGTCCTTCTTTTCATTAAACTAGACATACTCAATTCCAGCAAAGGTTCTTTATACATTTTAGCCTCCAGTCTCCTGTTTTGACTTAGGCTTCACAAAGTCATGAAGCAGACTCCTTGTTCCGACAAGGAGTTTTTACTAGGCTAATGTGAATTTCTATCATTCACATCCAGCAAAGTCCCAGCAAACAGTCTTAGATCTTATCAGGCTTGGAGAACTGCCAGGCTGATAGCTTCCAAATTGCTGTCCAAGGAAATACTAATTGTCTCCTGCAAACACCACTCCCCTTTCGCTCCTCTATGGTAGGGGCCATTCACCATCCACCACCCACATTACTCTTGAGTTGACCCTTGTTCCTTAACTTCTCCTGGCAGCTCTGTGCATGTGCACACTAGGAACAGGCTTCAGCTGTTCCTCTTCCCCACTAATCTCCAACTCAGAAGGCAGCTGATAAGTGTCAGATAGCCCTAGCCCCATCTCTGCCTCTGATGCAGAGCCCTGGTCAGAGCCTTCCCCAGACTCCAGGACTAATCACAAGTACAGATTAGGAGAAAGCTGGCTGAAAAACAGGAGCTGTGAGAGGGACCTTGGAGTCCTAGTGGACGATCACTTAAACAGGAGCCAGCTGTATGTGGCAGCAGCCAAAAAGGCTAATACAATCCTTGGCTATACAAATAGAGGCATAGAATCAAAATCATGTGAAGTATTCGTACCCCTTTATAAAGCCTTGGTGAGGCCACACCTGGAGTGCTGCATCCAGTTTTGGTCACCACATTACAAAAAAAAAAAAAAAAGATGTTGAGACTTTGGAAAAAGTGCAGAGAAGAGCAACTAAGATGATCAAAGGCCTGAAGACTAAAACATATGAAGAACAGTTGCTGGATTTGGGTATGGATGGGTATTAGAGGGGCTGTCTCAAAGAAGAGAGGGTCAATTTATTTTCCAAAGCACCTGAAGGCAGGACCAGAAACAATGGAGGGAAACTAATCAAGGAGAGAAGCAACCTGGAATTAAGGTGAAACTCCCTAACTGTGAGGATAATTAACTAGTGGAACAGCCTGCCTTCAGAAGTTGTGGGCTCTCCATCACTGGAAGTTTTTAAGAAACTGGAGAACCACATATCTGAGATGGTATAGGTTCTCCTGCTTGAGCAGCGGCTGGACTAGAAGACCTCCAAGGTCTCTTCCAGCTCTATTCCATTCTACATTCTATTCTCCAAAGTTCCTGGGGGGTTTTTAAGAAGAAACTGGAGAGCCAAGGAGCTAAAGAAGCTTCTTGGATGAGAAGCGAAATGTCTCAAATAAAAACCAGAAAGTCAGTTGCCTCCTGAAAAAAAAGCACCTTTGGGACAACCCTGACCTGGATGGTTGAGAATCTCTACAGATTTTTAGCTATACAGTTTGGGGTAACACCCTTTGAAAGATGTGGGAGTAGAACTGGATTTCCAGAGGGAGAATTATTTTCCAGAGGGAGAACTACAGGAACTATTTGCGCCACTCAGGTGACCCTGAGGACACAGAAAAACCTCCAAGTGCTTCAACAACCCTCTAAAAATATGCAAATGACCAGCTGTCTGCAAGGAATATTAATCCTTCCATTCCCCACCATGCAGTCAGAGCTGAAGAAGCTTCTTGGATGAGAAGTGAAAGGTCTTCAAATAAAAACCAGAAAGTCCAGTTGCTCCTTTGAAAAAGCACCTTTTGGGACAGCCATGACCTGGATGACTTGAGAATCTTTACAGACTTTTGCAAACAGGGCTTCCCCACTCTGAGGAGCCCTTTTTCCATCGTGACTCAAGGTCTGGTGACCACCCAGCTCTTTTCTGCTGCTTGTGCTCCTCTTTCTTCTTAACCAGTGGGTTAATTCTGGGCTTGTTTTCGGGAAGGCGAGGGCCTGCTGAATTGGCAAGTACTGTCTGAAGCAGCCGTTGAGAAGTGCAGCGTCAGGCTCCCCTGAAAACCACTTGGTTGCAACACAGGAATGTGCCGGCTGGAACAACGGGCGGCGTGGGCTTACAGGGGTTAGGCAGAAAAACTGCTCGGGGTGGGAGGAAGGGGAAGGGTGGAGGCTGGGAGCTGGGATGGCAGCTAACTACCCATTGGGGTGAAGACTAGAATGCATGCCAACCAGCAGAAATGTCTCTGTCTCTTCTAAACCAATCCAGCCAAAAAAAGAGGAAGAAGCTAGATTACAGATTAACAGAGTGAGAAGAGACCTTTTAGGTTATCTAGTCCAACCCCACACCCAAGCAGGAGACCCTACACCATTTCTGATAAATGGCAGTCCAATCTCTTCTTGAAAGTCTCAAGTGATGACACTCCTACAACTTCCGAAGGCAACCTCTGTTCCATGGGTTGATTGTTCTCACTGTCAGAAATTTTGTCCTTATTTCCAGATTGAATCTCTCCTCAATCAGTTTCCATCCATTATTCCTTGTCTGGCCTTCGGGTGCCTTGGAAAATAGTTTGACTCCTTCCTCTCTGTGGCAGCCCTTCAAATATTGGAGACTGCCTTGGTCCTTCCCTTCATTAGACTACCCATGCCCAGTTCCTGTAACCATTCATTGTATGTTTTAGTCTCCAGTCCCCTAATCATCCTGGCTGCTCTTCTCTGCACTTTTTCTAGAATCTCAATATTTCTTTTTATAAGTTTGATGACCAAAATTGGATGCAATACTCTATGTGTGGCCTTACTTTCTAGAGTGGTATTAGTATCTCCCTTGATCTTGATTGTGTTCCTCTGTTAATCTTTAGATGTGTAAACAGAGGCATAGAATCAAAATCACGTGAAATGTTCGTATCTTTTTGAGGGAAGCCTCCCCCCCTAGCTCCTAGAAAAATGAAATATTTTGAGAAGTATTAAAAAGGCAGAATCTTATATTTCCCTAAATAACAAAATGAAGAAACATGGTTTTCTAAAGAGACAGGAGGCAGTTTTTTAAAATGCAGATTTGGTCCTTCATTCAAGACAGGATTATTAAAACCCTAAGGAAGACAGTGCCTAGGATTAATTAACATTTGTTTATACAAGATTAAAAATCTGAGGAAGACAGTGCTTTAGACTCATTGCTGGCCTTCGCTGAGCAAAGGAATTAAAACCAAGTAACAAAATACACAGAACAAGCCTCTAAAATTACAAAATACTGTAGAACAAGACTATATGAAAACCCATGTACTCTTCAAACCAATTGGTTAGCTGACTCAAGACTGTTGGTAGTTTTGTTCATCATTTAAACCATCTTTCCAATCAGCCTCCATGTTGTTTCCAGTGTCTTTCTCCTAGCTTGGAACCAAACCAGAGGGTTATTTCTTCCAACAGCTTTGTAAATCCTTAGTAAGATGGAATACAGCATCCAATTTTGGTCACCAACTTTACAAAAGATGTTGAGACTTTGGAAAAAGTCCAGAGAAGAGCAACAATGATAATTCAAGGTCCAGAGACTAAAAAAAACGAAGAACGGTATTGGACAAAGGAATTGGATATAGTCAGTGTAGGGAAAAGGCCTGGGGGAGAACATTGTGCTGTATTAGCATACTCCAAACCCTCACAACTGATTGGTCTGGATGGACAGCAACCCGATTGGTCGAAGCCTCAGCCATGATTGGAGTGCTAGGAATCTACTGCGATTGGCTGTGCCGCAGAGCCGCTAGCCAGCCCTATATGAAGGGCTGCCACAGTTCGCATTCTCCAGACTGTTCTTATTCTAAATAAAGAGCTGAACTCACTAAGCTGGTCTCGCGTCTCCGTTGAACCGATCCACCTCACATGTAACACTGGCGGGAAGGTGGGATCGTGAGACAAGGAGATCACCCAGCATGTGGTGAGGCGGCACGCAGCAGCAAGCAGCATGGCTGGCATCAACTCACCACCCGCACCCTTCAACCCCGCTACAGAGGACTGGGAATCCGATAGGTTCCAGATGTTCCTCGAGAGTAGCAACCTTAAAGATGCCAACGGCCACAAGAAACGAGCCGTATTTCTCACACACTACGGGCACACTGTGTTTAAGATGGCCAAAGCGTTGGCCAAACCAGAGGACATCAAGACCATGGAATGGGGCAATCTCGAGCCCCTGTTGCGAAACCACTATGCCCCCATCGTGCCCATCCTTATCCGGTTCTACAGGCGGGATCAACACGAGGGCTCGGGGCTCGGCGATTTCATGGCAGCACTGCGAGACTTGGGCGGCCTGTGTGAGTTCGCCGACCTGGATGAGGCCCTGCGAGACTGCATTGTCCTAGGACTCCAAGACCCCATTCTCCAGAGCCGCTTCATGGCGAAGGGTGACATCTCGCTCGCCGATGCCCTCACTGAGGCAACCACGGCTGAAGCAGCCAAGAAATCAGTAGCTTGGATGCGGCAATCGAGCATCACGCCACGACCAGCGACCGGCGAAACGATTTCAAACCCAGAGAAGCGATCCAAGACTGACCATTGAGACACAACCACACACCACGGTGACATTGACTCCTTCTTGGAAACCGAAGACGAGATCCACCGCCTGCAAGCAGCACGAGGATGACGGGAACCCCGAGGTCGTAAGTCGAGGTTCCAGTGCGCCGGCTGCGGAGGCGATCACCCCCATTTGGACTGCCATTTCCTTGATGCCATTTGCCATTAGTGCGAGAAACGGGGGCATATCGCCAAGGTATGCAGGAATAAAAGACACTACAGCCCGCGGCGACGAGACGGAAGCCCCCGACGGCAAGAGAATAATCCCACCAGACACTGAGACCGCCAGATGGAGAGCTGCTGGAGCCAAGAGGGTCGGAACAGGCGGCTCAACGAGGCAAAACAAAGGGAAGAAACACACCAGACCGTCGTCATTGGCCATTCCTCCACAAGTGACGCCAGAAAGGTATACGTAACGGTGGGGATAGAAGACCAGCCATGCGACATGGAGGTGGACTCCGGGTCCTTCCTCTCCATGGTCTCATGGCGCACCATCAAGCGCCTGGCACCCACCATCTGCTGCCATGAACTAGAAGACCAAACACTGACTCTCAAAGATTACCAGGGAAACTGCATTCCTGTAGTTGGCAGAGGCCACTTTAAAATCACCTTCAAGGGCCACACCGAAGTGCTACCCCTGATGATCGTTGACCGGGATCGACCGAACCTATTGGGGCTGCAGTGGTTCGCACCCCTAGGCATTGAAGTAACCGGCATCCACCACATCGAAGAGGCAGACTGGGAAGCAGCGCTCCTGAAGGACTTCTGGGAGGTCTTCGACGACAGCCTAGGCAAGTACCGGGGGTCCCCTATCTCCTTCAATATAGACCCAAGCATCGCACCAATCCACCTTAAGCCCAGGCGAGTGCCATTTGCACTCAAGCCTAAGATCGATGAGCAGCTAGATAAGCTCATTGCGCAAAGGGTACTGGAAC
The DNA here is from genome assembly GCA_033807585.1 of Hydrophis major. Taxonomy (NCBI): domain Eukaryota; kingdom Metazoa; phylum Chordata; class Lepidosauria; order Squamata; family Elapidae; genus Hydrophis; species Hydrophis major. Next base: position 5,212,919 of record CM066343.1, read on the forward strand.
CAACCGATCACGCCCAGTGAGAGACTCCCATAGTCACCCCCATCAAGCCAGATGGGTCCGTGAGAATCTGTGGGGACTATAAGGCCACCCTAAACCACACACTCCAACAAAGCGCATACCCTGTCCCAGTAGTGCAGCACCTTCTGCACTCACTGGGGAGAGGCCGGATTTTCGCAAAACTCGACCTGGCGCAAGTCTACCGGCAACTGCCGGTCGACGCCACAACTGCCGAAGCCCAGACCATCATAACGCACTGGGGGGCTTTCTGTTGCAACCGGCTCCAATTTGGAGTCAGCGTGGCACCCGGGGTCTTCCAAGCCTAATGGAAAGACTCCTCCAGGGCATAGAGGGGTTGGTGCCCTATTTTGACGATGTCTTGGTGGCCGTGAAAAACGAAAAACAACTAGAAGCCTGGTTGAGGGAGGTACTGAAGAAATTCAGAGACTCGGGGCTCAAAGTCAAGAAAGGGAAATGCCAACTCCAAGCAGAGAGGGTTGAATTTCTAGGGTACCTCCTAGATAAACAAGGAATCCACCCCACAGAAAAGAAACTGAGAGCCATAAGGGAAGCACCATGGCCCAAAAACAAAACGGAGCTACAGGCTTTCTTGGGACTGTTAAACTTTTACAATGTCTTCCTACCTCAAAAGGCAACCGTGGCGGAACCATTGCATAGGCTGTTAGATAAAACAGCCACCTGGATCTGGGGAGCACGGGAAGAGAGCGCCTTCAACAACACAAAGAACCTGCTGATATCTGACGCGGTACTAATCCAGTACAACGAGACCCTGCCATTAACGGTAACATGCGACGCATCGCCCTTTGGGATTGGTGCCATCCTCAGCCACCAGCTACTGGATGGGAAGGAAGCACCCATCGCCTTCTCATCAAGGACACTCTCAAAACCGGAAAGGAACTACAGTCAACTCGACAAAGAGGCCCTAGCAGTCGTCGCCGGCGTCAAGAAATTTCACGAATACCTTTACAGTAGGATTTTTACAATTATCACAGACCACAAGCCGCTGCTAGGAATCCTAGCAGGCAATAAGGCCACACCAAACATTCTTTCACCAAGAATGACAAGGTGGTCCGAATTCCTAGCAGCATACAATTACCACCTGGTACACCGACCGGGGAAAGACGCAGATGCCCTGAGCCGCTCACGCCTGCCTGACCTGGAAGACAACCTGGCATCCACGACAAAGGTACTTCAAATAGAGACAATATCCAACCCACTAGTGACCGTGCCAGACATTGCCAGAGAAACAAATAAAGACAAGCGGCTGGCGCAAGCCCTGAGCTGGGTTGGAAAAGGATGGCTGGAAGGGGACAGGGACGAACTATTCAGACCCTTCCGAAACAGACAAACTGAACTTTTTACCGAGAAGGGCTGTATACTCTGGGAGGACAGAGTGGTAATCCCAGAAACATTACAAGAAAGGGTGTTGGGGATGCTGCATGAGGGACACCCAGGGATGGTTAAGATGAAAAGCTTGGCCAGAAGCTACGCATGGTGGCCGGGGATGGATAAACAGATCAAAACCTGGGTAGCCAAATGCAGACAATGCCAAGAATCCAGACCTCATCCTCCCGCCGCCCAACCCAGGAGTGGGAAACGCCAAGAGGACCGTGGTCTCGGATTCACATAGATTTCGCGGGACCAACCAAGGGGCACATGTACCTCATCACAGTAGATGCTTACTCCAACTGGCTGGAAGTAAGCACCATGAAATCAACCACAATGGAGGCGGTAATAAAGAAACTGAGCAAACACTTTGCCACACACAGCCTGCCAGATGTGATAGTGTCAGACAACAGGCCCCAGTTCACCGCACTACCATTTGAACAATTTCTGGCAGGCCAGGGCATACGCCATGCGCTAACCGCACCAGCAAACCCAGCGGCGAACGGGCGAGCGGAGCGCATGGTCCAATACACAAAAAAAGCGATACAGAAAATAGAAGCAGCCAACATACAAGACAAAAATCAATAAAAATGCTTCTCATTCAACATATCACACCTAGCGCAACCACAAATAGAAGTCCGGCAGAACTAATGATGGGCAGAAAACTACGGTCAATGCTAGATAGAATGCATCCCACATACAATCCTGACAAACCCCCAGGCTCTTCCAGCAAACACAAACAATTTAACATAGGGGATGTAGTATACGCAAAAAACCTGTCAGGGGAACCACTCTGGGTACCAGCAACAATCACGCAAATAACCGGGCCCTTATCGTACCGACTGGAGACAAGCGACGGGAAAAACTGGAAGCAGCACATCAACCAACTAAGGTCAAGAATAGCCGCCACAGACCACACACCCAAGCAAGAAACTAGAAGGGGGGGGAACGGGAAACAGAATCGAAGGGAACCCCCTAGCAACAAACACAACACCCCCCACCCAGAACAAATAAGCCACAAATAAACCAGCACTACTCACCAGCCAACACAAGACCAACAGAACATGAAACACCAGAATCTTCACCTGGAGGGAGCAGCCAAGCCAGTTCAACCAGCCCGGAAAGATCCGGCGGGAACATCAGGAACAGCAGCTCAACCAGCCTGGGTAGACCGGGAGGGAGCTACCAAGAAAGGCCTGGCTCACCATTCCAGGCAGTTCCATCCCCAGAAACCGGAGCAACAGAGAAACCCTCCGAACCGGTCGAAGACCACACTAAAACTGAACCGCGCAGGTCAACTAGGCAGGTACGAAGCCCCGCCTACCTACGCGACTACGTCATGACGCACCGGCAGATGAAACCAAGAGGGGAGGGGTGTGCTGTATTAGCATACTCCAAACCCTCACAACTGATTGGTCCGGATGGACAGCGACCCAATTGGTCGAAGCCTCGGCCGTGATTGGAGCATTAGGAATCTACCACGATTGGCTGTGCCGATTGCGGGAGATTCAAAGAGCTGCCATTGGCCGCAGAGCCGCTAGCCAGCCCTATATGAAGGGCTGCTGCAGCTCGCATTCTCCAGACTGTTCTTATTCTAAATAAAGAGCTGAACTCACTAAGATGGTCTCGCGTCTCCGTCGAACCGATCCACCTCAGATCTAACAGACATGATAACAGTCTTCCAATATTTGAGGGGCTGCCCCAAAGAAGACGGGGTCAAATTATTCTCCAAAGCACTTGAAGGCAGGACAGAAAACAATGGATGGAAATTAATCTAGGAGAAGAGCAATCTGGAATTAAGGATAAACTCCCTAACAGCGAGGACAATTAACCAGTGGATTGGCTTTCCTTCAGAAATCATGGGCACTCCATCACTGAAGGCTTTTAAGAAGAGACTGGACAGCCCCTTGTCTGGAATGGTAGAGAGTCTCCTGCCTGAGCAGGGAGTTGGACTAGAAGACCTCTAAGGTCCCTCCTAGCTCTATTCAGATTGATTGATCGATCAAAAAGGATGGATGCTTGGAGCCAGGGGTTGGGATGGCAGTCAAATTGCGTGGGGTGAAGGCCAGAGTGGAGGTCAAGCAGCAGAAACATCTCTGCCTCTTCTAAAGCCACCCACATCCCTGGCCTTAGCTCTGAAAAGCAACTGATCCCTTTATCCCTGGGTTGGAGCTACTGAACTGAAGGCTGAGCTCAGGAGGCTTTCCACAAGCTTCAAAAGATGGAACTAAAGATCCCTTTTTTCACCACTTGAGATAACCCGGAGCTCATGTTTTGGACACGTCCTTCATACTGACCTCTGGAGCCATGTCACTTAATAAAGCTTGTCTTGGAATTCACCGCAGACTCGAGGCCGCCCACCCTTAGGTCTTTAGTCCAAGTTGAAGACAAAAACTGGCTTTCTTGGGAGCAGAAGGCCGTGTTGGGTTTTTGAGCAGCCATCCACACAACACGCAAATAAGGTTGGTGTACATGGCTGGGTATTACGTTGTGTGAGAACCTTGGTGCTCTCTGAGCTGGGTTGGTTTCCTGTAGATGTTTCATGACCCAACTAGGGAACATCATCAGGGCTAGAAGGGAGTGGGGGTTTTCTTTCTGTTTATATACACACGACTTGCCTGGTCAGTGTTAGTGGGAGTTTCTTGATGGTTCCTTGATGATAAAGTTTGATATATGTAATATATAAATAGAGAGTAAACCCTACTCCCTTCTAGTGCTGATGATGTTACTTAGTTGGGTAATGAAATGTCTGTGAGAAAACCATCAAGCTCAGAAAACATCAAGAAGCATACCATCGTTCTCCTTCTCCTCCTTTTGCTGTATTGATGATGTTACCTAGTTGGGTCATGAAATGTCTGCAAGAAAACATCAAGGTCAGAGTACTAAGGACTCTAGTTCTCTTCCTCCCCTTCCTCTCCTCCTCCTCCTCCTCACCTCCTCCTCTTCCAGCACTGATGATGTTATCTAGTTGGATCATGAAACATCTGCAAGGAAATCACCAAGCTCAGAGAGCACCAAGGACTCCACAATCTTCCTCTTCTTCATCCTCCTCGTCCTCATTCTCCACCACCACACCACCAACACTGAAGTTACCTAGTTGGATCATGAAACATCTGCAAGGAAATCACCAAGCTCAGAGAGCACCAAGGATTCCACAATCTTCCTCTTCCTCATCCTCCTCGTCCTCATTCTCCACCACCACACCACCACCACTGAAGTTACCTAGTTGGATCATGAAACATCTGCAAGGAAATCACCAAGCTCAGAGAGCACCAAAATGTTGTGGTTCGCCGGTGGCCTGTGGAGCTGGCAGCAGAGTCGGACAGTGGGGAGGAACATGGGTCAGTCCAAGAGTCTGGGAAGGACTCAGACAAGGGATCTGACACAGAAATAGGGCCAGGGCTATATGAGAGTTATGTGCTGACTCGAGCCTCCAGATTCTGGCATCAGCAAGGCAGAGAAACAGGGGGAGCCTGTTCCCAGTGCGCGCTTGCTCAGAGCTGCCAGAAGGCAAGAATAGTTAAGACAATAGAGGCAACTCAGGAGTAAGGCTTGGAGATGATTGGCTCCTCCCATAAGACATAAAGGAGGAGCAAAGGGACATGAGCCTTTGCAGGAAGCAACTTTGTTCGTTCTGGCTGGTTTAAAATCTGAAGCTCCGTGTTGATTTTGTGCTCCGTTTGGCCTTGTACAGCTGATCGGCAATTTAGTCATTGGCAGCATTTCAAGTGAGATACAGGTGGGTGCTTATCAGCCTTATCCCAAAAGACTGTGGCAGACCAAAAAGTGTTTTGGAAACAGTGTGTGTTTGTTACTGTCTCAGGAAGCCTTGGTTAGAACAAAAGGACCTCACAATAATCCTGACCTCTCTACAAACCCCACCCTTCTGGCACTGATAATGTTACCCAGTTGGGTCATGAAACGTCTGAAAGGAAACCACCAAAGCTCAAAGAGCACCAAGGACCTCCCAGTTTCAACCCCGAGCTACAAATGCTGTCTTCTATCAGAGCTTGGCACTGAACCAAAAAGCATGATTAGAAAACTTGGCAGGACTACCTGTCCCAGCTCTCACCGGAGGATAACTGGTCCCCTTGATAAACGAGTCCTCATATCTGTGGCTTTGCTCAGATTCAGGCCGGTTCCAAAGACCAATAATGAAGAAGAATTTATTGCCTTGTTTATCAAAAGGATAAGCGTTGATTAAAAAGGCCTCCCGAATCCCAAATCCCATTTCTGCAGTTAGAAAGTTGATATCTTGAACTTGAAGTATATAGCCTAGAGGGTGGTCCTTGGCTCAATACAGTCTCTTCTTGTCCTGGGTGGATGGGAAGAGGTGGGTTTGGCCATCTGGCTCCAAGCCAAATCTCCCATAACCTCCTGAGACACAACAACTCATTCCTGGGATAAAGATCAAGGTTAGAAGAGTAGAACATTAAAAAAAAGCAGATTTGGATAAACAAGTTAATTTATTTTCCTCGTCTTTGAACTTTGGGTGATATCCAGAAAGATCTGGTGTCTTCTGCCTGGATATAAGTTCTCGGGGCTCACTGGCAATGGTTGTCTGGCATCCGGCATCTCAGTTTGGGGGTTTGGGGGCACCAGGCTGGAAAATAAAAGACTCAGTGTTGAGAAAAGTAAAATCTTACACTTAGGCAAGAAAAACCAAAAGTACATGTATAGACTGTGTGAAACCAGGCTTAATGACAGGAACTGTGAGAGGGATTTTGGAGTCTTAGTAGACAATCAGTTAAATATAAGCCAGTAGTGTGTGGGGGCAGCCAAAAAACCCAATGCAATTCTAAATTGCATTAATAGAGATACAATCCAGATCAAGAGAGGTACTAATACCACTCTATAAAGCCTTAGTAAGACCCACCTAGAATATTACATCCAGTTTTGGTCACCACACTTATAAAAAGAGATGTTGAGACTCTAGAAAAAAGTGCAGAGAAGAGCCACAAAGATTATTAGGGAACTGGCGCTTCAAACATATGAAGAACGGTTACAGGAACTGGGCATGGCTAGCCAAGTGAAGAGAAGGACCAGTGGAGACAGGACAGCAATCTTCCAATACTTGAGGGGCTGCCCCAGAGAGGAGGAAGGGGTCAAGCTATTTTCCAAAGTACCTGAAAGCCAGACAAGGAATAATGGATGGAAACTGAACAAGGAGACATTCAACCTGGAAATAAGGAGGAATTTTCTGACAGAACAATAATCGACCAATGGAACAGAAGTTGCCTTCAGAAGATGCGAGAGCTTCATCACTGGGGGCTTTCAAGAAGACACTGGGTAGCCATCTGTCAGAAATGGTGTAGAGTCTCTTGCTTGGGGCAGGTTGGGCTGGATGATCTCCTTCCGACTCTGTTAATCTGTTAATATCTGCTGAATATAGTTCCTCATTGGCATAGAAAGGGCATCCGGCCAGTAAATACTCAGCTCCTTCAGTTGCCCAGACTCCACCCCGCAAGGGATTATGTGAGCTTCATCCCTGGAGGCTTTCAAGAAGAGACTGGACTGCCATCTGTCAGAAATGGTGTAGGGTCTCTTGCTTGGGTGCAGCATTGGACTACAGGACCTACAAGGTCCCTTCCAACTGTGTTAATCTGTTTAAAAAAATGAATAGATGCAACAATCAACATCTTGAATAGTGGCTTGAATAGATGGGGAAAAGAAGGATGGGTTCTCCCCCCCCGCCCCAATACAGGTAGTCCTCAATTTATAACAGTTCTATTTAGTGACCGTTTGAAGTTAGAACGGCACTGAAAAAAGGGACTTGTGAACCCGTTTCCTTGCATAACGACTGTTGCATCATCCCCACGATTACGTGATCAAAATTCAGTGGGTTCATATTTTTGACGGTTGCAGTATCCTGGGGGTCATGTGATCCACTTTTTGTGACCGCCCGACATGCAAAGTCAATGGGGAAGCCAGATTCATTGAACAACCTGGGTGACTAACTCCAGCGCCATGATGATTCCCTTAACGATGATGGCAAGAAACGCTGTAAAACAAGGCGAAAACTCCCTTCTTAACATCTGTCTTGCTTAGCGACAGAAGTTTTGGTCTCAATTTAGGTCATATGTTGAGGATTATCTGTGTTTTATAACCTTGTGTGTCACAAAATTTAGGGGCTAAAACCTCGCTTCCCACTTTCTGAACCCCAAATGTCTAGGGTCTGATTCCCTCCTCCCCAGGTTTAAGACCAGGAAGCAAAATGCTACAATCCTTCTGCTCCAACCTATCATTGTTGGCTGCCAACAATGGGACTTGTAATCCCTGCCATTGAAAAAGTCCCCGAGGCTGGAGAAGTAACTGCTGTCCTTCAGAAAAAAAAATCACTTATCTAGGACTTTAGGTCTTATCAACCTGACCCCCTAGTTATCTTTCCCAATACACCATTGCTCCCAGCTGGCGGATTAATTGATTCAGCTCCCTGTCTTTGCTGTGATTATGATTGCTTCATAATTCAGAATGACTCAGAAACAGGAACTAAGGAAGAAATCCAAGATAAAAGTCCAGGACTCTGCCGGCAGGACTGTAAATCCACAGTAGCTTACATCAATCTTCCCCTCCCTAATTTTTGATTTGTTTTATTTACTTTATCTACTTTAACAAATCTCCTTTATAACATTAGTCATTTTTGTATTCCCATGTTTCTAACTTCTGTTTTTATTCTCTAACCCTTGGTAAAATAAGTCTCATATTGAGAAATATTCAGTTGCTTCCTTTTTCCTTAATTGTAAGTGTTAATCTATCCATTTCTGCACATTCTAATATTTTTTTAATTACACACTCATATGTTGGGGTCTCTTTGCTTTTCCATTGTTGTGAAAATACAATTCTGGCTGCAGTTAATACATGTAAAAATATTCCCTTTACCATACTTTTCTGGTCTGATGCCCAACAAAAATATTTCTAGCTTCCATCAGTCTTTGATGGGATATTTGGGTCTCTGATTCAAGAGCTGCTTTGGGGGGAAGAAAACTAAATAATAATAATAATAATAATAATAATAATAATAATAATAATAATAATAATAATAATAATAATAATAATAATAATAATAAATAACAACAACAACAACAACAACAACAACAACAACAACAACAACAACAACAACAACAATTTGGATGCTTGGCTACTAAGTCGTACAGGTAGTCGTACAACTTACAACAGTTCATTTAGTGACTGAACAGCCCTGAAAAAACAGCCCTGAAAACAGCCCTGAAAAAAGTGACTTGGGATCAGTGGTGGGATTCTACCGGCCCGGCCCAGTTTGGATGAACCGGTAGTAAAAAAATGCTGCCGTTCGGCCGAACGGGTAGTAAAAAAACAGCAACTGGTTCGGCAGAACCGGTTCTTTTTCTTTCTTTTTCCTCCTGCTGATCAGCTGTGCCGGGATTCCCCTTGCCCAGGAGGCTTCCCTGAGGCCCAGGAGGCCAAAAAATGGAGTGCGGGGTGTGTGTGTGCTGCGCAGCCTCTCCATGCTCCATTTTTTTGCCTTCCTGGGTCTCAGGGAAGCCTCCTGGGACCAAAAACACCTTCCCCCAGGAGACTTTCCTGAGGCCCAGGAGGCCAAAAACAACGGAGCATGGGGAGGGGGGGGGAAGGGGGTTCTGCACACAAAAAAAGAAGCCACACCTACCCAGTCACATGGCCACTCCCACCTAGCCACTCCCACCTAGTCACACCCACAGAACCAGTAGTAAAAATATTTGCATCCCACCCCTGCTTATGAGCCTTTTTCACACTTACGATCATTGCAGCGTTCCCCTGGTCAACTGATCAAAATTCAGATGTTTGGCAGCGGACTCATACCTATGATGGTTGCAGTGTCCTGGGTCGCGTGATCCCCTTTTGCGACCTTCCAATGAGCAACAGGGAAGCTTGATTCGCTTAACAACTGTGTGACTAATTTAGGAACTGCAATGATTCCCTTCACTACTGTGGCAGGAGAGGTCGTAAAACGGGACAAGGCTCACTTAAAAACAGAAATTTGGGGCTCAATTGTAGTTGTAAGTTAGAGTGGTGCAGTAGTCTAGAGAGAGATTGTGGAGCTCTCACCTTGCAGTCAGGAGGCTGTGAGTTCGATCCCAGGTAGAGGCAGATATTTCTCTCTCTGGGCACACTGAGAATATATCTGCTGAACAAAAACTCCACATCGGCGACAGGAAGGGCATCCGGCCAGTAAACACTCAGCTCCATTGAATTGCCCTGACTCCACCCCGCTAGGGATTATGGGGTCGTTAAAAGAAGATGAATTGTGGTTGTAAGTAATACCTGCCATAACTGAAGAATAGGCACCTTTTCCCCAGGTCAGTGAATAATGAGGAAAGTATCATCGCATAACAGGGGAGAGATCCCAGATTGGGGAAGCCAGATTCACTTAATGACCATGTGACTAACTTAACAACTCAGTGATTCCCTTAACAATTATGGCAAGAAAGCTCATAAAACGGGGCAAAACTCACTTCACAAATGTCTCGCTTAGCCATAAATGTTTTGAGCTCATGGTCATAAGCTGAGGACCACCTATAGTTGGGAATGGGTATATCCGTAAGTACACAAATCCACAATTCAGAGGGAGGAAGAGAGTTACCCCCTTCCTTCTAAGTCATTCTGCTTTGTTTCCTTCTCTTGATTTCAGGCTTCCTAACTTTTGTGAACTGTGCCTACGTGAAGTGGGGAACCCGAGTCCAGGACCTGTCCACTTATGCCAAGGTGCTAGCCCTCATTGTTGTGATCATTGCAGGCATCGTCCGCATTGGACAAGGTACTGAACACTCTGGCTGCGGGGTTTCTATAGTCTCTAACCTCTTGGGGAGATGGGGTAGGAAGCCGGGCGGGAGGGTAACTTCCTCCCCAGGTGGTAAGAGGGAGTCTGTGTCAGGGGTCAGATTCAAACCAAAGTCAAAACCAAGTTTTCCAATCATCCTTATTTTGGTGACTTCTTGGAGCTAATTCAAACACCTGAATGTTCTCACTGGATGACTGGCATTTTCAAGGGAGGACTTGCCAGTGTGAACGGGCGTCCCATGTCACATACCACAGATGGGATCTAAACCTTCCTTCCTTCCTTCTTTTTCTTTTTTCTTTCCTATCTCTCTCTCCTCCTTTCTTTCTTTCTTTCTTTCTTTCTTTCTTTCTTTCTTTCTTTCTTTCTTTCTTTCTTTCTTTCTTTTTTCTTTTTTTCTTTCTTTTTTCTTTCTTTCTTTTTCTTTCTTTCTTTATTTCCTTCCTTCCTTTCCTCCCTCCCTTCTTTCTTTCTTTCTCTTTCCTTCCTTCCTTCCTTCCTTCCCTCCCTCCCTTCTTTCCTTTCTTTCTTTCCTTCCCTCCCTCCCTCCCTCTCTTCTTCCTTCCTTCCTTCCTTCCTTCCTTCCTTCCTTCCTTCTTTTTCTTTTTTCTTTCCTATCTCTCTCTCCTCCCTCCTTTCTTTCTTTCTTTCTTTCTTTCTTTCTTTCTTTCTTTCTTTCTTTCTTTCTTTCTTTCTTTCTTTCTTTCTTTCTTTCTTTCCTCCCTCCCTTCTTTCTTTCTTTCTCTTTCCTTCCTTCCTTCCTTCCTTCCCTCCCTCCCTTCTTTCCTTCCCTCCCTCTCTTCTTCCTTCCTTCCTTCCTTCCTTCCTTCCTTCCTTCTTTCTTTCTTCCTCTCTCCCTCCCTCCCTCCCTCCCTCCCTTCTTCCCTCCTTTCCTTTCATTCAAACAATGGATGGAAACCAATCAAAGAGAGAAACAACCTGGAATTAAAGAGAAACTTCCTAACACAGAGGACAATTAATCAGTGGAACTCCTTGCCACCAGAAATCGTGGACACTCTTTCACTGAAGAGACTGGACAGTTACTTGTCTGAGATAAGTTCTCCTGCTTGGACTAGAAGACCCCTCCCTTCCAGCTTATTCTGATTGATCACTTAGAAAGTGCAAGAAGGACTGGGGGGGGGGCAGGATACCAGTATTCCAGGATTTGAGGGGCTGCCCCAAAGAAGGGGTGGGGGTGTCAAATTATTCTCCACAAGCCTTTGAAGGCAGGACAAGAAACAATGGTTGGAAACCAATCAAAGATAGAAGCAACCTGGAATTGAGGAGAAATTTCCTAACAGGAAGAGACTAGACAGTCACTTATCTGAAATAGTATAGGTTCTCCTGCTTGAACAAGGGACTGGACTAGAAGACCTCCAAGGTCCCTTCCAGCTCTATGCTAATGCTAATAATTCTAATACTAATAATTCTAATGTTAATTTTAATTCTTTTAATTCTTATTCTTCTAATAATTCTAATTCTAATTTTAATTCTTCTAATAATTCAGATGCTTCATCACCGACCCGTATTTACGATGATTGCAGCATCCCTAGGGTGGGGGAAGGGGCGGAGTCATGTGATCCCCTTTTGCAATCGTCCTGACAAACAAAGTCCACGGGGAAGCCCGGATTCGCTTAACAACTGTGTTCCTAACTGAAGAACGGCGGCGATCCACTTAGCCCAGAAAAATCCCACAACGGTTATCTTAACCCATGTCTCACTTAGCAACAGAAACTTGGGGGCTCGCTTGCGGTCGTAAGTCAAGGACTACTGGTGTTCTATGTTATTTTGGGCTAAACCCTCCACTCTTCTCCCGCAGGACACTCAGAGAACTTAACTGACACCTTCGAGGGCTCTGCATGGGATGTGGGCAGCATCGCACTGGCTCTCTACTCTGCCCTCTTCTCCTATTCTGGATGGGACACCCTAAATTTTGTCACGGAAGAGATCAAGAACCCTGAAAGGTCAGTCCCGCCAACAGTCAGATGGGTTTTCACTCGGCCCAAGCCTGTGAGATCACTGGGTTTGGCGTACTCCCTGTTGTGGGCTGCCAGCAGCCAGCAGAGCTGGCGGCAGACTTGGACAGTGAAGAGGCTGGGGAGGAACATGGGCCAATCCTGGAATCTAGGGAAGGCTCTGATAAGGGCTCACAGAGAGGCAGAGATGGGGCCAGGGCCATTTGACAGTTATCAGTGGAGTCGGAGATCAGTGGGGTAGAAGAACAGCTAGAGCCTGTTTCCAGTGTGCGCATGCACAGAGCTGCCAGATGAAGGGAACAGCTAAGGAGCAAAGGTCGACTCGGGAGTAAAGGCTCGGGTAGAGGGTGAATGGCCTCTCCCAGAAGGAATAAAAAAGGAGTGAAAGGGAAGTGGTGTTTGCAGCAGACAATTAGTTCAATTCATTAGGGTGACAATCTGTTCCTGATTTCTTGCCAAGTAATTGCTGCTACAGCATGGCGTTTAGAAGATAGTAGTTGTGAAATCTCATGAAAGACTATTTGCCGGGACTTTGCTAGAGAAGAATTCCCTTTAACCTAAGTAAAAAGGGTTTTATCGGGACAAGGAGTCTTCTTCGTGATTTTGTGAAGCCTAGGTCAGAACACTCCCATCCCACCTCCAGAAGGAGATTGCAGTGTGGTTTCCCCACCCGTTTCCCTGGAATGACCTTAGGAATTTTTTTTATGCTCCCCCTCCCAAAAGGGGACAATTGAAGGAGGGAAATTGAACCCAATCAACTGGCCCTTCCTTGTTCTTCAGACTTTGTCTCTCCTGTCAATAAATTCCTTGCTGGAGATTAAAGTTGGCAGGAGTCTCTCGTTGGCTGAAGGATCCTTCTCTTCCTTGGGTGCCGGAATTCACATGGCCTAGCCCTGTGTTTCTCGCCACATAGATGCATATATACATCTCAACTAGACTGTGCTGTTTCTCTGGGTCATATAATAGAATTTTTTCCCACATTTTCATAGAATACTAGAGTTGGAAGGGACCTTGGAGGTCTTTTACCAGCAGAGAGAGACAGTTCTCTATGTCGAAATTAAACATGTTGGCTTGAATAGAATAGAATGCAATATACAATAGAATAGAATAGAAATAGAATAGCAGAATAAAATAGAATAACAGAATAAAACAGAATAACAGAATCAAATAGAATAAAGAATAGAATTAGAACAGAATAGAATAAAATAGAAAAACAGACTAGAAGAACAGAATAGAATCGAGCTGGAAGGGTCCTTGGAGGTCTTCTAGTCCAACCCCCTGCACAAGCAGGAGACCCTTTACCATTTTTGACAAGTGGCTGTCCAGTCTCTTCTTAAAAACCTCCAGTGATGGAATGCCCACGACTCCTGGTGGCAAGCTGTTCCACTGGTTAATTGTCTTCCCTGTTGGGAACTTTCTTCTTAATGTCAGGTTGCTTCTTTCCTTGATGGGTTTCCAGCCATTGATTTGATTTATTTTCTGTCTCGGAACACAAGGCGTGGTGTTTCCTCCTCCTCTTGTCCTCCATAACATCATCCCTGCGAGGTAGGAAAGGCTGTGACCTTCTGACAAGCGAAGTCGATGGGGAAAGCCAGATTCGCTTGATAACCATGCTGACTCGTTTAACAAGAAAGGTTGTAAAATGGGGCAAAACTCATTTAACTGTCTCACTTAGCAACGGAAATTTTGGTCTCCATTGGGGTCATAAGTCAAGAACTGTCTGCTTTGAACTGTGATTAAGGGCTTTATTACTTATTTATTTGTTCAATGCACACAGGTGCCAGCATGCCAGGCGAGTGCCAGACTCTCAAAAGTTCCTTTGGGCAGGGGGTTGGACTAGAAGACTTCTGAGGTCCATGATTCTATGAAATACCCAGCTTTGTTTTTTCCTTAATTCTAATTCTTAAGGGTTTTATTTGGGCGGAATAAGGTGGAAAGCAAATGCCACCTGTTGGGCAAAGCTAGGCATTGCAGCACAGCTCTTATCAAAGTAGAATGCTTTGAAAATTAAACATTTTCATTTTTAAAGAGGCAAAAAGCAAACAAGAAATTTTGCAATTTTCAAAGAGAAACCTTGAACACTCCCCCCCCCCCCGATGAGGTCTTTTGGAAGAATAGAAAGTCTAAATATGAAATGGAAGGAAGCAGGAGCTTTTCCACTAAGCAGAGTTTTTTTTAAAAAAAATTAACTGAAGGAAGAAATGAATTCCCAACCAGGTGTTGGGATTTGCTCCCCGTCCTTTATGAAATGAAATGAAAGCCAGGAGAACTCATTGCCACTAGAAGTGAAGGAAATATGAGAACTTAGCCAAGAAATTTAGCCAAAGCGGGTTTGTTGTAGGGGCTGGCCTAGAAACCATGAACCATGTCCCACTTTAGGCATAAAAGCCAGCTAGGTGACTCTGGGCCAATCCCCAGGAGACCATGAGTTTTAGTTCCATCTTGGGCATAAAAGCCAACTGGGTGACTTTGGGCCAATCTCCAGAAGACATCCAGTTTTGGTCATCACATTATAAAAAAGGTGTTGATACTCTAGAAAGAGTGGAGAGAAGAGCAACCAGGATGATTAGGGGATGGAGACTAAAACATACGATGAACGGTTACAGGAACTGGGCATGGCTACTCTAGTGAAGAGAAGGACCAGGGGAGACAGGATAGCCGTCTTCCAATATTTGAGGGGCTGCCCCAGAGAAGAGGGAGTCAAGCTATTTTCCAAAGCACCCGAAGGTCAGACAAGGAATAATGGATGGAAACTGAACAAGGAGAGATTCAAACTGGAAATAAGGAGGAATTTTCTGACAGTGAGAACCATCAACCTATGGAACAGAAGTTGCCCTTAAAAGTGGTGGGAGTGCCATCACTTGAGACTTTCAAAAAAAGATTGGACTGCCATTTGTCAGAAATGGTGTAAGTTCTCCGGCTTGGGGGTTGGACTAGATGACCTATAAGGTCTCTTCCAATTCTGATTATCTGTTATCTGAGACTGTGAATTCTAGTTCCATTTTGGGCATGAAAGCCAGCTGGGTGACTTTGGGCCAATCCCCAGGAGATTGTGAGTTCTAGTCCTGTCTTAGACATAAAAATCAACTCTCTTGGGCCAATCATTTTCTTTCAGCCCAACTCACCTCACAGAGTTGTTGTTGTGGGCAAAATGGAGGAGGAAGGAGAAGTAGATATCTTCACCACCTTGACTTGCTTATAAAAAAACAATAAAGGCAGGGTTTAAAAACAAAGACCCCAAATAAAGACATACATTTAGTTTTTCAAGCTGTCTCTCCTAGCCTGGATTCCTCTGAAGCGGATGGCCGGCAAGAATTTGCAGAATCTGCGCATCGCCGCAGCAGAGACACTAAATGTGACAATATTCTCTTTCCTGCCACTCCATAGGAATCTTCCCCTCTCCATTGGGATATCCATGCCGATCGTCACGGTGATCTACATCATGACCAACGTGGCCTACTACACGGTCCTGAGCAAGATGGAGATCCTGTCGAGCGATGCCGTGGCTGTGGTTAGTAAGCACATCTCTTCCCATTCCTGAGATGGGTCACTGAAATCCAGTAGCGATTGTCCCTAAAGCACGGTTTGTTCAACCTTTGGCCACTTTACGACTCATGGACTTCAACTCCCAGAATTCCCCAGCCAAGTGCGGTGGCCTAGAGGTGGAGCTTTTGCCTCACAATCAGGAGACTGTGAATTTGAATCTTCAATAGAGGCAGATATTTCTCTCTCTGGGCATATCTGCTAAATATAACTCTGCATTGGCAACAGGAAGGGCATTCGGCCAGTAAACACTCAGCTCCATTCAGTTGTCCCGACTCCAATGCAAGGGATTACGGGGTCATTAAAAGACAAAAAAACCCCCATGTATTGTACAATGCCATTAAATAATGTCCTTAGTCTTGTCATAGAGCTTGGCTGGCTGGGGAATTCTGGGAGTTGAAGTCCACAGGTCTTAAAGTGTGTTCTGACCCAAGCCTCGTTCTAAATAAGCAAACACCAAACAGAGATAAAAGCAAAAACCTTTTTAATGCTTCTCTGTAAATTCCGTTCATTCACAGTTTCACTATTAAAAACTAATCGTCCCAGATAAGAACAAGCCTTGCCAAGGTTGTGCAAGGTTGCCAAGAACACTAGATTAAATTGCAAGGAAATAATCAAAACCAAAAGTCTCCAAACACAAACCAGGATAGTCCAAACTTCCACAGGACTTGAAGTGCAAGAACTTCTTTGCTTCCAGCAAAGAATCCTACCTCTGGGGGCTGGCTTTTATCCCTTAAAGGAGGGCCATTACCTTGCAGCTTCACTCCCGAGTCGCCCATGCTGCTGCAGCTGCTCTTTCCTTTGAGCAACCTAGCGCGCATGTGTACCGGGCACAGGCTCCTCGGGGGTCTCTTCATCATTGCTGCCAGCCTCCACAAGCTCCGAAGGCAGCATTCCACTCTCTGATAGTCCTGGCCCCATCCCTGCCTCACGCACAGGGCTCTCATCTGAGTCCTCACCCTCTGAGACCTCATCCGTCCACACAAACCACAATAAAGTGGCCGAGATTGGACAGGCCTGCTTTAAACAGTCGTTTAACTAAGGGACCACATATTGTACAATGCCATTAAATGACATGCTTGGAGTGGTGTGGTGGCCTAGAGGTGGAGCTATGAGTTTGATCCTAGACAGAGGCAGATATTTCTCTCTCTGGGCACAATGAGAATATATCTGCCGAACAAAACTCTGCATTGGCAACAGGAAGGGCATCCGGCCAGTAAAACACTCTGCTAGCTCCATTCAGTTGCCCAGGCGCCACCCAGCAAGAGATTATGGGGTTGTTAAATGAAGATGACTAAATGACGTGCTTAATCTTAAAATAGTGCATGGCTGGCCGAAGAATTCTGGGAGTTGAAGTCCACAGGTCTTAAAGTTGCCAGGGCTGCCTTAAAAATTTGTTTTTTGTTTTTTAATCTCTAAAATGACTGAATTCCCAGGAATCAGAGGGTAAGAACTCTTCTTAAAAAACCCTTTAATCCAGGAATTCTGGGGAGAAATTCATCATGCCCCAAGAAACATTTCCAGAGCGTCTCTGCAATAGCAGTGATGGGAAATAGTGAAATGTTCCAACAATGCTGAGCTAGAATGCTGTGGTTTATGGGAACTGGAGTCTGATAATTGAGGTGGGAAATCCTCACTTTATATCAGATCATATCTCAATCTACACCAGGTAATCCTCGACCTAATGATTATTCCTTTAGTGACTTTTCAAATCAACAACAGCACTGCAAAAATGGACCTGTGACAGGTCCTCACACTTACGGCTGTCGCACCATCCCCATAGCTGATCAGAATTTAGGAGACTGGCATGTATTTCTGATGATGGCAGCATCCTGGAGTTGTGGGATTGCCACTTGCAACCCTGCCAGCCAGCTTCAATGCAAGCAAAGCTGGTGTGGGAAGCTGGATTCGTTAAACCACGTGTTCTGACCCAACTCCTAAACTCGCCAAGCCCTCTGTATTTAACTAAATGTTCCCTTTATTAGGAGTGCCAGCAGCCCTGGCAAAAAGTGTCTCACACTCAGAGCAGGTTAACAAATCTCTTAAGTCCAATGGAAAATGACACTTGCTCCCTTTCCCCCTGAAATGGTGTCAACACACCAGGAATCTCTCTCTCTCCCCACACTTGCAAAGGAAGTCCTGGAAGGGGAGCTCTGTCAGTAGTCCAACTAACTAACTCCAAACCAATAAACTCCGAGACAAATCATTCCTCAAAGTTCCATTTTATTTGAGTGGTCATATTGGCACATCTGGGAAAATCCGAATCTGAGAGTTCCGGGTTTTCCCTTCCTGAAAGAGAAATCATAGACCCATCCTATGCGTCCCCACAGTCCGTCATATGGCCCAATCAAATCTTCATCCTAACTGGAGACATCCCCCCACTCATTCCCCTCCAGGTGCAGGGCAACATGACCTTGACTCTCTGAGAAAGAATGTTGTTGTGTCTAGTCTTCTACCACACTATGAAATCCCCCCTCCCAAATTCCCAACGCCATTTCACATGCTCTGGACCCAGCTGTTTCTCCTCTTCCCCACCAGCCACCTCCAGACTTGGGGGCTGTTGACTCTCCATCTGGAGGCTGATGGATGGCCCAGGCTTCGCCTCCCCCCCCCCACTTGCAAAGGAAATCCTGGAAGATAAACTCTGACAGCATTCCAACTAACCAACTCCAAAGTAATAAATTCTGAGACAAACCATTCCTTAAAGTTCCATTTTATTTGAGTGGTCATATTGGCACATCTGGGAAAACCCAAATCTGAGAGTTCAGGGTTTTCCCTTCCCGAAAAAGAAATCATAGATCTATCCTCTGTACTCATCAGTCCATCACATGGCCCAATCAAATCTTCGTCCCAACTGGAGACCTTCCTCCAGACCCTCCCCTCCAGGTGCAGGGCAACATGACCTTGACTATCTGAGAAAGAATGTTGTTGTGTCTAGTCTTTTACCCCACTATGAAATCCCCCCTCCCAAATTCCCAGGCCCTGAATGTGACAGCTGCAAAGCTTCCAAGTAAAACATGGCTTCCAAGGCCATTTCACACGCTCCGGACCCAGCTGTTCCTCTTCTTCCTCATCAGCCACCTCCAAACCTTGGGGCTGTTGACTCTCCATCTGACAGCCCATGCTCTGCCTCTCTCTCTCTCTCTCTGCCAGTTCCATTTCCTCTTCCCTCTTGGAGCTCTCAGATTGGCTTGATGCTGACCATGACTCCCATGCCTCCTCCTCATCTGATTCGGCTGCCAGAGGAGGCGACAGGCCCAGCCATGGCAAAAAGGCTGAAAAAGAATTGGGCACAGCCTGCTGAACCACGGAAATTCTGGTTCCTGGTTGTGGTTGTGTTTAAATCGAGGACTACCTGTACCTGAATGACATCATGTTTCAAGTTTCCCCAAATTGTTGATGGTGGACATCACCCAATGTTTCCTCTAAGCCAGGGGTGAGCAACTACGCCTGAGCCAGCCAAGGAATTCTAGGACTTGAAGTCCACAGATTATAAATCATAATTGTCAATTCCTGCTCTAGCATAAAGTCAGTGCCAGCAGCTTATAGAAGAAATCTCTTTTTTCCCCCTAGACTTTTGGCGATCAAGTTTTTGGAGTGATGAGTTGGACCATACCCCTTGCTGTGGCCCTGTCCTGCTTTGGAGGCCTTAATGCTTCTATTCTAGCTGCTTCCAGGTAAATCATTGTGGTATATTTGAAGTGTGTTCTTTTTACTTCTTAAGGATCTTCCCAAAATAAGTTTTAAACTTCTGCTTTAAGGGGCCAGATGCAGGAGAATAAATAATACTCTACCTAATACTCATCTAGTCCTTAAACTTATAACAGGTCATTCAGTGACCATTCCAAGTTACAACGGCAGTGAAAAAAAAAAAGGACTCATGACCATTTTTCACACTTATGACCATTGCACGGTCACGTGATCCAAATTCAGATGCTTGTCAACTGACTCCTACTTATGATGGTTGCAGTCTCCCGGGGTCACGTGATCCCCTTTTGCTATGGCTGGGAGAAATATCCCTCTGCTTTGTTTCCAAGCTGGGGAAAACGACATGGAGGCTGATTGGAAAGTGGTTTTTAATGATGAAGCAGAACCAGCAGGGTCAGCTGACGAATTGGTTTGAGGGTACATGGATTTTTATACAGTTTCAGAGATGCTGCTAGGGGAGTTGTGCAATGTCTGAAATGTCCTTAGGTCAGACCTAACAGAATAAAAAATGTGGAAATGACCTTGGCAAGGGTGGGATTCAGGTTGGTTCCGGCGAACCGGATATTAATTTTACATCCAGTTCAGCGAACCGGTAGTTCTGAAGACCAGCTGGCCCTGCCTTGCCCCTCCCCTCTCAGGAGTCCCCACGCACCTGATTCTAGCTCCCAGGTAAATGCAGAAAGGCCTGCTAGGCCTAAAATGGGGCATGTGGGGGGAGGATGATGTACGACCCTCCCCACGCCCCATTTTGGGTCCCAGGAGGCTCTAGGGAGGCTTCATAGGCCCAAAACAGGGTGCAGGGGTGTGTGGCATGGCCCCCCGTTTTAGCTCTCCTGAGGCTCCACCTTGGACACCTACTATACACAGACACAGAAACACAGACACCCCACACTCTGCTCAAGCAGGTGACCCCATGCCATTTCAGACAAAATCCAATCCAATCTCTTCTTAAAAACATCCAGTGTTGGAGCATCCACAACTTCAGGAGGTCAATTGTTCCGCTGGTTAGCAATAGCACTTAGACTTATATACTGCTTCATGGGGCTTGACAGTCCTGTCTAAGCGGTTTTACAGAGTCAGCCTAATGTCCCCAACGATCTGGGTCCACATTTTACCCACCTCGGACGGCTGGAAGGAGGAATCAAACCTGAGCCAGTCAGGATTGAACTGCTGGCTGGGGGAATGCAGTTTGCCTGAAATCCTGTAGTCTCACCACTGTGCCATCATCACAGCTCTTCCTTCCTTCCTTCCTCCCTCCCTCCCTCCCACTAGCACTTAGATTTATATACCGCTTCATAGGACTTACACTTATATACCCACTCTAAGCAGTTGTACAGAGTCAGCCTATTGCCCCCAACAATCTGGGCCCTCATTTTACCGACCTCGAAAGGATAGAAGGCTGAATCACCTTGAGCCAGTCAGGATCGAACTACCGAACTGCTGGCAGTCAGCTGGAGTAGCCTGCAGTACTGCATTCTAACCACTACAAATTATTCTAACTGTTCTTAGTTCCAGGTTGCTTCTCTCCTTGATTAGTTCCCATCCTTTGCTTCTTGTCCTTCCTTCAGGTGCTTTGGAGAATAGTTTGACTCCCTCTTCTTTGTAGCAGCCCCTGAGATACTGGAACACTGCTATCATGTTTTCCCTGGTCCTTCTTTTTATTAGACTAGACGTACCCACTTCCTGCAAATGTTCTTCGTATGTTTTAGGAGTTGTGCATCTCTGAAGATGCTCATTTATTCTTTCTTAACAGATTGTTTTTTGTTGGCTCCCGGGAAGGACAGCTGCCAGATGCCATTTGCATGATCCACGTGGAACGGTTCACTCCAGTGCCAGCTCTGCTTTTTAATGTGAGTCCTAGGCTACCGCATGAGAATGTGTGCACGGATCCAGTTGGCTTGGTGGAGAGAAAGGAATCAGCCTTAAATCTCCTCTGTTCCTTTTCCTAGTAATCTTGAGTGGTTTGCCCAGTAGAAGAAGCAATTATCTTCTTTAATTGTTGAACGGTGCATATAGTATATTTATACCTCAGCAAGGCATAGACTACAACCTACTTCTTGGTAAGGTAGAAAAATGTGGGATAGGCAGCACCAGATGGATTTGTAACTGGCTGACAAACCGTACTCAACGAGTAGTCCTTAATGGTGCTACGTCTGCATGGAAGTAAGTAAGCAGTGGGGGACCACAAGGTTCTGCCTTAGGCCCAGTACTCTTCAATATCTTCATAAATGACTTAGATGAGAGAACAGAAGGAGAACTCATCTTGCAGATGACACTAAGCCGACAGCAAGAGCCAACATCTCAGAAGAGAAGCTCAGGATCCAAAAAGATCTGGACAGACTTGAACAAGGGGCCCTGTCCAACAACATTAAATTTAATGTAGAGAAAAACAAAGTTTTACACCTGGATAGGAAAAATCTGTGTGAGCTCAGATTACGAGAGACCTGGCTGAAAAACAGGAGCTGTGAGAGGGACCTTGGAGTCCTAGTGGACGATCACTTAAACAGGAGCCAGCCGTGTGCAGCAGCAGCCAAAAAGGCTAATACAATCCTTGGTTGTACAAACAGAGGCATAGAATCAAAATCATGTGAAGTATTCGTACCCCTTTATAAAGCCTTGGTGAGGCCACACCTGGAGTGCTGCATCCAGTTTTGGTCACCACATTACAAAAAAAAAAAAAAGATGTTGAGACTTTGGAAAAAGTGCAGAGAAGAGCAACTAAGTTGATCAAAGGCTTGGAGACTAAAACATACAAAAAACAGTTACAGGAATTGGGTTTGGCTAATCTAGAGAAAAGAAGAATTAGGGGTGACATGATAGCAATCTTTCAGTATTTGAAGGGCTTCCCCAAAGAAGAGAGGGTCAATTTATTTTCCAAAGCATCTGAAGGCAGGACCAGAAACAATGGGTGGAAACTAATCAAGGAGAGAAGCAACCTGGAATTAAGGTGAAACTCCCTAACAGGAAGGACAGTTAACCAGTGGAACAGCCTGCCACCAGAAGTTGTGGGTGCTTTATTACTGGAGGTTTTTAAGAAGAGACTGCACAGTCACTTGTCTGAAACAGTGTAGGGTCTCCTGTTCGAGCAGAGAGTTGGACTAGAAGATCTTAAAGGTCCCTTCCATCTCTATTTTGATTGACTGATCACTTAAAAAGTGCAAGGCATTTCTCCGGAGCAACAATTCATGACTCCAATTATGTCTATGTCTGTCCCATGACACTGCGGGGATCTCCATGATGGATGACTAGAATCATATTGGAGAATGATTAATGACGTTTGATATTAATCTTCCTTCTTGGTACTGAACTGTGGTTTCTACACATAGCCGCCAGCTGACTGTTCACACCTACTCTTCCCGCAGATGCAGGAATTGGCCAGCTAGTTGAAGTTTCTTCCAACCAAGGCAGCGTTAGACATCTGGAGGCCTCACTTTTTATCGATTGAATCACCTGAATTCGCTCCAACTACTGTATCTCACCCTGCAAGCCCACTGCTCAGCTGTTTAGGAAACTGTGGGCAAGCGGGACCGCCCTTGGAAGAGGAATGAAACATCAAGTGGGGATTTCCATGGTTCGAGAAGAAGAACAGAGAATCAGAGAGTTGGAAGGGACCTTGGAGGTCTTCTAGTCCAACCCCCTACTCAAGCAGGAGACCCTATACCATTTCAGATAAGTGGCTGTCCAATCTCTTCTTAAAATCGCTCAGTGATGAAGCACCCACAATTTCTGGTGGTAAGCTGTTCCACTGGTTAATCATTCTCCTTGTTAGGAAGTTTCTTAATTCCAGGTTGCTTCTCTCAATGAGTTTACATCCATTGTTTCTTGTCCCTCTGGTGCTTTGGGAAATAAATTGACCCCCCTCCTCTTTGTGGCAACTCCTCAAATACTGGAAGACTGCTATCGTGTCCTCCCTTGGTCCTTCTTTACACTAGCCATACCCAAATCCTGCAACCATTCTTCCTATGGTTTAAGTCTTCAAAGCCTTTGATCATCTTAGTTTGATCATCTTAGTCTTTGCGCTTTATCCAGAGTCTCAACATCTTTTTTGTAATGTTGGTGACAAAACTGGATGCAGTATTCCAGGTGTGGCCTTACTAAGGCTTTATAAAGGGGTACTAATACTTGATGTGATTTTTGATTCTATGCCTCTGTTTGTATAACCAAGGATTGTATTAGCCTTTTTGGCTGCTGCCATATACGGCTGGCTCCTGTTTCAGTGATCGTCCACTTGGACCCCAGGGTCCCTCTCACAGTTCCTGTTTTTGAGCCAGGTTTCACCTAATCTGTACTTGTACCTTTGGGTTTTTTTCCAGCCCAGTGTAAAACTTTGCTTTTCTCCACATTAAATTTCATGTTTATTTATAGATTTATATTGCCTATTCGCACATGGTGATTCTAGGCAGCTTAGAGGAATATAAAAACATAAAAAACCCAATCAAATTAACAAAAGAAAGAATCATATAAAATTAATAAATAATAAAATAACCCCCAACCCCTGCCCTGACAACAACACATCATACAAGCCATTCAATAGGTTCCATCCCACTCTGCGTTCCCAGGCCTGCTGGCAGAACCAGGTCTTCAGTGCCTTCCAGAAGAGTGGGGCCAGTCTAATCTATGGGGAAATGAGAGAGGGAGCCACCATGGAGAAGGCCCTTCTTCTGGGTCCCACCAGGTATATCTCCCTGTATGTTGTTGGATCAGGCCCATTGTTCAAGTCTATTAAGGTCTTTCTGGATCCTGAGCTTGTCTTCGGTGTATTGGCTATTCCTGACAGCTTAGTGTCACCTGCAAATTTGATGAGTCCCTCTTCTGTTCTCTCATCTAAGTCATTTATAAGATATCGAAGAGTACTGGGCCTAACACGGAACCTTGCGGTACTACACTCCTTACTTCACTCCATGTAGACATAGGCCCATTAAGGACTACTCGTTGAGCCAGTTACAAATCCATCTGATGATGTCACTATCTATCCCACTTTTTTCTACCGTGTTTCTCATATAATAAGGCCGGGTCTTATTTTTTTTTGAGCCCCGAAAAAATGGCTAGGCCGTCTAGGGTGACTTAATTCCCGCCTTGCATCTTCGTGCGGGCGGGCGGCGACGGCTTGGATGTTGACCTTGGAGTTGGGGGGGCACTTCGTATCGGGGTCAATGCAGGCAGCACCGGGTGTGCCTCAAAAGTACTTCCTTACGGCAAGCCCCCCCCACCATTCCCCCCCATTTTGCATGTTTTAATATAGGCCTTAATTTGGGGGGAAGAGCTTAATTTCATTTCATGCCTATAAAACATGCTTGGGACTTCCTATTGGGGGAGGCCGTATTGTTGGAGAAACAGGGTACTTTACCAAGAAGTAAGTTGTGGTCTACCTTGTTGAATGCCTTTGTTGAAGTCTAAATATACTATGTCCACAGCATTTCGCTGGTCCACTAATTTAGTCACTATGTTGAAGAATTAAATAAGATTGGTTTTGCATGATCTGTTTTTAACAAACCCGTTGCTGGCTTCTAGTTATATTCACTTACTCATTTCTAGATGTTCTATTGGAAAAACCAAAATTTTATTCTGCTAATCCTGTTGAACTTGGCTTTTCTTCTGGTGTCTGTCTGTCTTAGGGAGCCATGGCTCTGATTTATCTTTGTGTGGAAGACATCTTTCAACTCATCAACTACTACAGCTTCAGCTACTGGTTCTTTGTGGGCCTGTCCATCGCAGGACAACTGTATCTTCGCTGGAAGGAACCATCCAGAGAACGTCCACTCAAGGTAGAGGGATGTTAGCTGTGTAATATATAAAACCTCCATTGCCATAAGTCACCGTGTAACTATACAGGTAGTCCTTGACTTATGACTTTAATGGAGGGAGGCCAAAGTTTCCATTACCAATCGACTTTTGCCCCATTTTATGATTTTGTTTTGGCCAAGGTCACTAAGCGAGTTGCTGCAGTTGTTAAGCAAATTGTGCAGTAATTAAGTGAATGGGTGGGTGGAATTGTGAGATTTCTGCAGCAATAGGAGACTTCAACCAATTCCGGCTTCTGTTTCCTTTAGTTGACCATCATTTTCCCCATCATTTTCTGCCTCTGCACCATCTTCCTGGTGGCTGTACCGCTCTACACCGACCCCATCAATTCGGCCATTGGCATTGCCATTGCGGCATCCGGACTTCCGGTTTACTTCCTGGTGGTACGGGTCCCAGATCAGAAGAGACCAAGCTGCTTACGACGATTGACGGGTGAGTGAATCAGAGCTTTTACTGTAGGGATTTCTGATGTCTCCCTTCAGTGGTAAAACTCCCAAAAGACTACCAGAAGAAGAAATTGTAAACATGGGAATAAATACATTTACAGGCATTTTTTTGGCCCCTTTGCAAATATTCAAAAGAACATTTATCTTCACAGAGGATGGAAGAACACAACACAATCCCACAAATTAAGCAATACCATGCAAAGATCTCAGCATCATTTCTATAAATATCGTGGTGACCAATACTGGAATGTAATATTCCACACCTGGTATATTGCATCAGGTTTTGGTTGCCATGATATACAAAAAGATGCTGAGACTCTAGAAAGAGTGTAGAGATGATGATCAGGGGAGTGGAGTCTAAAACATACGAAGAACTGTGGCAGGAATTGGGTATGTCTAGTTTAATGAAAAGAAGGACTAGGGGTGACATGATAGTATTCTTCCAATGTTTGAGGGGCTGCCATAAAGAAGAGGGGGCCAACCTATTCTCCAAAGCACCTGAAGGCAGGATGAGAAGCAACGGATAGAAACTCATCAAGGAGAGAAGCAACCTAGAAATAAGAAGAAAGTTCCTAACCGTGAGAACAATTAACCAGTAGGACTGCTTGCCACCAAAAGTTGTGGGTGCTCCATCACTAGTGATTTTTAAGAAGAGACTGGACAGCCACTTGTCTGAAATGGTATAGAATCTCCTGCTTGAGCAAGGGGTTGGGCTAGAAGACCTCCAAGCCCCCCCCAACTCTCATTTTCTATTCTGTTATCTGCCTACTTGGATTTCAGAATGCGGGAGAGTTAATAAAGAAATATTATCTAATTCAAACCAAGAGTCTTCAGCACACTATCCTTGACCACAATATTATTGGTTGACCTACCAATATCAAGCAAAGAAATACAGAAATTTCCTTCCTCAGGATCACTGCAAAAACAAAGAAACAGCCATTTTCTTTCTCTCTCTCAACAAAAGCACTTATATTTTTTTCTTTGATCAAGACGGTCAATTTAGCCATCTTTGCCACCTCCATCAGCTTCTGTAGCTATACATCCATGGTGGGAATAAAAATGTCCTTCCATTTTTGTGCATACAGTAGTCTTGCTGCTGTCAACATACCCGTTTTTCCAAAAAATAAGCCCTAACCAGAGAATAAGCCTTAACCTGTTTTTTTTAGCGTGCTCCTAATACAAGCCCGAGGAATGCAGTGGCTGAGATGCTGAGCTTGTCGATCAGAAGGTTGGCAATTCAGCAGTTTGAATCCCTAGTGCTGCATAATGGAGTAAGCTCCCAGCTTCTGCCAACCTAGCAGTTCGAAAGCATGTAAAAATGCAAGTAGAAAAATAGGGACCACTTTGGTGGGAGGGTAACAGCATTCCGTGCTCCTTCAGCATTTAGTCATGCCAGATCATGGAGAAGTCTTTGGACTGTGCTGGCTCTTCAGCTTAGAAACTGAGATGAGCACTGCCCCCCAGAGCTGGAAACAACTGGCATGGATGTGCAGGGGAACCTTTACTTTTTAAATAGAAGCCCTACTCCCAAAATAAGCCCCAGTTAAGGTCATTATCAGCCAGTGTGTGTGTGTGTGTGTGGGGGGCTGGCCAGTACCAGAAGTGGTGAGGGCACAGGGCCTGACGGTGTCTGGCAGCAGCCATAGCCCACACAGTGCAGGTGAGTTGATCCCCTATACAAGCAGCAGATGGAGGCAGAGGAATGGGGAGGGGAGGCATGTGATCCAGATGTGCTGCGCGGGCCATGGAAAGCTGAGAATTGATGGGTCAGAGCGGGAAGCAGCTGAGATGGAGGTGGGGAAGGGAAGGAAGGTGATCCCAACATGCTGCACAGGCCTCAGGCAAGCTGGGAGACAATGGCATGGAGTAGGGGGCCAGCCACGGGAGGCTCGTCTTTGTGTCTCTTTATTTCCCTGTGGCCCGCACATCTGGATCGCCTTCCCCCCCCATGCCTCTGCCTCCATCTGCTGCCGATGCCGTCACATGAAGATGACTCTTCCACAGCTACCCGTCCACTCTGGCTCACTCTTAACTTTTCTGTGGCCCATGTGCCACGTCTGTGCGTGCTTCCCCACCTCAGCTTCCATCTGCTGTTTCCACAGGTAATTAACTCACCTGCACTCTGTGGGCTGCGCAGTCCCAGAATGTGCTGACCAAATGACCAGCGGGCTGTAGCTGCTGCTGGCATCATGCGCTCACCGTCTCTTGTGTATTCTCTGGGGCGGGGGAATGTGGCACCCAACCAGGCTGATCACCCCAATATTATATTTCCCTGAAAATAAACCCTAATTCTTATTTTGGAGCCTCAAATAGTATAAGACTGGGTCTTATTTTCGGGAAACACGGTGTATAAGATTAAAGTTCCATTCCTCCCCCAAGTCTTTTTCCATCAACTCCAAAAGAAAAGTTTCTTCTTTTATCTTTAAGAATTTTCTGTATTAAGATATGAACCTTGTTCTGAAATGTCTTTATCACACATCTCCCATAAATGATAAAAGATCCCTTCTTATTTGCATTTCCAAGTCTGAATCTCTTTCTCCACTGAATCATCGCCTTGCTCTCTGCCCAAATGCTGACCGATCTTCTTTTCTTTCCCAGCCCGTGTGACTCAGATTATCCAGTTAGTGTCCCTGTCGGTCCTGACAGAGATGGATCCCGAAATCAAATCTCAGTGATGGAAGAGTTGACCATCTGAAAGAGAGGCTGGCTTATCCTGTCAACCCCTTGCCATGGACCCTTTTCTAATTTATTATTTGAGACTTCGTTGAAAGTACCGTACTTACGACAGGGATATATATAAATTTCTTTTAATTATTTTAAATGGAATATTTGGAATGCAACGTGTCCATCATTTTTGTCACAACCCTCCGATACGGCTTTGGCTCCTTTTTGCAATTTTATTTTTTAAAACTGCAATCCATGGTTGTACCCTCTAAATATCTCCCTTTCTGAATGTACAGGAAGTCCTCGAACTTACGACAGTTCCTTTAGTGACAGAAGGTACAAGAGCATGAAAGATGTGACTTATGACCGTTTTCCCACATTTTTGACCATTGAGGCGTCCCCATGGTCACATCATCAAAATTTAGATAGTTTGTCAACTGACTCATTTTTATGACGGTTGCAGCGTCCCAGGGTTGTATGGTCCCCTTATGCTACCTCCTGGCGGGCAAAGTCACTGGGGAAGCAAGATTCACTTAACAACCGTGTTACCAACTTAACTGCATAGATTCACTTAACAATGGTATCAGGAAAGGTCATAAGTGGGGGAAAAAGCTCACTTAACAAAAGTTTCACTTAGCAACAGAAATGTTGGGCTCCACTGTGGTCCTAAGTCAAGGACTGCCTATATGTATTTACGCCCTCCTGGTTTTTTTTTTTTTGCCCTTCCTGAATGTATGGGTAATCCTTGAACTTACAACCATTCATTTAATGACTATTTGAAGTTACAAGACCACTGAAAATTGTGACTTATGACCATTTCTCATACTTATGACCATTGTGGCATTCCCTTTGGTCACGTGATCAAAATTCAGGTGCTTGAATTCATCTGAGTCATTTTATGACCATTGCAGTATCCTGGGGTCGCAAAATCAATGGGGAAGCTGGATTCACTTAACAATCATGTTCCTGACTTAACCACTACGGTGATTCCCTTAGCCGTTGTTCTGACCGGGCTTACCAGAACCAAGAAACAAGACTCCTTGTCTAACTAATCCCTCTTTATTTAGTTACTGTGAATTCATGGCATTCACACACAGAAAAGTCCGTTAAGTGCAAGAACAGACCTTATCAGTCCTTGGATAGTTGCCAGGCCAAGAGAGCTTCCCGTGGAAAAGGAGTCTCCAAAGCCGAAGCAAATCTTCATAATAATAAGCGAACTAATTGTCTCCTGCATCCACCACTCTCCCTTTGCTTCTATTTATTCCCTAGGGAGGGGCCATTCAGCGTCCACGTGTGCCTTCCCTTCTGAGTTGGCCCCTGTTCCTTAATTGTTCTGACAGCTCTGCGCATATGCGCATCTGGAACAGGCTCCAGCTATTCTTCTTCCCCACTTATTTCCACTCTGAAGGCAGCTGAGAAATGTTACACAGCCCTATCTCTGCTTCCTACACAGAGCATCCATCAGAGCCCTCCCCAGACTCCAGGACCGGCCCCAGTTCCTCCCTAACCTCCTCACTGTCTAAGTCTGGCGGGCCACAACAGCCACCATGGTAAGAGAGGTCCATAAAAAAGGGCCAAAACTCATTTGACAAACATGTCACTTAACAACAGAAATGTTGGGCTCAATTGCGGTCGTAAGCCGAGGACTACGAAATGAAAAATGCAGTGTCTATAAACAAGAATATCCCTTAGGACGACCTAATGGGGTTGAGCTCCTGCATCCAAGGAGCCCAGTAAGTTCTGATCACTTCCAGAATTGGTTCTGAACCATTACAAAGTTTATACCCAATGCAAGATACTAGCAATTAAAACTTGGTGTAGTCCCAATAAAGGAGACTATTTGTAGCTCAGGGTTGACCTGAAGGGTCCTTGGTGCTCTGAGCTTGCTTATTTTCTTGTAGATGTTTCATGATCCAAACTAGGTAACATTATCAGTGCTAGTCAAGGACTAGTAGGCTAATGAAATGTCTGCAAAAAAACAAACAAGCTCAGAGAGCACCAAGTACTCCACAGCCTTCCTCCCCCTGTTCTTCCCCTCCTCTCCTCTCCTCTTCTCTCCTCTCCTCTCCCCTCCCCAAACCCCACTCCCTTTTAGCACTGATGATGTTACCTAGTTGGGTCATGAAACGTTTGCAAGAAAACAAGCATGTGGAGAGCACCAAGGACCCCATGGTCCTCCTCCTGTTCATTCCCCAAACCCCACCCTACTTTCTAGCACTGATGATGACCTTGTTGATGATCCAAACTGTCAACGACCTTGGAGTACTCATCTCTAATGATCTAAGTGCTACAGCCTATGTAGTTAACATAGCCAAAAAGGCATTAAGAGTTGTTAACTTAATCTTACGTAGCTTTTTCTCTGGTAATATCACACTACTAACTAGAGCATTCAAAACATTTGCTAGACTAATACTCAAATACAGTCTGGAACCCGCATTACGTATCTGATATTAGCACAGTCGAGAAAGTCCAGAAATATTTCACAAGAAGAGTTCTCCACTCCTCTACTCATTGCAGAATATCTTATGCCACCAGACTTGAAATTCTAGACCTAGAAAATCTAGAATTATGCCCCCTTCGGTCTGATCTAAGCATAGTATATAAAATCATACATTGCAATGTCCTACCTGTCAATGAATACTTCAGCTTCAACCATAACAACACAAGATCACACAATAGATACAAAGTCAAGGTTAACCGCACCAAACTTGATTGCAGGAAATACGACTTCAGCAACCGAGTGGTCAATGTCTAGAATACTCTACCTGACTCTGTGGTTCCTTCCCCAAACCCCAAAAACTTTAACCTTAGACTGTCTACTATTGACCTCACCCCTTTCCTAAGAGATCTGTAGGGGCGTGCATAAGCGCACCATCCCTGTTCTATTGTTTCTTTTATTTTTCTTATATGTATCCATAACTATGTTTTTACTTATACCTATTATCTTGTAAGCAATTGACAAAATAAAAAATAAAATAAAAAAGTTACCTAGTTGGGTTGTGAAGCATCTATAAGAAAAACAATGGTGGGATTCAGACAGTTTGCACCAGTACAGGAGAACCGGTTAATTTACTGAGCAGTTTGGTGAACTGATTGTTGGAAGAAATCATTAGGGCAGAGAACTGGTTGTTAAATTATTTGAATCCCACCACTGAAGAAAACCACCAAGCTCAGACAGCACCAAGGACCCCACAGTTGTCGTCCTCCTCTTCTTCTCCACATCTCACTCCCTTCCAGCACTGATGTTGTTATCTAGTTGGGTCATGAAATGTCTGCAAGAAAACCAGCACACTCAGAGACCATCAAGGACCCCTCAGTTGGTGGACTTATTAAATGCACCAAGCTAGAAAGCGAGACCTATTTCAACCTTTGGCCCAAAGCCAGTTTTGAACCAATCTTCTGTTATGACCCAGGCAAGCTTCGGTAAGAGTCCTTTTATCGCTCCGTTAAACTGCACAACTGCCAGATAAAACTGTACTCCAAACTTTCATGAAGGCTGCCACACACAGTCCCATAAACGAAAGCCAATAAGCAACGAAACCAAGTCGCAAAGCAGAGAGGGAAGTGGAAAGACAAAGAAGCAAGCTCACCAGGCACAGTCCAGAGCCAAGGTTCACAGGGCAAGTCAAAGGCACAAGGCAAGCCACGAGTCCCCATGGGGGAGGGCATGTTCCTGACAATCTCCCCTGTTGGCTTCGGCTTAAGTCAACCCAAGCCAAAGTGTTCCTTGTGAGGAGGGATGGAGCGGCCTTCTCCCGAGCAGCCTCACAGACCTCCCTGGAGGTTGCCTCTGCTCTACTCTCCCTGACCTCAGATCTGGTGGGGGAAGCGGCCGTTCTTCCTCAGAGGGGATCTGCTGCGTCTCAGAGTCGCTGCCTAAGAACTAAGAAGAAACTTCCTGACAATTAGAACAATTAACCAGTGGAACGACTTGCCTCCAAAAGTTGTGGGTGCTCCAACACTGCAAGTTTTAAAAGAGAAAGATTGGACAACTGTTTGTCTGAAATGGTATGAGGTTCCCTGCCTCAGCAGGGGTTGGACTAGATCTCCAAGGTCCTTTTTAACCTATCCTATCCTATTCAAATTCCATTCCATTCCGTCTTCTTTTCCCTTCTAATTTTTCTTTTCTTTTTTCTTCTATTCACTGTCTTCCCTTCCCTTCCATCTATTCTATTCTAAATTCCATTCCATTCACTGTCCTCTTTTCCCTTCCACATTTCTTTTCTTTTTTCTTCTATTCACTCTCTTCCCTTTAGCCTATTCTGTTCTATTCTATTCTTATTGTCTTCTCTTCCCTTCTGTTCTATTCTTATTGTATTCCTGAGGCCAAGCAGCTCCCCATCCAGCCAACCAACTCCCCCAATGCCGGAGTGGCTTGGGACAGCAACGTCCTCAGCCCCTGGCCTCTCCAAAGGTGCCACGGGAGACGTGCCATCCCCACTGGATAGTTCCAGTTCCAACTCCTCCTTCAAACCATGGGGCCGAGGCGTCTTTTCTCGGCCCTTACAGAACATAGTCAAGAAGGCAATGACAAATTGCTCCCCAAAAATGCTGCAGAAAAAGCTGCAATTATTTCAACGTTAAGATGGTGTCTTTCTCAACTCCCTTATGAGCTTTTCAGGCAGTACTGGTAGCTGGGGATTACAGCAATACATGGATATATCCTTAGTCCTCAACTTACGGCTTTATTGGAGGCTCACAAATGCAATCATAAGTCGTTGCCATTGTTAAGCGAGCATTGCCTCGCTCAACGACTGCTTATCCTGCCCTTCCGAGGTGTCTAGATTTTCTAGTAGAGTTAGCCCTCAACCAAAACTGAACCCAAAACTTACGTGGCCAAGTGAGACATTGGTTGAGTTTCACCACATTTGACAACTTTTCTTGCCACGTTTGTTAAGTGAGTCGCCGCGGTTGTTCGATTAGCAACCTGGTCATGAAGTGAATCGGGCTTCCCTGTTGACTTCGCTCATTAGAAGGCCGCCAAGAGAGGATTGTGTGACACCGGGACCAGTTAATAACCGGTTTGCGATTCGCACACTTTGTGTGCACATGCACACCTTTCCAAATTATTTACCTTCGATGTTGCTTTGGGAGAGTAATACAGCTGAGGCGTGGCAATCCGCTCTGCCACGCAAATCAGCTGAGCAGGTATAGGTGAGTACAGCGCAGGGGCGGGCAGGCCCACGTGATCATTGGAGCGAACAGATTTGGAGCCGGCTGATCATTGGAGCCAGGAGTTTCGCCTGAACTGGTCTGAACCGGGAGAATCCCACCCCTACCTGTGACCACTATAAATATGAACCGCTTGTCAAGTGTAAATCACGTGACCCAATGGTCCTAAGTGTGAACTGCGGTCATGTCCCTTTTTCCAGTGCCGTTGTAATTTCGAACGGTCACTAAACGAACTGTCGTAAGTCGACTCCCTATACAAGGCAGGGAAAAGAACCGGCACACCGGATTGGAGAAAGAAAGCTCATATCCCGGCGATTTCAATTTTCAATTTCATCATACACATGTTGCGCATTGACAATGAATGTTTGATTTGATTTGATTTGAAACGGTCAGTGAACGGGCGGTCGTAAGTCGAGGTACTTCCTTCAGATGCAACAGCAGGCAGGAGCAAAACAAAACCAATCCTTTATTAGAGATGAATGGAACGATGAGGGGACGAGGAACTGGAGGAGAACTGGAGCAGAGTCCTGTGGCCTTCAGATTAACGTATCTTCCCAGGGTCGCTTTTTCGGTGGCGGCTTGCTAGCCTCGAGCTGCAGGTCCTTCAAGGGGTTCTCGGCAAAGGTTTGACGCAACGGCCCTGCGAGTGAACAAAAAAATAAGAATTTACAGGATTCAAGCTGGGATGGTCATGGGGACTACAGGTTTCATCTTCCATGCTTTCGGACTCGTGCTGGTGTAGTATTTACGTGGTGCCTGGTTGTGCATGGCTTTTTAGTTGATGATTGGAGTCTTGATGGCCAGCTATTAAGTTGTTGGCTGTTGCTTCTAAGGTCTGGGCTCCTAAGGACTTGATAAGATGGAGGCAAATCAACTCTCCAGTTGACTGAAAAGGGACAGGTCTTCAAGTATTTCCCTGGCTGTTTTTGTCCCTGCTCAGCTAACAATCTTAGTAGCTGCAAAACTGAATGTTGGTAAATTGAACATTCAAAACCTCGGGTCTCGGTGACTGACCCAGATTGGACCTATGCAATATTATCCTGGGATATGTATATTTGCCTGTATATATATATATATATATATATTGTGTGTGTGTGTGTAGGCCTGGAGGTGGAGCTCTAGCCTCACAATCAGGAGGCTGTGAGTTCGATCCTAGGGAGAGGCAGATATTTCTCTATGGCACAATGAGGATATATCTGCTAAATAAAACTCTGCACTGGTGACAGGAAGGGCATCTGGTCAGAAAGCACTCAGCTCCATTCAGTTGCCCAGAGGATGATGTATATTTACCTTCATTCGTGAAAAATAAGAATTCTGCCCCAAGGCAAGCCATCTGCCTTCCTTCCCTAACTTCAAGCATTAAATACAGGTAGCCCTCGACTTACGACCACAACTGAGCCCAAAGTTTCTGTCACTAAGGGAGAAATTGGTTTAAGTGAGTTTTATCCATTTTACAACTTTTCTGGCCACACTTGTTTAGTGAATCACTGCGGTTGTTAAATGAATCTGGTTTCCCCATGGACTTTGCTTGTCAGAAGGTCGCAAAAGGGGATCACCTGACTTATGGTACACTGCAACCATCATATTGTGAGTCAACTGTCAATCATCCGAATGTAACTTACGTGACCATAAGGAATGCTGCAATGGTTGTGAGTGTGAAAAATGGTCGTAAATCACTTTTTTCAGTGCCACTGTAACAAATGGAATTGTTGTAAGTTGAGGACTACCTGTACGGATAGTCTTCGACTTACAACTATAACTGAGGTCAAAATTTATGTTGCTAAGTGAGACATTTGTTAAGTGTCCCATTTTTCTTGCCAGAGTTGTTAAGGGAATCACTGCACTTGATAAGTTAGTAACCTCATTGTTAAGTGAATCCATCTTCCCCATTGACTTTGCTTGATAAACATGACCCTGGGACACAGCAATGGTCGTAAATATGAACCAGTTGCCAAACACCTGAATTTTGAGGGCATGATCCTCATGGGGATGCTGCAAAGGTTGTCCCTGAGAAAAACAGCCATGAGTCCATTTTTTAATGCTGCTGTAACTTTGAAATGGTCACTAAATGAACCGTCATTAAGTTGAGGACTATCTATACATGTGGGTTGCCAAGCACCCTGAATTTTGCTCACGTGACAACAGTAGAAATGATGCTGAGATGTCCATATGTGGGAGCCCTGTTGGCAAGTCACTTCCCCACCCCCAGGGACATGGTTAACTTTGCGCAGCTGCTAAACCGATGGTCGTAAAACCAAGGACCGCCCATCAAAGCGACTTACCCGATGCTGCTAATGTCAGGTGGTTTTTGATACGGTCCTCTCGTTCTTGTAGTCGTCTTTTGGACTGGAAGGTCTCCCAGCCTAGAAGAGAGGGGAGAAGAACAGGCTGAGGTAATATAGCATGCCGTGAGAAGGTATGTTCTGCCTACCCACTAGGTCTGTTCATACGACCATTTCCCATAGTGAAAGTGATAAACCCGGTAACTGTTCAGCTTAGACTCCCACGCCTGTTAGGGAAAGCGCGTCCAGTATTTCCTAGCCGTCAGTTAAAGCCGGCCGCAAGCTCTCAGCTAAGACCAGTAGGCAGCCCTGAAACTCATCGCAGTATAAGGGGAGACCAACTATGAGGTGAAAAAGATTTTAGACCCACGCCTGAATAGGGGTTGTCTGACATACGTTAATCTCCATTTGATTTTTTTCTTGCAGGAGGTCCTTCTTAACTGAGGGGGGCAGCCTGTCAGCCCTGAAGCCATTTCAGGAGCATCTTCAGGGCTGCCACAGCAAGGCTGGTTGGAGCTGTGAGAACAGGAGGGTGAGGGAGGTAGAGATGGGGATATGTAACCAAAATAACATCTTTTCCTGTGGGAGCCAAGGCTGCTCTAACCAGGTTTTGGGAGAAGTGTGGACCGAAGCCAGGCGGAATTGGGGCTGTGACCTGATTGGACTATGTGACGGAAACTTTGAGGTTTTGATTTGGGTGGGGAAAACCTTGAGTCCTTCAGAGTTCGGTTTTCTCCAGATGTGCCAATATGACATGCCAAATAAATCTATACTTTGATGAGGAATATGCCTGCCTTGGGAGTTTCGATTCCGTCAGGTGTGTTAACTGGAACCCTGTCCTGTTTTTGCTCATTACTAGTTTCCAAGTGCGATTTAATATATGAAAGTCAGCTCCCCATCTTTGCCATATGCTGAAGAAGAAAAATGGGGAAACAAAACTGTTGCCAGGGAGAGAAAGGAAAAAAAAACATTGCAAAAAAACCAAGAAAACCTCTGCTTGGCTTGAGGAACAGTGACTTTCTAGCTGTTCTCTTTCTTGGGCCACTGGGTTAGACAGAAGCTGGGGAAAAACCCTAAAATAAACCAGGAATAAACGATGGCATCAAAGGCTAGATATGAGTGGTACAGTGGCCTAGAGGTGGAGCTCTCGCCTCACAATCAGGCGGCTGTGAGTTCGATCCTAGGTAGTGGCGGATATTTCTTTGGGCACAATGGGAATATGTCTGCTGAATAAAACTCCACATTGGCGACAGGAAGGGCATCCGGCCAGTAAACACTCAGCTCTCCATTCAGTTGGCCAGACTCTACCCTGCAAGGGATTATGGGATAATTAAAAGACAATGATGATGATCAAGGATTAGACATGTTCATCTTAACAGATTAACAGTGTTGGAAGGGACCTTGTAGGTCATCTAGTCCAACTGCCCTGCCCAAGAGACCTTACAACATTTCTGACAGATGGCAGTCTCTTCTTGAAAGCCTCCAAGGATGAAGCTCCCACAACTTCCGAAGGCAACTTCTGTTCCATCGGTTGATGGTTCTCACTGTCAGAAATGTCTTATATGTTTTTTGTCTGTCGTTAAAATCAATAAAACTTTTACCAAAAAAAAAAAAAAAAAGGTTGAATCTCTCAGTGTTCAATTTCCATTCATTATTCCTTGTCTGGCCTTTGGGTGCTTTAGAAAATAGCTTGACCACTTCCTTTCTGTGGCAGCCCCTCAAATATTGGAAGACTGCTATCATATCTCCCCTGGCCCTTCTCTTCACTAGACTAGCCAAGCCCAGTTCCTGTAAACATTCTTCATGTTTTATTCTCCAGTCCCCTCATCTTCCTGGTTGCTCTTCTAGGCACTCGAGTTTCAACATCTTTTTTATAATGTGATGAACAAAACTGGATGCAGTACTCTAGGTGTGGTCTTAGTAAGACTTTCTAGAGTGGTATTAATACCTCCCTTGATCTGGATTATATCCCTCTGTTAATGCAATTTAAGATCGCATTAGCTTTTTAGCTGCTGCTGCACACTGCTGGCTCATATTTAGCTGGTTGTCCACTAAGACTCCAAGATCCCACTCACAGTTACTGCTATTGAGCCTGGTTTCACCCAGTCTATATGGGTACTTTGGGTTTTTCTTGCCTAAGTGTAGGAGTTTATTTTTCTCTACATCGAATTTCATTTTGTTAGATATGGCCCAGTGTTCTAGTCTGTCAAGATCCATTTGAAATACTCCCCTCATAATGAAAAGAAAACCAAATTAATGCAGACAAATCATAGTTTTGGGCCGGACCTTAAAGAAGGACATAACCTATCCCAGCCTTCAAACCCCCTTTTTTCATTCTCTCTCACCATCTTTCAAATTGTCAATCATTCCCTTCTGGGTTTCTCCCTCCGCAGGCTTGTGAACTTGCTGTTTCGGGATGCGGAAAAATGTGCGAACAGATGGCAGGCGTAACAACAACACCTGGCCCAGCGAATACAGGTTGGAGGTCAGCCAGTAGGTGAAGATGGCCTGCAGGAAAGGCAAAAACAAAAACAAACCCCAAACCCGACAGTAAAAAACTGATGATGTCACCCAGCTGGGTCAAGAAAGGTCTGCAAGAAAACAATGAAGCTCGGAGCATTCCACAGTCCTTCTCATCTTCCTTTCCTCTCTCCTTTCACCCTTCTTTCTCTTTTCTCCCTTTCTTCTCCTCTACTGCACAAATGCTACTCTTTCCTAGCAGTGATGATGTAACTTAGTTGGGTCGTGAAATGTCTGCAAGAAAATAACCAAGCTCAGAAGAGTCCCCAGTCCTCCTTCTCTTCTCCCCCCTGCCCTTCTTTCCTCCGCTGTACAAACTAATATTCCTGATGATGTCACCTAATTTGTTACCTAGTTGGGTAATGAAACGTCTGCAAGAAAGCAACCAAGCTCAGAGAGCATCCAGGACCCCATTGATCTCCTCCTTCCCTCCCATTCCTCCTTCTAGGACTAATGATGCTCTCTAGTTGGGTCATGAAACATCTGCAAGAAAATTAGCAAGTTCAGAGAGCATCAAGGGCCCCTCAGTCCTCCTCCTCCTCTTCTCCCTTCTAGCATTGATGATGTTCCCTAGTTGGGTCATGAAAGGTCTGCAAGAAAACAACCAAGCTCAGATAATTTCCCAGTCCTCCTTCTCCTTCTCCCCCTCCACTCCACAAACTAATGTTCCTGATGATGTCACCGGTCAGTGTATAAGGACTCATGAACTGAAATAGGCATGGCAACAATGGGGACTGTTTAGTGACTGAAACACAAGATTTATTGTGTGAGCCATGCAAGGCAGCTTAGAACCTGGGCATGGCTTAGCTTAACTGCTCTGTGTATAAAAGAGTTCATTTTGTCTTTGCTTGAGAGTTCTAGTGCTTGTTCTTATACTTGCCACTTCTTCTCTCTACCATGTTGCAAGAGCTGCATGGGTATTGTATACATGCATCATGTTTATAAAGAAGTTTCTTCTATATAATGAATCCTGCAGAATTATTTGTTTGTGTGCTGGCTGGATTGCTACAAACTCCCACATTACTTAGCGCTCAGGATGTTACCTAGTTGGGTAACTAAACATCTGCAAGAAAACAACCAAGCTCAGAGAGCACCAAGGACCCTACAGTTTTCCTCCTCTTCTCTGCAAATCCCACTCCCTTCTACCGGTAACCCTGATGATGTCCCCTAGCTGGATCATAAAACATCTGGAGGAATACAGTGAAACTCAAGAGAGCCCCAGGGACCACACAGTCTTCCTCATGTCTGCAAACCCCCTATACTGCTAGCACTGATTACATTACCAAGTTTGGTAATGAAACGTCTGCAAGAAAAAAAAAAACCAAGCTTAGAAAACTCCAAGGGCCCCATATTTCTCTTACTTCTTGTCTCTGCAAACTCCACACACTTCTAGCACTGATTATGTTACCTAGTTGGGTCATGAAATGTCTGCAAGAAAACAGCCAAGCTCAAAGAGCCCCAAAGACCCCACAGTTCTCCTCCTTTTCATTTCTGCAAATTCCACGCACTCCTAGCACTGATGATGTTATCTAGTTTGGGAATGAAACATCTGCAAGAAAACAACCAAGCTTAGAGCGCTCCAAGGGCCCCACAATTCTCTTCGTCTCTGCAAGCTCCACACACTTCTAGCACTGATTATGTTACATAGTTGGGTTATGAAATGTCTGCAAGAAGACAGCCAAATTCAGAGAGTCCCAAGGACCCCACAGTTCTCCTCTCCTCCTCCTCGTCTCGTCTCGGCATGTTGTACCACATATTGATGAATGATTCTTTCTCACCGTGGGGAAGTTGATCGTGACTGGCAACAGCAGGATAGGCATCACTCGGAAAATTGTTTTCATCATGTGGTAACTTGGATTCGAGACTCCTGTTTCTGCCCCAAGCTGTGGAGAACAGAGATGGTGTCATTACATGAGAAGTTTTGACATTCTATCAAGCAGGTTTCCCAATTTTGGCACCTTTAAGACCTGTGGACCAACTCCCAGAATTCATGCTGGCTGAATTCATAAAGTTGTCAAGCTTGGGGAACCCTGTTCTACAAATTCACATCTGTTTCATCCCCCCTTCGAATTCTCCTTAAGGGGATCATTTTGAAATTTGGGCTGGCCCTAACAGAAAAAAATAATTAATGTTTTGGGAGGTTCCAGCCAATTTTGATTTTGGATCCAGGCATTGCAGTGAAGGGATCTGTGGTAAGTCTTAAGCTATGGTTAAAATCAAGAGACTGCCTTGAATTCCCACTCCCCCCCTTTTGTTTTTAAAGATTTTATTCCACTTTTGTTATTTTTCTAAATAAGGTAGTGAACATGCCTAAAACTCCTCCTTCCTCCTCTTTTCTCCATAACAACAACCCTGTGAGGTGGGTTGAGCCGAGAGAGAGGCAGTGGCCCAAAGTCATCCAATCAACTTTCATGACTAAGGCAGGACTAGAACTCATGGCCTCGTGCTAATTGGTCCAAAGACACCCAATCAACTTTCATACCTAAGGTAAGACTAGAACTCCTAGTCCCCTAGCAATTGGCCCAAAGTCACCCAGTCAGTTTTCATGCTTAAGGCTGGACTAGGACTTGTCGCCTGGCGATTGTCCCAAAGTCACCCAGTCAGTTTTCCTGCAAAAGACTGGACTAGAACAACTGCTCACTTGACCCAAAGTCACCCAGCCAGCTTTCATGCTTACGGTGGAACTAGAATTCCCAGCATCCCGGTTTCTGGCTTAGCACCATAACCAAGTCTTACCTCCAGAACAGCCAACATGCTAGCAGTTGTTATCAGGGGTAGAGCGTAGTAAGGATCCGAGGTTGTGAGATCCGTGAACCACCATAATCCCCCCGTCTGCATGCTGGGTACAGGACACTCTGCCATTTTGCGTAGGGCGAAGAAGAAGGAGATGAAAATAGGCATCTGAGACCGAAGAGAGAAGAAGAGGTCAAGCCAATAAGCCGTGTAGCTAATACAAATTGCAGCAATTTGTTACGGGTCAGGTGGGCGCTTTGTGGAAACTGACCTGGACCAAGGGTGCGAGGAATCCTACTTTAGGATTAAGATTATGGACTTTCTGGTACTGGTTCAATTCTGTATAAACCTTCAGAACTGGGAGATTAAAAGAGAAATACTTTCAGGATGAGCAATATTTAGTAAACATCCCTAATTTTATCTTTCTTTCTTTCTCTCCTTCCTTCCTTTCCTCCTTCCACCCTTTCCTTCTTTTCTTCCTTCCTTTTTTCTTTCCTCCCCCCTTCTTCTCTTCTTCCTTTTTTCTCTTCCTTCTCCCTCCCTCTTTTTCTCCTTCTTTCCTTCCTCTTTCCTTCCTTCCCTTTCTTTCCTTCTTCTTCCCCCTCCCCCCTCCTTCTTTTTTGTTTTTTCCCCCTTCTCTTCCTTTCCCTCCTTCTCTCTCCCCTTTTCCTTCCTTTCACTATCCCTCCCCACTTTCATCAATTCCTTCCAGGCAATCCAGGCATCTCTTGCACTCTCAACTTACATTCTTTCTGATTCCCTGACTTTCTGGCGTCGCTGATTCTGGAATTCATCTCGCTCATTTGGGGATAATGGTTATTGAGTTTCACTGCCTGTTGCTGGCATTTTACAATGATGGGAAAAACCAAACAGCGAGCCATGAGGGTTCCTAAAAAAATTGAGATGGGGAGAGGATTTCGGTTACCTCCAGGAGAACTGGCAGGCTGAAATTGGTAATGAAATATGTAGATTTTTATAATATAATGAATATATAAAGGTGTATTATTTTTATTATATCTACAAAATGATTATAGGATAGATTTGAAATGATAGTATGAACTGCTATTAAACTAAGTAAAATATGGATTACCTTGTAAAACATGAATGAATAATATAGTCAAATGATTGATTAGCAATGATATTAATGTATTTAGGAATATTTGATTGACAATACGAGAACATATACAATGTAATTGTAAGTGAAGACTGAAGTGGAAGCACAAAACAATTTGTAAACCAACCGACACACTGTATGTATGTATGTATATATGTGTATATATGGTATATATGCGTGTGTGTGTGTATATATATATATATATATATCTGGCATTCAGCTTTGTTCGGGTATTTTCCCACGTGGTGCTTTTAAAGTTGTAGCAACGTTTCAGCAGAATCTCATCTGCCATCATCAGGCTTCTGTATGGTGTTTGTCTGTGAGTCAGACTTTTACAGTGGTTTCAGATTGAAATTTGGGGCAGCCTATTGCTGTGTCAGAATGGTTTTCTCTTCCTCCTGATTGGTTGAGAGTCTTGGTCTGTGTTTATTGGTCTTGGAGTTTGCTGTGTTCTGCTTCTAATATCTTCTGTCTGTTTTTTTGGCTCTTTTTGTATCTTGATTGGCTGGCAACATTGTGTTCCAGCTCAAACACACCCCAACCAGGCACCCAGATGAAACCCAGCTTCCTAATGAATGATAGCCGTCCATTTACCCGAAGCCAAGCTGCACTAAAGGCCTCCAATAAAGTAACACAATGTTGCCAGCCAATCAAGATACAAAAAGAGCCCCCCCCCCAAAAAACAGACAGAAGATATTAGAAGCAGAACACAGCAAACTCCAAGACCAATAAACACAGACCAAGACTCTCAACCAATCAGGAGGAAGAAAAAACCATTCTGACACAGCAATAGGCTGCCCCAAATTTAAATCTGAAACCACTGTAAAAGTCTGACTCACAGACAAACACCATACAGAAGCCTGATGATGGCAGATGAGATTCTGCTGAAACGTTGCTACAACTTTAAAAGCACCACGTGGGAAAATACCCGAACAAAGCTGAATGCCAGACATGTAAGTACCCGCGAAAACTTAAGAAAACATATATGGGGGGGGGGGGGGAGGGGGAGGGAAAT
Source organism: Hydrophis major (assembly GCA_033807585.1). Classification (NCBI taxonomy): domain Eukaryota; kingdom Metazoa; phylum Chordata; class Lepidosauria; order Squamata; family Elapidae; genus Hydrophis; species Hydrophis major. Next base: position 5,256,092 of record CM066343.1, read on the forward strand.
CCCAACGTATAAATCTCATTTAAAACAAAAAACCCACTCCATTCCCATGACAGTTAACACCACCACCAGAGCAGCCACAATCAAATCTGTCTCCAGTTTGAGATCCCTGAGTCTGTCAAACTCCCCGTTTTTAGGGAGTTTTGGACAAGTGTTTATGGAGATTCTCAGTCATCTAGGGGTCATGGTTGTCCCAAAGGTGCTTTTTTCTTTTTTTTTCCAAAGAGGCAAGTAGACTTCCTGGTTTTTCTTTTGAAGACGTTTTGCTTCTCAGCCAAGAAGCTTCTTCGGCTCTGGCTGGATGGTGGAGAATGGAAGGTTTTATCCTCCCTGCAGACAGCTGGTCATCTGCATCCTTTTAAGAGAGTCATTGAGGTCACTTGGAGGTTCATAAATCCTTCCATTCCCCGCCATCCCATCAGAGCTGAAGAAGCTTCTTGGATGAGAAGCGAAATGTCTTTGAAGAAAAACCAGAAAGTTGCCTCTTGAAAAAAAAGTACCTTTGGGAGCGAGGGCCCAACGTACCCCTTTCTCTGCAAGAAAGGGCCACCACCCAGAAGGCCCTTTTTTGCGGCCCCATGACATGACAATCCCTGATCTAGGGGATGTGCATAATATGCTAATCTGGTGGGTGAATATAATAGGGAAGAAAAGGTTCTCCAAATAATTTGGCCACAAGGCCCATAGGGTTTTAAAGTTGATAACCAACACCTTGAATTATACCTGGACAACCAGTTAAATATGAGCCAGGAGGTGATAACAGAGATCTGAATCGATCCGGAGCTCTGTTAGCGGCAACAGACTCCTTCATGAAGGCCTTGTCAGATGCAAAAAAAGTTCCTGAAGGCCTCTGAGGGCGAAAAGGAGGCCAGGAGCAATGAGTGCAAGTGAGGTGAGTCAGTAGATGACTCTCCCGAAAATAAGACCTGGTGCCTTTTATTGGTGGGGAAAAATATCTTTATTTTTCTATCAAGATAAAATTGCCTTTCTGTTCTGATCTGCTTAACAATCTTGGCGGTGCTCTTTACCTCCTACAATGGCTCCCCACCAAGGCAGCCCCATATCCAAGTGCAAAGACTCCAAGATCTTCATGATTAGACCCACTGGACTGAAGCTTCCCAGACCCAGTTCAGCCAAAGTCGATTCTTCTGCTATTTGGCTAATTTCCTCCAAAGGGAGGATTGTCTCTACTGGTACATTTGCTGCGTCTTGAACAACCTGAAAGAGGCAAAAGAGAATATACACGAGCGGTGTCAAACACAAGGCCCATGGGGCCATCCTGGAAAATTTAAGGGCCCGGTCTACCCAAAGTGAAGAGGAAATATTAGGCTAGCGTGGCTTTGGCCCGGTCTACCCAATACAAAGAAGAAACATGACAGCAGTTTGGGGAGAGGGGACAAGCTGGCCACGACCCTCAGTCAGCCACACCCACCCAGTCGGCCATGCCCCCCTCGCCCCCGAGATCAACCACAGCCTTGATGTGGTCCTCAATGACATTGAGTTTGACACCCGATATACGGTTTCCCTGAAAATAAGACCTATCCTGAAAATAAGACTAACAGGGGCTTTTTTACACATATGTCTAATATATGCCCTACCCCCAAAATAAGCCCTACTGACCTCCTGCCCATTCGGTCTGGTTGTTTGAGGTACTGCAGCAAGGTGAGGCAGGGTGATGTTGGAGCATACACCCTCACCAGCTTACCTCAGAGCCCCCGCAGCCAGGCCATCCACACCCCAACAGCTGCCTCATGTGCAACTAGCCCACTTCTTCTTGCTTGCGGCTGCAATGGAACAGGAGATGAAGCAGTTTGCTGGTGCTATGGCCATGAGGCAAGGCAGGTTTTGGGGAATGGATGGCCTGAATGCAGGGCCCTGAGGTAAGCTGGTGAGGGGCGCATGGGGCAGTTCCACCCACCCCTGCCTCGCTTTATGGCTGCGGCATTGGCATATTGCTCGGCCTCCTCCATTGTGGCCGCAAGCAAGAAGTAGGTCAGTGGCCAGCGGGGCCCTGCTGGACAGGGCTGCTGGAGCTGCCACCATGAGGCGAGTGTTATGATGTGGGTGGCTTGGATGCGGGGCCCTGTGGTAAGACAGTGTGGGACACGTGAGGCAGCTCTATTCCCTCACCTTGCGGTGGCGGCACTGGTGTACTGTGTGGCCTCCTGGCCCACTGCGAGGAAGCAAAAGTGGTCCTCCCGTACATGGAAAAAAAATAAGACCTCCTCCCCCAAATCTAAGCTCTAGTGCTTATTTTGGGACCTCAAAGAAAATAAGACTCGGTCTTATTTTTGGAGATACATGGGTAGATGGTTGGGAGATCCCAGACTCACAAGTCTCTTTGATCTCTCATTGCTTCCAATGTTATAGGTGTGTGTTACCTGTGTTCCTGTGACTGCTGCAGTGCTCTGATGTCGGATTGTGGGTCTGAAAAGCACAACGTAACAGTTCTGAGAATGCTGAGGAGAAGCTAGCCGAGTTTTGACCTGGGACCATCCTGGAGGGGTGGATGCCCTGTGAACCTGGAAAGGAATAGCAAATAATAGCCCTTAAGGACTTCTACAGGTGGTCCTCGGCTTACAGTCACAACAAAGCCCAAAATTTCTATCACTAAGAAAAGCCAATTTTTACTAACTTTACAAAATTTTAAAGTGTAATAGAAAAAGGGGGTTGGGGGAAGAAAAAAAAAAAGGGGGGGGGAAATGTGGTGGAAAGAGGGAAAAGGAAAGAAAAAGCCATCTACTTCCAACCCTCTTTAGCACAGCGGAAGGTAACATCACAACTTCAAACTTTTAAACAGCCATTTCTATAGCAACAAACCTACCTAATCAGCAAAAACACCTGCAGTTGTTCAGAGGATCACTTCCGTTGTTAATTTAGTATCACGGCTGTTAAGTGAATCTGGCTTTCCAACTGAGTTGGCTTGTCAGAAATCCGAAAGGTGCTTTTTTTCAGGAGGCAACTGGACTTTCTTCAGAGAAAAAGCAAGGAAGTCCAGTTGTCTCCTGAAAAAAAGCATCTTTGGGGACAACCATGACCTGGATGATTGAGAATCTCAACAGACTTTTAGCTTGTCAGCAGGGGGTCGAGGGTCTCCTACTTGAGCAGGAGTTTACCAAGCAGCCTTTAGCCCTCCTCCTCTTGCTGCTCCAGTTGACAACTCCCCCTTCTTTCTAGCACTGATGGTGTTACCTAGTGTGGTAATGCAACATATGCAAGGTGAGAGAGCACTAAGATCCCACACTCCTCGTCCTCCTCCCTGCAAACCCCACTCCGTTCTAGCACTGATGTTACCAAGTCTGGTAACAAAACTTCTGTAAGAAATCAACTGTGCTCAGAGAGCAACAAGAAGCACACATTCATCCTCTTCCTCCTTGCCACATACAACACTCCCTTCTAGAACTTATGATGTTCCCTAGTTGGCTCATGAAACGCCTGCAAGGAAACAAACAATCTCAGAAAACACCAAGGACCCCAAAGTTCCCCCCCTCCTCCTCTTCTCTGCAAACTTCCCTTCCTTCTAGCACTGATGATGTGACCGAGTCAGAATCATCAGCTGGAAGGGACCTTGGAGGTCTTCTAGTCCAACCTCCTGCTCAAACAGGAGATCCGATAGCATTTGGAAAATGCCTGCAAGGAAACAACCCAATCTCAGGGAGCCCCAAGGATCCCACAATCCTCCCCCCATCTCTGTGAACTCCACACACTTCTAGCACTGATATTACCTAGTCTGCTCATGAAATGCCTGCAAAGAAACAACCAACCTCAGAAAACATCAAAGACCCCAAAGTTCTCCTCCTCCTCCTCTCTGCAAACTTTCCTTCCTTCTAACACTGATGATATTACCTAGTCTGGTCATGAAACGCCTGCAAGGAAACAACCCAGCTCAGGGAGGCCCCTCGTTGCAAAACAGGGTGAACTTTCGCCCATTCCCTGCTTTGCAACGTTCAGGAGATCCCCTTGCAGGCAATTACAGAGGAAGAACAACAAACAGGTGGGACACCGGGTAAGATGACCCCTTTCATCCCCGGTTTGGGCCTAAGTTCAGGTCCTGGGTGGGGGGGAAGCAGGAGGCTCTCATCCTTGGGACTCCCTGTCCGATACCCGAGGACAGTTCACCCAGTTCTGGGTCAGCCGGCACTTCGCCAGCAAAGGACGAGCAGCGCAGGCCTGTGGAGGGTCCCGATGGACTACAACTCCCATCCACGCGACGGGCGTGTGACGTCACAGGTCCCAGGGCGACCCACCTGTGCGCGAAGCCCCCCCGTTGCGACCCACGCTCGCCGCAGAGCCCCGAAAGCAGCCATGGTCTCCTGGCTTGACCGGCCGCCTGGTCACGTGACCGGAACTCGGGCCGGAAGGGACGGGACGCTCTTCCGAGGCTGCCGCGGCCCTCTTGGTTACAGGCAACACGGCTTTTCGTTTCGCGGAAGAGGCAGTCACTAGGCTAACGGTCCCTTTTCTCGCGAGTTCCACCATAAGGATCCAGAGTTGAGGAGTGGAAAGGAAAATAAAATAATGACTAGGAGAATCAAACACCGCCTGGGTAACGGTAAGACTGAGGTTAAAGCAGCGGCCATGTTTGTCACTGGCACTTTGACCTTTCCTTTTCCGCCATGTTTGTTGCGGTCGAGGCGATACGAAGGAGGAAGGGGGACCATATTTATCACGGGCAGTCAGTGGCGGCATAATCAGTTAGGGAAACTCCTCCCAGCATTCCTCTATGTGTTGTTTTTAACTTCAAGGCACGTGACTCCCGCGCCGGTTAGAGCATCCTCCTTCGGATTGGCTGACAGGCCTCCACCAATCAGAAGGATCTTCTCGCGTAGCAAACAAAGCAGAGCGAGCACTTTGGCGGTCTGCAAGTTTAAGGAGGTTTGTTGTGGAGGTAGGTTGGTTTTTGGAGGCCTGAGGAATGGATCTGAGGAAAATTATAGTGTTCCGGCACAACTGGTTAGGCGGGACAGGTGCCGCCAGACTTTTCCTGATTTTTATTTTATTTTTGCCCGTGGAAAAGTGATTGTGAAGAGAAAGGAGGTTATGGGGGATATGATAATAGAGGAATTTTGCCCTCTCTTTGGTAGGAAAAGAGGGGGAAAAATCCACCGGGAGGTGCTTCTGAGGAAGGGAAGCGAGGTTCGCCTTTTGAAAAGACAGATAGAGACTCGGAGATAAAAAATATCATAAAAATCCCGAATACATGCTGGATGGGGAATTCTGGGAGTTGATGTCCATCGGTCTTAAACGTGGGAACGATTGGGGAAAATCTGCTCTTGAAGGCCATGACTGGGGCAGGGGGTGGAACAGGAAAAATTGATAGCAAGTTTTGGGAGGATTCTCATGTAAACGAGGGGTTTTGGAGGGCCAAAACCTGAGGATTAAAAATATGGTCGAAAGGCCAGACCTTAGGAGGAACTTCCTGGCCTGATATACAGATAGTCCTTAATAGAGCCCAAATATCTGTTGTTAGATGAGATATTTGTTATGTTTTGCCCCATTTTGCCACCTTTCTTGCTACAGCTGTTAAGGGAACCACTCAGTTGTTTAAGTTAGTAACACTGTTGTTAAAGGAATCTAACTTCCCCCTTGACTTCGGTCACAGAAGATAATCACATGATTCGGGACACAGCAACGAACCGGTTGCAAAGCCTGTGAGTTTTGTTCATAGGGTTAGGGGGATGCTGCAAAGGTAACTATGAAAAATGGTCATAAGTCACTTTTTCAGTGCCCTTATAACTTGGAATGGTCACTAAATGAACTGTTGTTAAATCTAGGAGTATCTCTGTTGTCTGTGGCACAGATTGCCACATGATATGGTGAGAAGTCTTTATAACAGTCTGAATGCCTGCCTGCCTGCCTGAAATGATGGCATACATTCAAATACAAGTAGTCCTCGACTTAACAGTTTGTTTAGTGACCATTCAAAGTTACAAGGCACTGTAAAAAACTGACTCATCAAGTTCAGGTTCAAACCTTTATTGTCAATGCACAACATTTCTACAATGAAATTGAGCCTCCTTTGGTGCAGCCCACACAAGAATATGGAATACATCTCATTAAATAAAAAATAAATCCCACATAAGTAATAAACTAGCATGCATTTCCATATTTATACATACATACATAAAAATAAGATAAAAATATATTGCACTGGTATATACATTGGCACTAAGTCTATCAGTGATGGCTAACCTTTTTGTCATGTGCCAAAAGTGCCTGCACCCATAATGCAATGCTTGCACGACCCCCCCCACCCCCGTGCCCTTGCATATGCATGCTTGGCCTCCCCGCGCATGCATGGCAGATACCTGACAAGCAGCTGGTGGGAGGCGTGTACGCATGTGCTGTGGGCCTGATCTGGGACAACGGCTCACGTGCTGGCAGAGATGGCTGTGTGCCACTTCCGGCACACGTCACATTAACATCATGGGTCACATTAAGCCTTGTGGTATGTTGCGTTTAGCAGTCTGATGGCCCATTATGACCGTTTTTCACATGACTATTGCAGCATCCTCAAGGTCACATGATCAAAATTTGAATGCTTGGCAACTGGCTTAGATTTACAATGGTTGCAGCATCCTGGGGTCATGTGCTTTCCTTTTGTGACCTAGCCATTGATAGAAAAGATCCCAAACTTCATAAAATTGTTTATCTTCTTGTTCTCTAATTTCAAATGTCTATCTACTCATTTCAGCACATTCCAATATTTTCTTAATGATTTCTTCCTGTGATGGTATTTTCTCATTTTTCCAGTTTTTGGCAAATACAATCCTAGCCACTGTTAATACATTTACAATCAGGTATTTCAATTCTTTACTATATATTTCAGGCAAAACTCCCAATAAAAATATCTGGTTTCAAGTCTATATGCTTTTTTGTCATTTTTTCCAACCATGTTTGGATTTTAGTCCAATATTTTTTTGCATAGGCACAAGTCCACCACATATAGTAATATGAGCCTGGTATCTGATGACATTTGTCAGGCTTGTTCTTGAACATTCTTGCTATTCTTGTCGGGGGAAAATGCCACCTGTAAACCATCTTATACAAATTTTCTTTATATGCTGTTGACATTGACATCTTATAATTTTTGCCATTTCTCTAGATCAATCCCATATCCAAAATTCTTCCCCCAAGCAATCATAGTTTCTTTAACTTGTTCTTTTATTTTAATTTCTAATAAATATCCATATAATTTTTTAATCACCTTTTCATCAGTACCTGTCAAAATCTTATCTAAATCAGTCAGTTTATCATAGAAACCTTCTGTTTTAGAATCTTTGTCATACCTTGAATGTATTTGTGCACATGAAAACCAATTCATCTTTATACCTTGTTCCTCTAATTTTTGCACAGATTTAAGTTCATCCTATTCATTCAATATTTCCCCATATCTAACTGTTTGTTCCTTTTTATATATTATAAGATAAGAAAATGCTTCAATAGTCGATAGCCAGACTGGAATTTTCAAATAACATTGCCTTTTAGTCTTCTTCCAACTTAACCACAGAGACTCCCGTATATAATGTCTTCTAAAATACCCCTGTGTTTTAGTTCCTTTATACCATAAAAAAGCATGCCACCCCAACAACAGATCATGACCTTCTAATGTCAACAATCTAGTATTTCTTAATGTTATCCATTCCTTAACCCACATCAAATTTGTAGGTTGGTAATACAACTCCCAATTAGGCAAAGCAAATCATCTTATTCTGGCATCTTGCAAAAGTTTAAACTTTAATCTCGCTTTCTTACCTTGCCATATATATTTCAACACAGTTTTATTTAAGTCTTCAAAATAATCTTTTCCAAGCCTAACTGGAATTGTTTGGAACAAATATAAAATTCAGCATAGTATATTAATCTTGATTGTTGATATTCTCCCTATCAATGACAGTTGTAAAATTTCCCATTTCGCCAAATCTAGCGCTATCTGCTGCTTAAGTTTGATATAATTATTCTCTTTTAGTGTACTACATCTTGCTGTCAAATGTATCCCCAAGTACTTGATCTTATTTGTGACCTGGATTTTCAGTACATCCGCCAGTTCTTTCTTTTGTCTTGATAGCAATGAAATGAATTGATTAAATTTGTTTACCACCCATCTCACCATTTACTTGAAATGAATTATGAAGAGAACAAGCAAATTTTTGAGGGGCCAGAGGTAATGCTGAGCGCATTGCCATTCTCACTGAACCTCTGAAAATCGCATTGAGGGTGCTTTTGAGAATAGTTGTTGGGTGTTGGTGGATGTTGGTGTGTCATTCAAAATGCACAAGTTTGCCATCACTCATCTAATGAATTTACAGTGAGCAAGGGGTTGGACTAGATGCGGTGGTGGTGAACCTGTGGCATGCGTGCCAGATGGGGCACTCAGAGCCCTCAGAGCCTTGGGCATGCATGCCATTGCCCCAGCACAGAGTTCGTCAGAATTCGTTACTAGAAAGCCAGAAGGACACGGGGCAGTGCTGCTCCCCTCCTCCTCTCTATGCGCACCTGAGGACATTTCTCACATCACCCGCCTCTCTGCCCAGCAACCAAATGGGAGCGCTTCCTCCCTCCCGTCTGGGGTAAGGTGAGTGGCTGCCATGTGCTGTGAGAGTGCAGCATGGATGGCAGCCTGTTGAGTCTGTGGTGAAGGTTCCTGTGGTGGGGTTGGAGAGGAGGTAGGTTGGAGGGGATCATAGCTCACAGCATGGTATAGCTGGAGGGGAGTGGAGCAGAGCGCTCAGGCCACAATATGAGCTTTGCAGTGCCAGCCCTGCACGTGCCTTGTTGCTTACACCTCCACTTCATCTTATTTATGCAAATTCCCCAAGAAGCAGGTCCAACACGAATCAAAGGTAGGAAATGTACCCAGATGCCTTTTTCAAGGCACCCCCAGCTGAGAATCACTGCCGTAGTTTGTTGATTCAGAAAATATCCATTTCTTTAGTGTTAACGAATAGTGTGTAGCTATTTTTGGTATAGGGATAGATTTGTATTGGGTGCTTTATTTTTTTTATTTTGTGTTTTTGTAGACTCAAGTCTTGAACATCCAAAAATGAGCACAGCAAAAAAAGCAAAAACAGATAGTGGAAGATCATTCCAAGGGGCCTGGACAGAGTCATTTGGAGTGATTGAACGCAATGGGAAAGCGTTCTGTGTTCTGTGTCATGAAAGTGTTGTGTGCCGCACTTCAAGTGTCAGACGGCACTTTGAGACCAACCACAAAAGTGTTGCCAAACTTGATGAAACTGAAAGAAAACAGTATCTTGAAGAGGAATTGAGGAAATACCGTTCCCAGTATTCTAGTGTTTGCAACTCTCCTAGAACAAATCATCTGACAGCTGCCAGTTTTCAAATGTCACCGTGCCTAGCAAAACATGGTAAGCCCCTCTCTGATAGGGACATTATCAAAACAGCCATGTTGTCTATGAGTAACTCCCTTTTTCACGATTTCCCAAACAAAGACAAAATTATTCAACGCATCTCTGAGATGCCACTTAGCAGAAGTGCTGTTAAAGATCGAGTCCAGCCCATGGCAAGTGAAGTTAGTCAGCAACTCACCAGTGACTTACAAAAGGCAGCCTGTTACTCCTTATGCTTGGATGAAAGCACAGATATAAATAATCACGCAAGGCTAGCAGTGATTTTGCGTTATGCTGTGGGTGACATCATGAGAGAAGAGTTGGTGAAACTGGTGTCTTTGCCTGAAGGAACACAAGGGATAGATATATACAATGCTGTCATGGAGGCTTTTTTGTCACAAGACATAAGGCCAGAAAAAGTGGTTTCAGTTACCAGTGATGGGGCACCTTCTATGGTGGGGGCAACATCTGGTTTCATACAGTTCTTTGTTAAAGAAGCAAAACATGAAGTCATTCAGTTCCATTGTATTCTACATCAAGCAGCTGTTTGTGCCAGGGAAAGCAGCAAAAACTTTGACAACGTCCTCAAAGATGTCACAAAAATGGTGAATTACATCATGGCTCATGCTCTGAATTTTCAAGAGTTTCAAGCACTTGTTGAGGAGGTTCAGGCACAATATAACTGTTTACTTATGTACAATAATGTCCGGTGGCTGAGCAGAGGACGAGTCCTGGAAAGATTTGTAGCCTGCTTGAATGAAATTAGGCTGTTTATGAATGAAAAAGGGCAGGAATATCCACAGCTCACTGATATGGCCTGGCTTACCAACCTCAGGTTTTTTACAGATTTTACACTACACTTCAACGTACTGAACAAACAACTACAAGGTGTCGGGAAAACAGCAGAAAGGATGTTTTGTGATATCAAAACATTTGAAGAAAAACTGCAGGTTTTTGAAAAAGACCTTGAAAGTGGGGAGCTGAAATATTTTCCAAATCTAAAAATGCATTTAGAAAATTCCACATTTGCAGACAATCCTACAAGCCACCAGGAAATCTACAAGGAATTTTCTAGCATTGTAGCAGCTGCAAAGGTGAATCTTAGTAACAGATTTTTACAGTTCCGTAAGTTGGAGACAACCCTGTGTTTTCTTACTTCTCCAGATAAAGCCGAATTTGAAGAACTTGATCTTTCCTGCTTAGACTGGTTAGATTTAGAAAACCTGGAAATGGAGCTAATAGAATTTCAAGAAAGCTCTCTCTGGAAAAATAAATTCTATGACCTGCGTGAAACACTTGAGAAGATAGGAGGGATGATGAAGAGCAGAGTTAGTTCTGAAAATGAAATCCTTAAAGTATGGAATTCTCTGCCAATTATGTTTAAGTCAATGAAAGCCCTTGGAGTTGCTTTCCTTACTTTGTTTGGCTCAACTTATACTTGTGAGCAGCTGTTTTCAGCTTTGAATTATATCAAGTCTGACACCTGAAACAGACTAACAGATGACCTGAGTGCTGCATGTGTTGGTCTTAAACTTACCAAGTATGAGCCAAGGTTGGACACATCAGCCTGCAGTCACATTTAATTGTTCACAAGCATGTTAAATGCAAACTTTTACATTTCAATAAAAAGTTATTTGTATTATTGAAAGCTCCATTGTTGTGTTTTTCTTTTTAAGACAAAGGATGTTAATTTACAAGCTGTTTTTTCTAAACTGAAATCTCAGTATTCAGGTTAAATTGCTGTGTTGGCACTTTGCGAGAAATTAAGTGGGTTTTGGGATGCAGTTTGGACACTCTGTCTAAAAGGTTTGTCATCAGTGGATTAGAGAATATGTGTGTGTGTGTGTGAGATGGTGTTGAGTATCAGAATCTGGATAAAGATGTATAGGCTCCATGCCAAACCTAGTAACTTGGGAACAGGGCTTTCAATACCATTCCCTCTCCCAGATATGGAGATCCACTTCTTGATGAAATACCATTAAGTTAGTCCATAATCTGGAGGTCCTCATAGCCAGAAAGGCTTTTGTATTAACCTACCTCATGTGCCAGATGTGTGCTTCCCAGCTCAGATAACAGATAATCAGAGTTGGAAGGGACCTTATAGGTCATCTAGTCCAACCTCCCACTCAAGCGGGAGACCCTACACCATTCCTGACAAATGGCAGTCCAATCTCTTGAAGGTCTTGAGTGATGGCGCTCCCACAACTTCTGAGGGCAAGCTGTTCAAGAGGCTCTGTTTATGGCCATTCATGTCTTAATTATTTTCTGGATGTGCTTTTTTTTTTTCTCAATGTGTTCTATAGGAGGCTGACTTTGAATGCATTTGGAAGCTGCAGCTGCTTCAGAAGGTGCAGTGTGTGCAGTTGGAGACACTTGTCTGGTAATGTGTACATGCTCCAGAACTCGTGTGAGAAACAATGTCATTTAGAGCAGGGGTCGCCAACTTTTTGGACCTCAGGGACCACCAAACTCAATTCAATCCCGCGGACCAGAGACCCTGGGAAAATCCCCCAAAAGTGTGCAAGAAAATTCCCTACCCTGTTTTCCTACATTCGACATTCTTTATTTGGGATCACACAATACCATTTCCAGCTCCGTTCTCAGGGGGAGAAAGAGAGAGACTTTTGGCTTCATGCAAGCAAAGCAGCAAAAGTCTTTCTCTCTCCCAAACTCCGCCAGAAATGAGTCTTTGTAAGACTTGCCGCGTCAGCGCAGCCTCTTGGAGCAGGATGCCTTGCAGGGTCCCAAAGACTCATTTTTGGCGAGGTTTGGGGAACAGAAAGACTTGCTACTTTCCTTGCGTAAAAGCAGCCAAAAGCAGAAGAAAGCAGAAAAAAGCAGCCCTGTAGACAGGCCAGGCATGTGGGGCAAGTGGGGCAAATCCCCCCCCGACCTTTCTCCCCCCCTTCTCACTACCTCGTGTTGTTTGCAATGCAAGGGACACAAGCCTTGTGTTCCTGAGGGTCATGTGGGCAGCACAGCCTTGTGTTCCTGCGCAGCCTGGATTAATTGCTTTGGGGGGTGCTTTGGGGATGACATTTCTCTGCAGACCACCAAAATTTTCTCGCGGACCACCAGTGGTCCCGGCCCACTGGTGGGCGACCACTGATTTAGAGAACCTAGAAAATGTGTCTTCTCTGACCTGGTATCTGCCTTGTGATACAGCCTACTCAGTCACTTAGGATGGCTTTTTGTACAGCCTTTAAAACCTGACTCTTTCCATTAGACGTAAGGACAGAATAGTAATTGGAGCCTGGTCTGTTATTTATTGCATTATTTGAGGAAATTGATTATTTTTATGTGTCATCTTTGTTGGTTGGTTTACTGTTTTAGCTGTATTTTTTGTTTCTTGCTTTGCTCAAATGGGAAGCTGTAATGCATTTATGGAATAAAATAGCCTTACAATCCATAATAATGCCAACATGGGGTTTCTTGTTACTGCAGACCAACCATCTGATCAGCCACACAATATCAACTGGATATAATTAAGTGAACATCCTTTTAATGGTGGGTTGATGGTGACCTGCAGGATGCATGCTTTTCTAACCTCATGCTCCTGATACACCAACCTTTTCTCTTTTCTTTTGCAGAACATTACAGATTGATTTTGAAAGCGCCTGTTAATTCAAAGCATAATTTTATGTAATAAATTTACAGACACATTTACACATATGCTCCCAGACCGAATTGAGAACAACATTAACAGTTTAAACTAGGGCAAAAGGGTAAGGAAGATGGGAGAACATTTTTGCCTTGAATATAGTCTTCACCCTAATTCTCTCTTTTGTGGCGATGGCTTGCTTGGATGTTGTGTGGCTCTCTGGGAAAAAGTTTGGTGGAGTGACTCTGCAAATAGAAGAGAGCACAAGAATAAAACTATTTGTTTTTTTTGTTTTTTCCAGAGCAAGAACCACTTTGAAACTTACATTTGCAAACTGGATGCTTTAAAATTAAAAGGCTGTACGTAAGATTTTTCTCAGTGTACTTTTGCAGCTGGGATTTAGGGATATACTACCTCCAGACTAGGCTGGACCAATTTTAAATTGATGGATGTCTTCTGTTTCACAAAGGTGTTGTAAGGGAATTTAGAACAGGACAGTTGTGCTGATAGAAATAGACATACCTATTTTTATCAGCATGACTGTCCTGTCTCTTAGCACTTTTATTTTTAGTAAAACATGTGAGTTTTGCCCAGTGGAGATGTTAGATCCCTGCTGCTTTGACTGCCTTGCTCTGTACATTTTTATTCCTGTCTTGTTCAAAAAAATTAAACTAAAATCTTCTTCCCTCTTTTCTCTTACTGGAAAGTGGTGGGGGGGGGAAGGGAGAAAGAGGGGACTATTTCTCTGGATTCTGCTGAACCAAATCTGGCATCCTATACCAGGGCCGGCGATGACAGCAGCTTTTGTAATATGTAGTTCAGCAACATCTGGAGGATCAGACCTCTTCTTTCTGAAATGTAAAAATACAAGCATTTTGTGATCATGGATGGAAGCAAATAAAAGCGAAAGAGGCTTGCCTTTATGCGTGGAATCCGGTTGCTTTTTGAAGTATTTCTGCCTTTCTTCTAACTGGTGGGCCATCTTGACGTTCTGCCATCCTGGGGGAGAGATTAGAGGAGGAGGCAGCTTACCTTGTGTGAATCTACCCAACCTGTTCCTGCCTTCAGCCATTATTTTCTCAACTCACCTTCCTTAATGCTCCTCAGGAAATCTTCCTGGGTTGATAAGCTCTTAGGGTTGAGTTCCATTCTCTCGGGGATGTGGAAAAACGCACGAGCGGCAGGTAAGCGAAACAGCAATATTTGCATAATGGAGAATAAGTTGGATGTCAGCCAGTAGGTGAAAATTGCCTGCAGGGAGGAAAAGAGAGTATCAGGTGATCTGCTGGGTTCTACTTTTGCCTCACTCCTTCACGTGCTGATGATGTTATCTAGCCTGGTATAGAAATGTCTGAAGGAAACCAAGCTCACACCCAGAAGAAAGTTTTTTTCTGTTATATTTTCTGTTTTTCCTTACCCTGTGTAACATCATCTCTTAAAATATGGCTTTGTCAACCAGTTTGGGGAACCCATGGTAGAACGGAGCCTGTTAGGTACTTGTATGGCTTTTTAAAAATCTTTTGTTTTTGTAAATAACTCGAGGTGGCAAACATACCTAATACTCCTTCTTCCTATTTTCTTGCATAACAACCCTGTGAAGCGGTTGGGCTGAGAAAGAATGACTGGGCCATAGTCACCCAGATGGGCTTTCATGCTTAAGGCAGGACTAGAACTCACAGTCTCCTGGTTTCTATCCAGCAATCTTAACTACTAGACCTGTGATGGTGAAGCTATGGCACGCCTGCCAGAGGTAGCATGCAGAGGCCTCTCTGTGGGCACACGAGCTGTTGTCCCAGCTCAGGTCTTCTGCGCGTGAGTCTCCCGTCCACCATCTGGTCTTCTGATCTCTGCTGCACATGCGTAGGGGGCGGGGTGCATGCAGGGAGGGATGGGTTGCATGGGCCGGGGGGGGGCATACATGGGAGACACATGCACATCGCATTTTGCAAGCTTGCTTTGGGCACTTGGTGGCAAAAAGGTCAGCCATCACCGTACTAGACCAAAGTACATATACGCTGTATGTTTTTCACATTATTTGTTTCTGTCTTGTTATTTTAATTAAATGTTGTTTTAATGGTTTTAATATACTCTTGATTATTACTATGTTTGCCATCCAGAGTCACTAGGTGTGATGGCTATACAAATGAAATAAATGAACACATAATTTATAGAACAAAAAGTTCACTCGGGGAGACACACGAGCGTGGAAAGCTTGCAGGCTTCCAACAGTGCCAACTTTGAAGCTAGTGGCTTAAAGAAAATTATGTCTACCTCCAGGCCATCTACAATTATGTCTACTTCTAGGCCTTGCACAACTGCAATTTGCAAATGATGATGACAGACAGCTGGCCTATGCATTTGATTAATAAATAAAAATCTACCGACTTTCCCGCAGAACATAGCTGAAATGCCCTTTTACCGTTGGAAAAGAAATAATGAAAGGGAGGAAGACTATTGGCATCACACGGAAAACCTTTTTCATTAGGTCCAGGTTTGGGTTTGGAGGTCCTGCTTGCATCCCAGTCTGAAGAAGAACAAAGAGCAGGAATAGGAGGAGGAAGAAGTAGGAAGAAAGAGGAGGAGGAGGAGGAGGAGAAGGAGAAGAAGAAGAAGAAGAAAAGAGAAAGAGAGAAAAAGAAGAAATAAATGTGTTATCTAGTGGCCATTGTTCATTTTTTCTATTCTTCCTGCTTCAAGTCTCTGTCCTATCCTCATTCTACACCACAAGGATGATTTTTAACATTTAGATCAGCCTGTCGGGAAACAAGCGGGCCGAAGATCCAGCTAGAGCCAGGCTTCAGTTAAATGGAGAGTCACTCAATCCTTAGCCGAGATCTGGCTAGATTTTTTACAACCAAGAAGTGCTTTCTTGTGCCTACTAATCTTTTCAAAATTATCTTGATGGGGGAAGGAAAAAGATCTTGGGGGGGGACTCTATCGCTAAGCGGAAGCACAATCTGTGGATAACCAGACTTCGCTTTCAAATTGCCCAAATCTTACCTCCGTAACGATCCACATGGTGACAGATACCATCACGGGTAGTATGTAGTAAGGATCTGGGGCTGTGAGATCTGTGAACCACCACAGCCCTCCTGTCTGCATGCTGGGCACAGGACATTCTGCCATTTTGCGCAGGGCGAAGAAGAAGGAGATGAAAATGGGCGCCTGAGACCGAGGGAAGAAGAAATCAAGCCAGGAATCTGTGCACATGATAACCAATTTAAAGCGTGCCATAAAAGCTGACCTGGACAAAAGGTGTGATTAATCCTCGCAGGGGATTAATATTATGGGTTTTCTGATAGTGCTCCATATCCAGGACGGCCTGCGTAACTGGAAGGAAAAGAGACAGGATGTGAGAGCACGCACAGTGTGACTATGTGAGATAACCTAGGAGCAAGTAAACAGAGGTTTGTATTTAAATAATGGTTTTATCTACAGAGAATATATACATACATATTAGTAAGATCTCAAACGGCAATTACAGCACAGAAGCACACACAGAGAAAGAGATATCTCCCAACATGGCCTCTTCTTATAGGCTCTTAAAGTGATACCAGCCCAAGAACTTTGCTGACTCATTCCTAGCATTACATCATTGTTGCAGTTGGTTAGCTCTTATATCATTACCCTGACACAGGAAATGTGATGCTAAGATACAACAGACCTGTCTGGCATGGAACATTTCCTGTCCTTCAGATTGTGTACTACAATTCCTATCTCCCTCAATCAAAGCGCTACATTTTAGATACTGATAGTATTTATGGAAGATTACCTTTCCATCTACTTCGTCCTCTCTCAACCTGACTTCACCTTAACAGCTTCTGCAGCTGCAGAGTTGGTTTAATCCCAAAGCTTTTATTAGTCTCGCTTGGGTTTGATCTCATTTTAAACTTACACTGAGGTTTGTTGCCAGTCTTCTTGGCTTCGCTGATTCTAGCCGTTAACGCGGTAATTTGGGGCACGTGATTATTCAACTCGATTGCGTCACGTTGGCTCTTTACAATGAGTGGGAAAACCAGACAGCGTATAAATACCGTCCCTGGAAATTGGGCAGGAGAGAAGAAATGCGTTATTTTGCAAGACAAGGTCGCTGGTAGCCACACAGAAATTCAGTCCCTCAAGAGTTTATCTTAAGAGATACAGAAAGTATTAATTCCTTAACTGGACAAGGGAGGCTGTGCGAGAACACAGGTCATTTACCCAAAAGCCAAATTATTTTTTTAAAACTTTTTTTTTTTTTTTTAAACTCAAGACTTGGGACACTGTGAGAACGAAATAAATATTTACAGTACCCCGACAGCAATTCTGTCTACCAATTTTGGCTTGAGTTCTTCAACACGTCGCCTTTTAGTAATTAACTGCAATTTTGAAAATCATTTAAACCAACCATAGTTTTTTTTTAATCTTAAGTTTGCCCAGAATATTTCTTTTGATTCCTGCAGGATGAAAAACACTTTCCCCCTCCCCTATCTGGCCTTTAGGGATGCGGTGGCTCAATGGCTAACAGGCTGAGCTCTTCAATCAGAAAGGTTGGCAGATTGGCAGTTCGAATCCCTAGCACTGCATAATGGAGAGAGCTCCCGTTACTTGTCCCAGCTTCTGCCAACCTAGCAGTTCGAAAGCATGTAAAAAGGCAAGTAGAAAAAATAGGGACCACTTGGGTGGGAACAGCGTTCCATGCGCCTTCAAGCGTTTAGCCATGCCGGCCACATGACCATGGAGACGTCTTCGGACAGTGCTGGCTCTTTGACTTAAAAATAGAGATGAGCACACTGCCCCTTACAGCCGGAAACGACTAGCATGTATGTGCGAGAACTTTTACCTTTACCTGGCTTTTAAAATCTAGATTTGTCAATGACTGAACAGGTCTTCGCTTCCCAATTGTGATGCATAATTCCTTGTCCACCAGTATACAGGTAAATTCTCGACTCCCGTTCAAAGTGACAACAGCACTGAAAAAAGCGGCTTACAACCTTTTTCACGTTTGACATTTTGCAAGGTCACGTGATCAAAACCCAGGCGCGTGGCATCCACACTCGCATTTATGATGGTCGCAGTGCCCCGGGGGGGTGTCACATGACCCCCCCCTTTTGCGACCTTCTGACAAGCAAAGTCTACGGGAAAGCCGGATTCACTTAACAATCGTGTGATTAAATTAGCAACTGCGGTGACTCCCTTAAGAATCATGGCGAGGGCTTCCGGTTTGAAGTCTCTTCGGCGACAGAAATCCGTGATCGTGCACGGTTTCGGTCTGGGATCGCCGCTGGAGCGCCCCAAGCTGGCTGGTTTCGGGGCTAAGCCACCCCGTAGAGGTGGTGAAGAGGGGGGAGACTGCCAGCAGGGTTGAGGAGAGCCGCATCTCTCCCACTCAGCTGGCCATTACTCCTTTCCTGAAGGTGTTGCAGTGGTGGTCAGAAATGGCCACCACAAAGAAGAACTTGACCGGAAAAGAATATGCAGGAGGAAGATAAGAAGTGAAAGTTTTGGCTGACCGGGTTAAATTGTAAAAGCAACAACTAAGGTATCCTGGAATGTAAACTAAAAAAAAAATAACATCGCTCCCAAAGTAGAGTCAGAAGCAGCGAAGGAAAGTGAAAAGGGAAAGGTTTTTTTTTTTTTTTCCTTCTTCTCTCTCCTTCCCTATACTGACAACTAAGAGACTTCAATAAGAAATCGGAAAAATCCACTTTGACATCAATAGGCAATTAAGCTGAAAATAAAACAAAATGTCAAAGGGATAATAAAGATTTCTGGACACTAAAAATTATTTTTTCATAAGCAGGAAGGGAGAGAAAAAGAATAAAAGGGCAGGATCTGGAAGAGGGAGGAGACTGCCCGGAATTAAAAAGAATCTACAGTAAAACTCCAACAAGACTTCTAAAAGATACATTTTAACTGAAACTTTGTAACTAAATGGTAACTCCAGGAAGACAAAATGAAATAAAAGATCAAAAAGAAACAGCTTGCGTGTATTTGGATTACTTCGTGATCTTTGGATTCTTGGTTATTGCATTTGAATGACTAAAATTAATTGGGTGGTTGTTTAAAAATTTATACAATGGCACTACTTCTGGATGAATTAAAAATGGAATTAAAAAGTATAAAGAAAATGCACAAGAAGGGAAGGGTTCTTTTGGCTTTGTTTTTCAATTCTTAAAAATGGAGATTTGGAACTATGAGAAACAACAAGAAAAAATGATAAAACAAGAAGACTGGGACAAAGAAGAAGCCATCTTAAATGAACAAGCAATTTTATGTGGGGAAGAAAAAGGAAAGGGGGGAAAGAGAATGGAGAATTTAAGACTTAAAAAAACAACCAAAGAAAAGAAAAATAATTCAAAAAATAAGTATAATACTTAAAAAAACAACCAAAGAAAAGAAAAATAATTCGAAAAATAAGTATAATACTAGAAAGCAACAGAAGAGGGGAATACAGAAGAGAGAAATATTGGTAGAGAGACAAAAGGGTAAAAAGGGGAGAGAAGAAGAGAGGGAAGAAGGAAAGGAAAAGAAGTTACAAAGGACTGGAGCAAGATATAGAGAAACAGGACCTATTTAGAGATAATGGGTGAAAATCTAATTGAAAAAGGGTTTCTGTAAAGGTACATAAGATTGTATTGTTATATTAGTAATAAAAATAACTTCAGAAAATTGGAAACAATGTATGATTAAAATGAGGGATAAAATAGTGTAATTTAGTGAAATGTTTGTTAATAAGTGAAATAAAATAAATGAGAAAATTGAATTAGGAAGGAATGGGAACATTTTAATTAGTTTATGTTTTATAAAATATAAGTGAAGGGGTGGGGGAATTAATTATGGAAAGGTTATAATTGTTCCCATAGAAGTATGATATTTAATTGAAAAGTAACGTTAAAGAACTGAAGACTTTAATGAATATTAATATTAATGATAGAATTGAATTGGAATGGAATGTGTTTTAATTACATACATTTATATTTTTTTCTTTTTGTAAGAATACAGTGTGTATTTTAAGAATGTACCAAGCAGAATCCGAATGGAAGCTATGTATTATATTGAATGTTATAACTTTAGGGTATATATTGAAGCCTAAATAAGAGTTAAATTGATAAATTTAAAATATATAAAGGCATCATACTCCAATCAGTAACTACAGGAGAAATTTTTTTTAATGAGAAAACATGGTAGATAATTGAAACAGGATAGACAAAAAATATAAATACAATGATTTGAATTGAGATGAGATAATTAAAATAAAATTGAGAAAATTAAAAGAGGGGAAAAGCAATGCAGAAAATGTAAAATAGTAATAAGATATGGAATAGAATATAAAAGTGAGCATGAACCTGAATTTGTGTCTGTATGAAGAAATGTAACCCGGGATTACGCTACTTTCAAAAAAGATGTTTTATTTGTATTTTTTTTCTCTTTGTGAAAAGTTCAAATAAAATTTACAAAAAGATAAAAAAAAAAGAACTGTGGCGAGAAAGGTCGTAAAAATGGTGCCAAACTCCATGAATTGTCTCACTTAGCAGTAGAAATTTTGGGCTCCATTGCGATCGTCAATGGAGGATGACAAGGTCTGTCTGTTCCCATCTGCTGAACTGTTCCATCATCTTTACCTGCCACAATAGCTCCCCACCAAGGCAGTCCCAAGTCCATGTGGAAAGATTCCAAAAACTTCAGGATAAAGCCCACTGGTGTATAGTTTTCCAGGCCCAGTTCAGCCAAAGTTGGTTCTTGCAAAACCTGGCCAAGCTCCTCTAAAGGGAGGACATTCTCCAGAGGTGTGGCGGATACACCTTGAGTCACCTGAAAGGCACAAATTAAGAGTTAAAAGGGAACGTTATTCTTCCCAAATCCGAAGCCTGGGCGAAGTTTCCTTTTCAGTTGTACCTGGATGCCTGCCATGGCCGCAGTGCTCTGACAGCGGACTGCGAGCCTCCAAGGAGCAAGAGGGAAACTCGTTGGCTGAGGGACAAAAGAAATTTTGGCCTGCGACCATCTCAGGGGAACAGCTGCTCTATGAACCTGCAAAGGAAGCGGCAAAAAGCACCTTAATAAAATGGGAATCGCAATGCCAATAAAGGTTCATCTGGAACACCCAAAGCGCAAGGGATGTATGGCTGTTTTCCAGGTCATTCATGGTTTTGTAACATTCAGGGGGTTCTCTCTGCAAACCCCACTTTTTTCTAGCACTGATGTTTCCTCTTTGGGTCAGGAAACATATGCAAGAAAGCAGCCAAACTCAAAGAGAGCCTCAATGACCCCACAGTCGTCGCCCTTCTCTTGTCTGCAAACGTCCCTCCCTTCTAGCACTAATGATGTGCAGAATCATCAGCTGGAAGGGACTTTGGAGATCTTCTAGTCCAGCCCCCTGCTCAAGCAGGAGATCTGACCTATACTATTTGTAAAACAGCTGCAAGGAAACAGCCCAGCTCAGGGTGCACCAAGGACCCCACAGTCCTCCTCCTCTTTGCAAACACCATTCCCTTCCAGCACTGACAATGTTATATAGTCTGGTCATGAAACATCCTCCTCCTCATCACATCCCTCCCTCAGGCACTGAGGATGTTACCTAGCCAAATCATTAGAACAGAACTGGAGATTTAGAATGAATGAATGAGCTGGAAGGGACCTTGGAGGTCTTCTAGTCCAGCCCCTCTGCTCAAGCAGGAGATCCTATATCATTTGGCAAACGCCTGCAAGGAAACAACCCAGCTCAGGGAGACCCCAAGGACCCCCCCTCATTGCAAAACAGGGTGAACTTACGCCCATTCCCTGCTTTGCAACGTTCAATTGCCTTGCAGGCAATTGCTGAGGAAGCACAACAAACAGGTGGGACACCGGGTAGGATGACCCCTTTCATCCCCGGTTTGGGCCTAAGTTCAGGTCCTGGGGTGGGGTGGGGGAAGCAGGAGGCTTTCATCCTTGGGACTCCCCGTCCGACATCCGAGGACAGTTCACCCGGTTCTGGGTCAGCCGGGCACTTCGCCAGCAAAGGACGAGCAGCGCAGGCCTGTGGCGGGTCCCGGTGAATTACAACTCCCATCCACGAGATGGGCGTGACGTCACAGGTCCCGGGGCGACCCACCTGTGCGCGAAGCCCCCCCGTTGCGACCCACGCTCGCCGCAGCGCCCCGAAAGCAGCCATGGTCCCCTGGCTTGACCGGCCGCCTGGTCACGTGACCGGAACTCGGGTCGGAAGGGACGGGACGCTCTTCCGAGGCTGCCGCGGCCCTCTTGGTTACGGGCACGTGGTTTTACATCTCCCGGGAGAGGCGGTCTCTAGGATTTTTTTCCCGCGAGTTCCTTCTTAAGGAATCAAAGTCGAGGAGCGGAAAAAACAAAACAAAAATAAAATAACGACTCGAAGAGTGAAAAGCCCTCTGGGAAACGGGTAGAGGTTAAGCAGACGTTATCCAACGTGGCCATGTTTGTCACGGGCATGTCGAGCTTTCCTTTTGGCGGAGTGAAGCCATGGTTTTGCAGGCGAGGAAGAACGGAAAGCGGAACTGCGGCCATGTTTCTCTTGGGCAACAATGCCTTTATGTGATAGGACCCGGCGCCTTCGCGTCGTTAAACTTCAACTCCCAGAATTCCTCAGTGTACGCTTCTTAAAGTGGCAAAGATTGGAAAACCTTACAGTAGCTCGTTCGGTTTCATTCTACCAAATGGCCATGGTGGGGAGCTGTTGTTACGCGTTACTTCCTAGTTCGTGCTCATTTTGGAGTTCGTTAATTAATTTAGGAGTGTAACTTAATTCAACAGGCAGGATCAACAGCAGTGCCCCACCGTGGCCATTTGGTAGAATGAAACCCAAAGAGCAGCACGCTTTTAAAGGGATTGTTCCCTAGTTTTGACCTGACACCCTTGATTTCTAATTTTTTTACTTTTAATTTCTGCTTTGCCAACAATTTAGTGGTACCCATGCAAGATCCTGGTTAGGGTCAAGGGTTTGGGTTAGGTTTAGTTTACTTTAGTTTACTTTATTGTCATTGCACCTCGTACAATGAAATTAAATGCTATCTTCAGTGTACATTAGAATTATGAAAATAAACACAAACACACATCCTTCACATTCTATGCATTGGATTGAAAACCCCTGATATTTGTCCTTTTTAAAATTATTGTCCTGTACTGTCTGCCAGATGGTAATAGTAAGGTGACCGACTGTCCTCCTTCAGGGAGGACAGTCCTCCTTTTGTAAGTTCTGTCCTCTCTTGAAAAGTGTCCTCCTACATTTCTCCTTTTTGATATTTGAAGACTAATCTGTAAATCTCCGTATTTCAGTTGATCCGATCCTTTGTGTATGATGTGATGTATTTGTATTTGACATGACGATTCATCAAGGCTTGGTACACTGCGGTGAGACGCAATTGTGAGATGCATGTGCTCCACACAGGAGAATTGTTTTGAAAGAATGCTGCGTGCAAGAGTGCTTTGTTTTTTCTTCTTCAATTTATTTGTGTCCTTCTTCTCATTGTAAAAAAGTTGGTCACCTTAGTAATAGTTCAAAAAGAAAAAAAAAGGGTGCCCAGGATGAGATGGATCTTTGAGAATGTTTTGAACTTTCTTAAGGCAGCGGGAACTATAAAGCTCTTCCAAAGAGGGGAGAGGGCAACTAATGATCTTCTGGGCAATGACGTTAACCCATTGGAATGCTTTCCTATCTGCCCCTGTGCAATTGGAAAACCATACAGAAGTGTAATATGTTAAAATGCTCTCTATGGTGCAGTGGTAGAAGGTCACCAGCAGTTTTTCCTTCAGTTGTTGTTTGATGATAAACCTCAGGTAGTATAATCTCTGCTGGGCCCTTTTGACCCGGACTGCAATGTGAGCACCCCCAGTCAGGTTCTCTTTTAGGATAACACCCAGAAACTTAAAACTGGTCACTTGCTCCACTCGGTCTCCATTGATAAGCAAGGGCTGGATGTCTGATCTGCTTTGGGTCAGGATTAGGGTTAGGGGTTAGGGTTAGAACTTACTGTTAAGTTTGACTGGTGTTTTGATAGAATAGAATAGAATAGAATTATTTATTGGCCAAGTGTGATTGGAACACAAGGAATTTATCTTGGTGCAAATACTCTCAGTGTACATAAAAGATGCATTCATCAAGAGTCAAGAATCATAAGTTACAACACTTAATAATAGTCATAGGCTACAATAAGCAATCAAATCATATAGGAAACTGTTGTGTCTTTGGAAATGATGCCAGGAGTCGGTGACTTTGTATCAAGCTCTTTTATTGAATAGGAACCGAACTGAGGCTATGGAGAAACTTTGCAGCTTTTTATTTCTTTAGCCGCGGCGGCCGCGGCCAATGGCACCGCTTCGAATCTCCCGTGATCCGAATAGACCAATCGCGGGACATTCCTAGCGAGCCAATCGGCGCGGCTCGCCTAGCCAATCAGAGTGCCCCGCGCTTTGGCCAATCAAAGCGCGGGAATCTCAAGAATGCTAATGAGGGGACAGAACACCCCTCCCCTCTTGGTTTAGTCCTTACGTTGCGTAGTCCCATAGGTAGGCGGGGCTCCGTCTTAGCCTACTGGACCTGCGCAGCTCAGTCGTAGGTTGGATCCAGGCCGGTTCGGTCGGGGTCTCTGCTTCTCTGGATGCCGTCGTGGGAACCGGCTGGTCGGTCAGGCCGGGCTGCTCTCCGTGGCTCCCTCCTGGGCTTCCTGGGTTGGTTGAGCTGCGGGTTTCGCCGCTCCCGCTCGGTCTTCCCGGGTTGGTTGAGCTGGCCTGGCTGTCTCTTTCTGGCGAGGTTTTGTGCTGGCTGCTTTCCGGTAAGTATGGTTGGTTTATTCTTCCTTGGTTTTGGTCCCCTGGGTATTCCCTCCCCTCTTGGTTTGTGTTGTGGGGGTTGGTTTTGCCTGTTTGCACGTCGGTGGTCTCTTGGGTGGTTGTCCTCGATCTTAACTGGTCGATGTGGCATTTCAACGCTCGTCCGTCTGTTGTTTGTAGCCAGTACGAGTGTGGGCCTGTTATTTGTGTGATGACGGCCGGTATCCATAACGGGTCTCCCGTTAGGTTTTTCGCGTACACGGGGTTGCCTGGTGCGAAGGTTCGGTGTTTACTGGTTGAGTCTGGGGGTTTCTCTGGATTATACGTGGGGTGTAATCTGTCGAGTGGGGACCTTATTTTCCTCCCCATTAACAGTTCGGCTGGGCTTTTATTCGTTGTGGTATTTGGGGTTATGTGTTGGGTGAAGAGTAATTTATTTATTTTGTCCTGGTTCACCCCGTGGTCTATTTTCCGGATGGTTTTCTTTGTGAATTGCACCATCCGTTCCGCCCTACCCTTCGCCGCCGGATGCGCTGGTGCTGTCAGCGCGTGTCGGATGCCCCTTTCCGCTAGGAATTTTTCAAATTCTAGCGAGGTGAATTGGGGCCCGTTGTTGGAAATGACGACGTCTGGGAGGCCGTGTGTTGCAAAAAGTTTGCCGAGTTCTTTGGTCACGGCCTCCGTGGTTGTTCTCATGTTGCTTACCTCCAGCCAGTTGGAGTAAGCGTCTACTGTTATCAGGAAGGTGTGTCCTTTTGTGGGCCCAGCGAAATCTATGTGGATCCTAGACCAAGGTCCCCTTGGGGTTTCCCACTCAAGGACGGGTGCTGTGGGTGGGCTTGGCCTAGTTTCCTGGCATCGTTGGCACCTTGCTACCCAGGTCTCAATTTGTTTGTCCATCCCTGGCCACCAAGCGTAACTTCTGGCCAGGGCTTTAGTCCTAACAATGCCAGGGTGCCTCTCGTGTAACAGTTACAGAACCTTCCCTTGTAGTTTTTCTGGAATGACCACCCTATCCCCCCATAGTATGTACCCTTTTAGTAACGAGAGTTCCGTTTGCCGGTTCCGGAATGTCTTGATGGACTCGTCGTTGTCCCTTTCCGGCCACCCTTTCTCTACCCAATGCAACGTTGTCCCTTTCCGGCCACCCTTTCTCTACCCAATGCACCCGCGCAGACGTTTGTCTTTATTAGTTTCTCGGGCAATGTCTGATGCGGTTATGGGTAGGTTGGGTAGAGTCTCTATGCTGAGGGTGGTCGTCGTGGGTGCTGGGTCAGTGTCAGGTTCCGGTAACGGCGAGCGGCTTAAGGCGTCCGCATGGGAGATCGTCTTACCCGGTCTGTGTGTGAGTCCGTAATTGTAGGCCACCAGGAACTCGGACCACCTTGTCATTCGGGGAGACAGAATGTTCGGGGTGGCCCGGTTCCCTGCAAGGATTCCCAGCAGCGGTTTGTGGTCGGTGATGATGGTAAATGTCTGGCCGTAGAGATACTCGTGGAATCTTTTTTACTGCGGCAATGATAGCCAGAGCCTCTTTGTCCAGCTGGCTGTAGTTCCGCTCCAGTTTGGTGAGGGTCCTTGAAAAGAACGCGATGGGAGCTTCTTTTCTGCCGGGAAGGGTATGGCTGAGGACAGCGCCGACGCCGAAGGGTGATGTGTCACATGTGACGGCCAGAGGTAGGGTCTCGTTGTACTGTATAAGGACGGCATCCGAAGTGAGGAGGTCCTTTGTTCTCTGGAAGGCGGCTTGCTCGCGTTTCCCCCAAGTCCAGGTCGCCGCCTTGTCCAAGAGCCTATGCAAAGGCTCCGCCGCCGTCGCCTTTTGGGGCAGGAAGACATTATAAAAGTTATGGAGCCCCAGAAATGCCTGCAGCTCCGTCTTCGATTTGGGTGTGGGGGCTTCTTTGATGGCTTTGATTTTTTGGTTTGTGGGGTGAATGCCGTGACAGTCTAGGAGATATCCTAGGAATTCAACCCGTTCCGTGTATAATTGGCATTTCTCCCTCTTTACCTTGACCCCGGTCTCTTTGAATTTGGTTAGGACCTCCCTTAGGCGACCCTCTAGTTCGGCTTGGTTGCTTGTCGACACTAAGACGTCGTTGAAGTAAGGTACCACCCCCTTGATGCCTTGTAATAGCCTTTCCATTAGGCTTTGGAATATTCCAGGTGCCATGCTGACTCCGAATTTGAGTTGGTTGCATTCAAATGCTCCCCGGTGGGTGACTATGGTTTGCGCTTCTGCCGTTTCTTCGTCGACTGGCAACTGTTGATATGCCTGAGCGAGGTCGAGTTTGGCGAAAACCTTGCCCCCTCCCAGTGAATGCAGTAGGTGTTGCACTACTGGGATGGGGTAAGTGCTTTGTTGCAAGGCGCCATTTAGGGTGGCCTTATAGTCCCCACAGATTCTCACCGACCCATCGGGCTTGATCGGGGTGACTATGGGGGTCTCCCACCGGGCGTGGTCTATTGGTTGTAGGACCCCTTGCTTGACGAGCTTGTCAATTTGCTCGTCTATCTTGGGTTTAAGCGTGAATGGCACCCGCCTTGGTTTCAGGCGTTTTGGGGGGACGTTTGGGTCTAGGCTGAATGATATAAGGGGCCCTCGGTACTTGCCTAGGTTTCCGTCGAAGACCTCTTGGAATTCCCAGGCTAGTTGTTGCTCCCAGCTGTCGTTGGTGATGTGGTCGATTCCTGTGACTGCGATGCCGAGCAGGGCGAACCATTGCAGTCCCAGTAGGCTTGGGCAGTTGTGATCAACGATGGTCAGGGGAAGCCTTTCGGTGAGCCCTTTGTATGTTACGTTGAACTGTCCGGTTCCGACTACAGGGATGCGGTTTCCCTGGTAGTCTTTTACGATTAGTCTCTGGTTGTCTAGGCCTTTTCTTTGGATGGTAGGTACCAAGCGTTTTATTTCTTGCCATGCTATCATGGAGAGGTAGGACCCGGAGTCCACCTCCATTTTACATGGCTCGCCTTCGATGCCTACCTCCACGTAGACCTTCCGGGCGTCATTGGTTGTGGCGTGGCCGATGGTGACCGTCTGATGGGTCTCCTCTCTTCGCCGGTTCTCGCCGCCGCGTAGGGATCCTCCGTTCCGGTTCCATCTGTTGTCAGAGGGGCGATCTCTGGTCCGGGGTGGTGTGCTCTCTCGCCTCCGTTCGCTCTGGTCCCATCATGGCGGGCTGCGGTTCTTTTTGAGACGGCAGACGCGGGTGATGTGTCCCTTCTTGTCGCAATGCCGGCAGATTGACTCGAAAAACCGGCATTCAGACCTGGGGTGGTTGCCTCCGCAACCGGCACAGTTGGTCCTCGACTTACGACCCCGCCAGTTCCGTGGGTTGCGGCCTGCCTGGAGACGTTGAATTTCCTCCTCCTCGTCGGAAGTGCCCGATGCCAAGTGGAAGTCGCCCTGGTGGGTGGTCGTCTCGGGTTGGGCCTCAGCCGACCTTGCAGGGTGGTTGTTCCCGTTGCGGTCCCCAGCGTTCGGTCGGCGCATGCGGTCGGCGGATGTTCAGGTCGCTTTGGCGGCTGTGGCTTCGGTGAGGGTATCTGCAAAGGTGATGTTGCCCTTGGCCATCAGCCGACTCTGGAGGACGGGGTCCCACAGGCCGAGCACGATTCGGTCTCGCAGGTTCAGGTTGTCGAATTCGCACAGCTCCCCTAGGCACTGTAGTTCGGCGACGAAGTCGCTGAAACTCTCACCTGACCGTTGGCCCGACGGTAGAACTCATGTCGTCGGATGAGGATGGGCACCTCTGGAGCGTAGTGTCGCCGAAGTATTGGCTCGAGGATGTCCCAGTCCATCGTGGTCACGTCGGCGGGTTTGGCAAGTGCTTTGGCCATCTTAAATACCTTGGTCCCGCAGTGGGTCAGGAAGACGGCTCGCTTCATGTGGCCAGTGGCGTCCTTCAGGTCGCTGCACTCGAGGAACATGCGGAATCTGTCGGAGTACGATTCCCAGTCCTTGCTGGCGGGGTTGAAGGGTGCGGGGTTGCGATTTTCGCCATCGTGGAGTTTCGTCTGGCTTCCGTCGGACACGTGCTTCGGTTCAGGATCAGAATCCCACCTTCGTCGCCAGTGTTGTGTCTTTGGAAATGATGCCAGGAGTCGGTGACTTTGTATCAAGCTCTTTTATTGAATAGGAACCGAACTGAGGCTATGGAGAAACTTTGTGGCTTTTTATTTCTTTAGCCGCGGTGGCCGCGGCCAATGGCACCACTTTGAATCTCCCGCGATTCGAATAGACCAATCGCGGGAGATTCCTAGCGAGCCAATCGGCGCGGCTCGCCTAGCCAATCAGAGTGCCCCGCGCTTTGGCCAATCAAAGCGCGGGGATCTCAAGAATGCTAATGAGGGGACAGAACAGAAACGGTCAAGAAAAATTGTTAGGATACAAGCAACAAGGTTACAGTCATACAGATATACATGGGAGGAGATGGGTGAAAGGAAGGATGGAAGGATTAATAGTAATGTAGACTTAGTAAATATTTTAATAGTGTTGAGGGAATTATTTGTTTAGCAGAGTGATGGTATGTGGAAAAAAGCTGTCCTTGTGTCTAGTTGTGCTGGTATGCAGTGCTCTATAGCGTCGTTTTGAGGGTAGGAGTTGAAACAGTTTATGTCCAGGATGTGAGGGGTCTGTAGATATTTTCACAGCCCTCTTTTTGACTCGTGCAGTATATAGGAAGCATATCAATGGAAGGCAAGTTGGTAGTAATTGCTTTTTCTGCAGTCCTAATTACTCTCTGAAGTCTCTGTCTGTCTGTCTTCTTGGGTTGCAGAGCCAAACCAGTGTCCAATAACATCTTTGATCTTCCAATTAATAGATGGTCCAATTGGTTCTTGAGATGGAAGAAGACAAAATCATATTGACATCCTCATCCTCTGTAACAGATTCTGAAAATATATAGAGGTGGAATTTGTGAGAAAAAGATGAAGTAAAGGTTGTGATGTATTCATGTATTAATAATTTTACACTTATATCTGTTATCTAATACAGTGGTCGCCAACTGGTGGGCTATGGCCCATAGTGGGCCGTGAGAAAATTTTGACGAGCCACAAAGAAATCTCACCCCCAGAGCACCCCCCCAAAGCAATTAATCCAGGCTGTGCAGAAACACAAGTGTGCGCCACCCACATGGCCCGCAGGAACCCTCCCTGCCCACTCATTCCTTACCCGGCAAACTTGCCTGCTAAATTGCTATTTTTCCTTTTTCCAACCATCAGCTGTTCTGCTGTGCTGGGAGATTTAGAATTAGCTACAAAGCAGGAAATGGTTGGATTTCTTGCTTTCTAGCTAGTCTTTAGATCTTCGGCTCTGCTTTTAAGCCCAGCCAAACCTCCCTTACGACTGAAGGTTCTATCATTCAGTGCAGACTTACGGCAAGCAAATTTTAAGTGACAGACTGAGCTAGCCAATGGCAGATAGATAGATCACTGAATGAATCTGTGATTCTGTGAGCAGCTCAATCTGCCTGCCTACTTTGCCTGATTTTGGGTAAAAGTTGCTCTCTTTTTTTTTTTATAAAAAATTCAATATTTACATACATGGTGTGTTTTGAGTTAATTTTGTGAGTTTGCTTGCTAGCAAATTTTATGAGTTTGCTTCCAAGCAAATTTTATATGATAGACTGAGCTAGCTGATGGCAGATAAATAGATCTCTGAATGAATCTGTGATTCTGTGAGCAACTCAATCTGCCTGCCTGCTTTGCCTGATTTTGGATAAAAGTTGCTCTTTTTAAATAAAAAATTCAATATTTATATAAATATTTATAATATTTACATACAAGCCATGCTCAGCCGGTCACATGACCACCAAACTCACACCCACAGAACCGGTTAGTGGTCCTTGGGATTTAAAAGTATGAGTTTGATGGTCCCTGAGGTCCAAAAGGTTGGCAACCCCGGTCTAATACATGCTCGACAAATTAAAAAAATAAAATAGATATCATGATGCAAGCTATATTGTGACATAAGCTTGAAATTCATGGAGTTTGCATTGAGAAACATTCAGAGTATCAGTTCTCAAGAAGCTTCTTGGATGAGAAGTGAAACATGTTCAAGAAAAAAATATCAAGGAAATCCAGTTGCTTTTTTGGGGAAAAAAAAAGCATCTTTGGAACAACCAGGAAGTACCAGAGATTGCATGGATGATTGAGAATCTCTACAGACAAAGATCTTTAATCCTGCATGTTCTGTCGCCAGTAAAGAGACTCGCAGACCGGAGTTGAATTCAGCTCTTTAATAATAACAGTAACTTCAACTGCAGTTGAAATGCAGCAGCCCTTTTTATAGCGGCTGCTCCATGGCTCACAACCAATGACATTTAGTTAAATTTCCTGCCGCTATTGGCAGCCAATCAGGTACTAATGTTAC
Source organism: Hydrophis major (assembly GCA_033807585.1). Lineage (NCBI taxonomy): Eukaryota > Metazoa > Chordata > Lepidosauria > Squamata > Elapidae > Hydrophis > Hydrophis major. Next base: position 5,287,185 of record CM066343.1, read on the forward strand.
TAACCAATCATATCGTTGCTTCTGTTAACCAATAGGAACATCGCACTAGAAGTCTCTATTTAAATACACTACACTGCAAATTTTGGATGCCTAATAATAAACAGGAAGATATAAAGCATGAGAAGGAATGAAGTATATGTATGTGTCTCTGGCCTTCATAAGTATTTCTTCACACTTTTCTTTGTCTATTGTCAGAGAAAATTGCTAATGTAAAATACAAAGAATACACCTGCTAACACCCATTTTAAAAAAGCCAACTTGGAGCTGGGAGGTTCAAGAGACTGAAAATTATTGCCTGTCTGTGTTCTCCATTTAAAACACCAATTTGTGCTGCTTCTTCCTTGTTCTTTTTTCACCCCCTCTTCAGTTCCTAATTAAAACTGTTCTGTCCTTAATTAACATACTCGAGATCCCCGCACTTTGATTGGCCAAAGTGCGGGGCTCTCCGATTGGTCAGGTGAGCCGCGCCGATTGGCTCGCTAAGAACCTCCCACGATTGGTCCATTCGGATCGCAGGAGATTCAAAGCGGTGCCATTGGCTGCGGCCGCCTCAGTGAAAGGAATAAAAGCCGCGGGCTTTTTTCCTTTCACCAGTTCGGTTCCAACTTCCTAATAAAGAGCTTTGCACTAAAGTCACCGACTCCTGGCATCATTTCGCGGACACAACACTGGCGACGAAGGTGGGATCCAGACCCTGAACCGAACCACGTGTCCGACGGAAGCCAGACGAACCACCGAGATGGCGAAGATCGCACCACCCGCACCCTTCAACCCCGCCACCGAGGACTGGGAATCGTTCTCCGACCGATTCCGCATGCACCTCGAGTGCAGCGGCCTGAAGGACGCCACCGGCCCAATGAAACGCGCCGTCTTCCTGACCCACTGCGGGACCGAGGTCTTCCAGATGGCCAAGGCGCTTGCCAAACCCGCCGACGCGACCGCGATGGACTGGGACGTCCTCGAACCCATACTTCGGCGGCACTATGCTCCAGAGGTACCCATCCTGATCCGGCGCAACGAGTTCTACCAGCGGGACCAGAGGTCGGGTGAGAGCTTCAGCGACTTCGTCGCCGAGCTGCGGTGTTTAGGGGGGCTCTGCGAGTTCAATAACCTAAACAACGCCCTTCAAGACCGAATCGTGCTCAGGTTGTGGGACTCCGTCCTCCAGAGCCGGCTGATGGCCAAGGGCAACATCAGCCTAGCAGACACCGTCACCGCAGCCGCAGCCGCCGAAGCAACCCGAACTTCCGCCGACCGCATGCGCAGACCGAACACCGGGGATTGCAGCGGAAACAACAACCTGGCGAGGTCAACCGAGCCCAAACCCGAGACGACCACCCACCAGGGCGATTTCCACTCGGCATCGGGCACTTCCGATGATGAGGAGGACATCCATCGACTCCAGACAGGCCACGACCCACGGAACAGGTGAGGTCGTAAGTCGAGGATCAACTGTGCCGGCTGCGGCGGCGACCACCCCAGGTCGGAATGCCGGTTTTTCGAATCGATCTGCCGGCATTGCGATAAGAAGGGACACATCGCCCGTGTCTGCCGCCTGAAGAAAACTCGCAGCCCGGCACGATGGGACCAGAACGACCGGAGGAGAGAAAGCACACCACCCCGGACCAGAGATCGCCCCTCGGACAGCCGATGGGACCGGAACGGGCGATCCTCGCGAGGCAGCAACAACCGGCGGAGAGAGGAGACCCACCAGACGGTCACCATCGGCCACGCCATCACCAACGACGCCCGGAAGGTCCACGTGGAGGTAGGCATCGAGGGCCAGCCATGCAAAATGGAGGTGGACTCCGGGTCCTACCTCTCCATGATTGCATGGCATGAAATAAAGCGTTTGGTGCCTACCCTCCAAAGGAGGAACGTAGACAGCCAGAGACTCATTGTAAAGGACTACCAGGGAAACCGCATCCCGGTAGTCGGAATCAAACACTTCAAAATCACGTATAAGGGGCGCACCGAACGACTTCCCCTAACAATCGTCGACCGCGACTGCCCAAGCCTACTGGGACTGCAATGGTTCGCCCGCTCAACATCGCACTCACGGGAGTCGACCACATCACCGACGACAGCTGGGAGCAGCAACTGGCCCGGGAGTTCCAAGAGGTCTTCGACGGAAACCTAGGCAAGTACCGAGGGCCCCTTATATCTTTCGACCTAGACCCTAACGTCCCCCCAAAACGCCTGAAACCAAGGCGGGTGCCATTCGCACTGAAACCCAAGATAGACGAGCAAATTGACAAGCTCGTCAAACAAGGGGTTCTACAGCCCATAGACCACGCCCGGTGGGAGACCCCCATAGTCACCCCAATCAAGCCCGATGGGTTGATGAGGATCTGTGGGGACTATAAGGCCACCCTAAATGGCGCGCTGCAACAAAGTGCCTACCCCGTCCCAGTAGTACAACACCTACTGCACTCACTGGGAGGGGGCAAGGTTTTCGCCAAGCTCGACCTCGCCCAGGCATACCAACAGTTGCTGGTCGACAAGCAAACGGCAGAAGCGCAGACCATAGTCACCCACCGAGGGGCATTCAAATGCAACCGACTCCAATTCGGAGTCAGCGTGGCACCGGGCATATTCCAAAGCCTAATGGAGAGACTATTGCAAGGTATCAAGGGGGTGGTACCTTACTTTGACGACGTCCTAGTGTCAGCAGCCAACCAAGCCGAACTAGAGGGTCGACTAAGGGAGGTCCTAACTAAATTTAAAGAGACCGGACTAAAAGTCAAGCGGGAGAAATGCCAGCTATGCACGGAACGAGTAGAATTCCTGGGCTACCTCCTAGACCGTCACGGCATTCACCCCACAAACAAAAAAATCAAGGCCATCAAAGAAGCCCCCACACCCAAGTCTAAGACTGAGCTACAAGCGTTCTTGGGGTTACTGAACTTTTACAATGTTTTCCTACCCCAAAAGGTGACGGCGGCGGAGCCTTTGCATAGGCTCCTGGACAAGGCGGTGACCTGGACTTGGGGGAAACGTGAGCAAGCCGCCTTCCAAAGAACGAAGGACCTCCTCACCTCCGACGCCGTCCTCATACAATTCAACGAGACCCTACCTCTGGCAGTCACATGCGACGCATCACCCTTCGGCGTCGGCGCTGTCCTCAGCCATACCCTTCCCGGCAGAAAAGAAGCGCCCATCGCATTCTTTTCAAGGACCCTCACCAAACTGGAGCAGAACTATAGCCAACTGGACAAAGAGGCTCTGGCTATAGTTGCCGCCGTAAAACGATTCCACGAATACCTCTACGGCCGGACTTTCACCATCATAACGGATCACAAGCCGCTGCTGGGAATCCTTGCAGGAAACCGGGCCACCCCGAACATTCTGTCTCCCCGAATGACAAGGTGGTCCGAGTTCCTGGCAGCCTACAACTATGAACTCATACACAGACCGGGTAAGACGATCTCCCATGCAGACGCCTTAAGCCGCTCGCCGCTACCGGAACCCGACACCGACCCAGCACCCACGACGACCACCCTCAGTATAGAGACTCTACCCAACCTGCCCATAACCGCGTCAGACATTGCCCGAGAGACTAATAAAGACAAACGTCTGGCGCGGGTGCTGCATTGGGTGGAGAAAGGGTGGCCAGAAAGGAACAACGACGAGTCCGTCAAAACGTTCCAAAACCGCCAAACGGAACTTTTCTTATTAAAAGGGTGCATACTATGGGGGGATAGGGTGGTCATTCCGGAAAAGCTACAGGGGAAGGTTTTGGAACTGCTACATGAGGGGCACCCTGGCATCGTTAGGACTAAAGCCCTGGCCAGAAGTTACGCTTGGTGGCCAGGGATGGACAAACAAATAGAGGCCTGGGTAGCTAGGTGCCAACGATGCCAGGAAACTAGGCCAAGCCCACCCACAGCACCCGTCCTAGAGTGGGAAACCCCAAGGGGACCTTGGTCTAGGATCCATATAGACTTTGCCGGGCCCACAAAAGGACACACCTTCCTCATAACAGTTGACGCTTACTCCAACTGGCTGGAGGTAAGCAACATGAAGACGACAACCACGGAGGCCGTGATCAAGGAACTCTGCAAACTCTTTGCAACACACGGCCTCCCAGACGTCGTTTTCTCCGACAACGGGCCCCAGTTCACCTCGCTGGAATTCGAAAAATTCCTAGCGGAAAGGGGCATCCGCCACACGCTGACAGCACCGGCGCACCCGGCGGCGAACAGTAGGGCGGAACGGATGGTCCAATTCACTTAAAAGACCATCCGGCAAATAGACCACGGGGAGATCCAGGAGAAAATAAACAAACTACTATTCACCCAACACATAACCCCAAATACCACAACGAATAAAAGCCCAGCCGAACTATTAATGGGCAGAAAGCTAAGGTCCCCACTCGACAGGTTACACCCCACATATAACCCAGAGAGGCCCCCAGACTCAAACACCAAACACCGAACCTTCGCACCCGGCGACCCCGTATACGCAAAAAACCTGACGGAAGACCCACTATGGATTCCAGCCATCATCACACAAGCAACAGGCCCACACTCGTACCGGCTACAAACAGCAGACGGACGAGCGTGGAAACGCCACATCGACCAACTAAGGTCGAGGACTACCAACCAACAAACCACCGGCGCACAAACAGGCGAAACCAACCCCCACAACACAAACCAAGGGGGAGAGGGAATACCCAGGGGACCAAAATCAAAGAAGAATAAACCAGCAGTACTCACCGGAAAGCAGCCATCACGACCCCTCGCCAGGAAGGAACAGCCAGGCCAGCTCGACCGACCCGGAAAGACCGAGCGGGAGCGGCGAAACACGCAGCTCAACCAACCCGGAAGGCCCAGGAGGGAGCTACGGAGAAAGGACCGGCCCAATCAACCAGCCGGTTCCCACGACGGCAGCAGGAGCAACAGAGATCCCGACCGAACCGGCCGGGATCCAGCCTACAACTGAGTTGCGCAGGTCAAGTAGGACCAGACGGAGCCCCGCCTACCTACGTGACTACGCAACGTAAGGACTGAACCAAGAGGGGAGGGGTGTTCTGTCCTTAATTAACATACTTGAGATCCCCGCGCTTTGATTGGCCAAAGTGCGGGGCTCTCCGATTGGTCAGGTGAGCCGCGCCGATTGGCTCGCTAAGAACCTCCCACGATTGGTCCATTCGGATCGCGGGAGATTCAAAGTGGTGCCATTGGCCGCGGCCGCCGCAGCGAAAGGAATAAAAGCTGCGGGCTTTTTTCCTTTCGCCAGTTCGGTTCCAACTTCCTAATAAAGAGCTTTGCACTAAAGTCACCGACTCCTGGCATCATTTCACGGACACAACAAAAACAATATTTGTAAATGCATTTTTGGGGTGGAGAATTGATTTAGGAAGCAGGGAGCAGTTTCAAAGTCGCAATGCAATTTAAACTAAACTGAGTGTATTCATCCCAGGGTAGATGAAGGAAGCCGTTCATTATGTGCAGAGACTAGAAAAACGAAAAACATGGATATAATTTTTTTTTAAATGTTGCCCTTGTGAGAACACATAAACACACAAGGGGATTCATTGGGGAGATATCTATAGGTAGTCCTCACTTAATAATGGCAGTGGAGAGCGGATTTTTTTTGCCCAGTGTCCCAGTTTTAAGTTGGTCATGCGATCTCTGGCGCTTCCTGGCTGCAATTGCTAAGTGAATCATTTTGGGTTATTACTTTTGTGGTGTGGAGACAACAACTTGATCCTCAACACCAATAAGACCAAGGAGCTTATAGTGGATGAAGAAGGAATAGATCAGACATCCAGGCCTTGCTTATCAATGGAGAATGAGCGGAGCAAGTGGCCAGTTTTAAGTTTCTAGGTGTTACTCTAAAAGAGGACCTGACTTGAGGGTGCTCACATTGCAGTCCGGGTCAAAAGGGCCCAGCAGAGATTATACTACCTGAGACTTCTCAGAAAACAACAACTGAAGGAAAAACTGCTGGTGACCTTCTACCACTGCACCATAGAGAGCATTTTAGCATATTGCACCTCTGTATGTTTTGCCAATTGCACAGGGGCAGATAGGAAAGCACTCCAGAGGGTTAACATCATTGCCCAGAAGATCATTGGCTGCCCTCTCCCCTCTTTGGAAGAGTTTTATAGCTCCTGCTGCCTTAAGAAAGTTCAAAATATTCTCAAAGATCCACCTCATCCTGGGAACCCTCTTTTTGAACTATTACCATCTGGCAGATGGTACAGAATAATAAAAACAAGGACAAATAGGCTGAGAAACAACTTTTATCCCAGGGCAATAGCTCTTTTGAATTCTACTATATAGTGTAGTGTTAGTGTGGTGTTGGGGGTTTCCGGTTCAATGTGTGGAGGGTGAAAGATGTGTGTTTGTGTTTTAGTTTTATTTTCATGGTCATGGTCATGATGTGCACTGAAGATGGTGTTTGATTTCATTGTACGAGGTGCATTGACAATAAAGTAAACTAAACTAAGGCCAAAACCAGCCCGAAAATCAGCCTGAAATGGCCTGAAAACGCCCCCCAAAGAGCTTGTTTTTGAGCCATTTTTTGGGCCATTTTCTGGTGCTCCAGTGCCCGTGAAGACCAGCTGGCTGGTGCCAAAAACCAAAAGACCAGCTGGCAATGGCGCGCATGCCCACAGAGAGGGCTTTCGTGCCACCTCTGGCACATGTACTGCAATCCTAAATTGCATTAACAGAGGGATACAATCCAGATCAAGGGAGGTACTAATACTACTCTATAAAGCCTTAGTAAGGCCACACCTAGAGTACTGCATCCAGTTTTGTTCATCACATTATAAAAAAGATGTTGAAACTCTTTTAGAAAGAGTGCATAGAAGAGAAACCAGGATGATAAGGGGACTGGAGACTAAAACTGTTCTTTATTGCTACATTAGCATTCTTGTAATCCTCCATCCTGATTGGTCAGGATGCAGGGTGCTTGGATTGGCTGAGTAAGCCAAAGTGATTGGCCCGTTGCGCATCACCCGCGATTGGAGGAAACCGATCGTGGGAGATTCGAAACGATGTCATTGGCCATGGTTCCAAGAGAAGTTCAATATAAACCGCCACCGATCCAAAGCCGATCCGATCCGATCTAAGCATGCAGTAAAAAGCTTTAAAAGTCACTGAGTCTCGCATCTCCTTTTGGGACCAATCGGCGAACGTAACAAAAACCTATGAAGAACGGTTGCAGGAACTGGGCCTGGCTAGTCTAGGGAAGAGAAGGACCAGGGAAGACAGGATAGCAGTCTTCCAATATTTGAGGGGCTGCCCCAGAGAGGAGGAAGGGGACAAGCTATTTTACAAAGCACCCAAAGGCTAGACAAGGAATAATGGATGGAAACTGATCCAGGAGAGATTCAATCTGGAAATAAGGAGGAATTTTCTGAACTATCAACCCATGGAACAGAAGTTGCCTTCAGAAGTTGTGGGAGCTTCATCCCTGGAGGCTTTCAAGAAGAGACTGGACTGCCCATCTGTCAGAAATGGTGTAGGGTCTATTGCTTGGGCAGAGGGGTGGACTAGATGTCCTACAAAGTCCCTTCCGACTCTGTTAATCTGTGGATTGTAATTTGAGGACTACCTGTAGGAAGAATTTAACCAAAAATAATGAAAAGAAAATGACTTTATGGACTTGTTTGCTTAGGAAGATATCTGGACATTTTTCTGATCTGCTTCAGGGCATGGGTGACTGGAGAAACCTAAACGTTTTCATCTTATTAGTTAAGCTACGACAGCCTTTTTTCTTTTCCTTGCCCAGAAGAAGTTTGTCCTGGGAAAATTAAAAGCGGGGACGTGATTATTAACCCTTCCACTGAGGTTTATGAAAAATATGAAAGGAATGCTCAGAATCTCCCCAAGGTTATGTGTTCCCTTCTGTATTTTTACGCGGAACCCTGGAGCTGTTTTTGGGACATCCACTCCCATCTTCCTTGGGGAGACTATATAGCCCTCATGGCTGGTGGTGGGTCTTCAGACCGATTCCAACACCATGCAGTCCAGCATCGTCTTTCTCCTCTGGGCCTTCCTGGTCTCTGGACTCAGCATCCTGATGACCTATCAGAATGAATCTTCAGGTATGTCTTCTCGTTCCATCTTTCCTTGGCAGCATTCACAAGACCATTCATCTTGTTGGGGTCTTTGGCACTCTTGGAGCTTGGTTGTTTTCCTGGCAAGAAGAAACAAAGCAAGCTCAGAGAGCACCAAGGACCCTATGGTTGTCTTCCTCTCCCTTATCCCTTTCCCCTCTCTCCTCCTCCTCTTCCTCTCCATGAACCCCATTCCCTTCTAGCACTGATTATATTCTCTGCTTGGGTTATGAAATGTCTGCAAGAAAACAATCAAGCTCAGAGAGCACTAGGGAGCTTTTCTTCCTCTCCTCCCTTCCTCCTCCCTCCCTCCTCTCTTCCTCTTCCTCCTCCTCCTCCTCTTCCCCCTCCCCCCACTCCCTTCTAGCACTGACAATGTTCCCTATTTATGTCATGAAATATCTTCAAGAAAATAACCAAGCTTAGAGAGCACCAAGGATTCACCATCCCCTGTATTTCCTTCCTCTCTCTCTTTTTTTCTTCTTCTTCCTCCTCCTCCTCCTCCTCCTCCTCCTCCTCCTCCTCCTCCTCCTCCTCCTCCTCCTCCTCCTCCTCCTCCTCCTCCTCCTCCTCCTCCTCCTCCTCCTCCTCTTCCTCCTCTCCACAAACTCCTCTCCCTTCTAGCACTGACGATGTTCCCTAGTTCTTTGGCTCTTTGGCTCCCATGTCCCAAGTGCTGCTGAGTTCCTCCTCTGCTTTCTGTCCCTCCTTCAGATGAAACACTACAGGTCCTGGCTGCTTCAGAAAGCATGACCACGAAGGAAGTCTCCATATGCCACAACATTCAGGGGAAGTGCATCGATGAATATTCTCTGCATTTTTCAATCAACGCGTTGCAGATAAAGGCAGTAGTAGCATTTTATTTATTTTGTCCTGTATGTCCCTGGTTTCGATTATTTCTATGGTGTTTTTTCTGTAACGAATCATGCGTTCCGCCTGCCCGTTTGCCACTGGATCAGCAGACACCGTCAACGCATGCCATATGCCCCGTTCCTCCGGGAATTTTTTGAATGCTAGTGCGGTAAATTGTGGCTCGTTGTCTGACACTAGCATGTCTGGTAGGCCATGGGTGGTGAATAGTCTGCTTATTTCCTTGATAATAGCCTCTGTGGTGGTGGATTTCATGGCGCTTACCTCCAGCCAGTTGGAGTAAGCATCGACTGTTATCAGGAATGTGTGCCCCTTGGTAGGTCCGGTGAAGTCAATATGGATCCTAGACCATGGTCCTCTGGGGGTCTCTCATTCCAGGATTGGGGCGGAGGGCGGGCTTGGTCTGGATTCCTGGCATTTTCTGCATGAGGCTACCCAAGTTTCAATTTGTTTGTCCATCCCTGGCCACCAGATGTAACTCCTGGCCAGGGCTTTTATTTTGACGATGCCCGGGTGCCCCTCATGCAACATAGTCAAGACCCTTTTTTGCAAAGTTTCAGGGATCACAACCCTGTTCCCCCAAAGTATACATACTTCTGTGTAAACAGTTCGATCTGCCGGTTCTGAAAGGTTTTAAACTGTTCGCTGCCGTCGGTTTCCAGCCACCCTTTTTCCACCCAATTCAAGACCCACGCCAGACGTTTGTCTTTATTAGTTTCCCGGGCTATGTCTGACACAGTCAGGGGTGGATTGGGTAGTGTCTCTATGTGTAGTGTTGATGTTGTGGATGCCAGGTCATCCTCCAGGTCGGGCAAGGGGGAGTGGTTCAACGCGTCTGCATGCGTGATGTTCTTCCTGGGTCGGTGTGTCAGCTGGTAGCTGTAGGTGGCAAGGAACTCGGACCACCTTGTCATCCTCGGTGACAGTATGTTCGGGGTGGCCTTGTTCCCTGCCAGTATCCCTAGCAGCGGCTTGTGATCGGTAATAATTGAAAAGGTCCTACCGTATAAGTATTCGTGAAAACGCTTCACGCCAGTGATTACGGCTAGGGCCTCCTTGTCCAGCTGGCTGTAGTTTCTCTCCGGCTTGGACAGCGTTCTTGAGAAGAAAGTGATGGGTGCTTCTTTCCCATCTGGCAGCGTGTGGCTGAGGATGGCCCCGACACCAAAGGGTGAAGCGTCACAGGTCACGGTCAATGGTAGGGTCTCGCTGTATTGTATGAGGACTGCGTCTGACATTAATAGGTTTTTTATTTGTTTGAAAGCGTTTTCTTCCCGCTTCCCCCAGGTCCAGGTGGCTGTTTTGTCCAGCAGCCTATGAAGGGGTTCTGTTGTGGTCACCTTCCGGGGCAGGAAAACATTGTAAAAATTAATAAGTCCAAGAAAAGCCTGCAGTTCTGTTTTATTTCGCGGTCTAGGGGCTTCTTTGATGGCTTTGACCTTTTTTTCCGTGGGGTGGATTCCATTTTTGTCTAGAAGGTACCCCAGGAATTCAACTTTCTCTGTGCAAAGTTAACATTTTTCCTTTTTCACTTTTAGCCTGGTTTCTTTGAATTTCTGTAAGACCTCCCTTAGGCGGCTCTCTAATTGGGTTTTATTTGCAGCTGACACTAGTACATCATCGAAATAGGGCACCACCCCTTTTATCCCTTTTAACAGTCTCTCAATGAAGCTCTGGAATATCCCTGGTGCCACGCTGACTCTGAATTGGAGTCTTTTGCATAAGAATGCCCCCCCGGTCGGTCACAATGGTTTGCGCCTCTGCTGTCTTGGCATTGACTGGCAGCTGCTGGTACGCTTGTGCCAGAATGAGTTTCGTGAAGACTTTGCCTTCCCCCAGTGAGTGCAGAAGGTGCTGTACTACTGGGACGGGGTAAGCGCTCTGCTGTAGGGCATGGTTGAGGGTGGCCTTGTAGTCACCATAGATCCTCACTGACCCATCTGGCTTGATCGGGGTGACTATAGGGGTTTCCCACCGGGCATGGTCTATTGGCTCTAAAACCCCTTGCGCGATGAACTTGTCTAATTGCTCATCGATTTTGGGCTTGAGCGCAAATGGCACTCGCTGTGGCTTAAGACGGATTGGGGCAATGTTCGGGTTTAGGTTGAAGGATATTGTTTGGGTTTAGGCAAGGATATTGGGTTTAGGTTGACGGATTGGGGCAATGTTCGGGTTTAGGTTGAAGGATATTGGGGACCCCCGGTACTTGCCTAGGTCGCCGTTGAAGACCTCCTGGAAGTCCCAACCGAGCATTTCCTCCCAGTCCGCCTCGGCGACGTGGTTGATGCCCGTCACCTCAATCCCCAATGGCGCGAACCATTGGAGTCCCAGCAGGCTTGGGTGGTCTTTGCTCACGACAGTGAGTGGAAGTACTTCTGTACACCCCTTGAAAGTTATTTTAAAATGTCCAATCCTGACCATGGGAATGCGGTTCCCCTGATAAACTTTCAGGGTCAGCTTCTGGCTTTCTAGTTTGCTCCTGTGGATGGTAGGCAGCAGGCGCTTGATTGTGCACCAGGAGACCATGGAGAGGTAGGATCCAGAATCTACCCCCTTCTCACTTGGCTGGTCTTCGATGCCTACCTCCACGTGCATTTTCCGGGTATTGAGGGTCGCTGAGTGCCTGATGCCGGCCATCTCATCGGGATTTTGGTGTCAGTTCACCATGTGCTCTGTTGGTCTCTGTGTCTCGATCCCATCCTCGTCGCCAGTGTTAGATTGGGTACAAGTGAGACGCGAGACCAGTGTACTTCAAGCTCTTTATTTTATGTTAAGATCTGTGCAAGATCTTGGAGCCATGGTAGTCCTTCATATAGGGATTGCTCGCGGCTCGTCAGCCAATGACAGCACTTTGAATCTCCCTCAATCGGCTTGGCCAATCGTGGTTGATTCTAAGTGAGCCAATCACAGTTGTTGAGTCAGCCAATCAGAATGTAGTTTGTATGGACCAATCAGAATTTACCTTTTGGAGTATGTTAACAGAGAACAGGATGTATGCTGCCTGCAGCACTCTGCCAGCTAAAAATGGGCTGCGTGGCCCATTTTCGGGCCATTTTCGGGCCATTTTTGGCCTTTTTGGTCATTTTCAGGCTGTTTTTTGGCCTGTTTTGGGCTCATTTTTCAGCCTGGTTTCAACAGGCAGAGTGCTGCAGGAGGCCACAGAAGGTGAAAATGAGGTGCGGGGGGGGGCACATGTGGCCAGTCCCTTGATATTTCCAGACAGTCCTTGAGGGATGGATTTAAGAAACCCATGGGCCAGATCCAGCCTGTGGCCCTTGAGTTTGACACCCCTGACCTAAAGGAAGGATCACATCAGACACAACTTTTAAAACAAGAAAGCGTATGATTAGTAAAAATTTGTACTTCAATATCAATAACCAAGTCACAAGAAACCATTGCCCACAAATGTCCATTCTCAGTCATCCAGGTCATGGTTGTCCCAAAGGTGCTTTTTTTCAAGAGGCGACAGGACTTTTTTGTTTTGTTTTCCTTTGAAGATGTTTCGCTTCTTATCCAAGATATTCCTTCAGCTGAAGAAAAACCAGAAAGTCCAGTTGCCTCTTGAAGAGCTCCTTTGGGACATTGCCACAAACAAAATGTCTCATAAATAAGGTGACCAACTTTTTTACAAAGAAAAGGAGGACACAAATAAATTGAAGAAAAAAAACAAAGCCACTTGCGTGTGGAGCACTCTTGTGTGCGGCACACTTTCTCAACACAATTCTCCTGTGTGGAGCACATGCATCTCATGATCATGTCTCACCGCACAGTACCAAGTCTTGACGAACCATCATGTCAAATACAAATACATCACATCACACACAGCAGATCGGCTCGGCATCGATTAAATACAGAGATTTCAGATTAGTCTTCAAATATTAAAAGAAGGAGCTTCTGGTTTGAAGGGCTTCAGTGACAGACAGAAATCCGTGATTGTGTGTGGTTTCTGTCTGGGCTCGCTGCTGGAGCACCCCGAGCCAGCTGATTTTGGGGCTAAGCCACCCCGTAAAGGTGGTGAAGAGGGGGGAGACTGCCAGCAGGGTTGAGGAGAGCTGCATCTCTCCTTCTCAGCTGGTCATTACTCCCTTTCCTGAAGGCGGTTGCAGCAGTGGTCAGAAATGGCCACCACAAAGAAGAACTCGACCAGAAAAGAATGTGCAGGAGGAAGATAAGAAGTGAAAGTTTTGGCTGACTGGGTTAAATTGTAAAAGCAACAACCAAGGTACCCTGGAATTTAAACTTACAAAAAATAACATTGCTCCCAAATAAGAGTCAGAAGCAGCGAAGAAAAGGGAAAAGGGAAAGGTTTGGCTTTTTTTCCCCTTCCCTCTCCTCCCCTATACTGACAACTAAGAGACTTAAATAAGAAATCAGAAAAAATCGCTTTGACATCAATAGGCAATTAAGCTGAAAATAAAACAAAATGCTAAAGGGATAATAAAGATTTCTGGACATTAAAAACTTTCTTTTTCATAAGCAGGAAGGGAGAGAAAAAGAATAAGGGCAGGATCTGGAAGAGGGAGGAGACTGTCTGGAATTAAAAAGAATCTAAAGTAAAACTTCAACAAGACTTCTAAAAGATACATTTTAACTGAAACTTTGTAACTAAATGGTAACCCCAGGAAGAGAAAGTGAAAAAAAGAGCAAAAAAGAAACAGCTTGTGTGTATTTGGATTATTTGGTGATCTTTGGATTTTTGGTTATTATATTTGAGTGACTAAAATCATTCGGATGGTTGTCTAAAAATTTATACAATTGCACCACTTCTGGATGAATTGAAAATGGAACTTAAAAAGTACAAAGAAGATGCACAAGAAGGGAAGGGTTCTACCTTTTCTGTCAATGGTTGGATGATAAAATACAATAATAGAATATTTAGAATTTTAGATAATAATGAATACATAAAAAGATATTTTTTCTTTTCTTTGTTGTTTGATATCATATCTATAAAATGTTTTTAGGATAGATTTGGTATGACTATATGATTTGTTATAAAATAAACTAAGTAAATTATAGTTATCTCGTAAAGTATGAATGAATAAAATTATAATCAAATGATTGTTTAATAGTGATACTAGGATATATAATTTCTGATTGATAATATGAGTTATTATGTAATGTAACTGTAATTGAGACTACGAAATGAATGCACAGAAACTGGTAAACCAACCGACACACTGTTTGTATATTTATGAAAGAAAGCTGGATGTTTTTATGTTTTGTTTGTTTTTAAAAACTAATAAAATTGTTTTCAAAAAAAAAAGAAGGGAAGGGTTCTTTTGGCTTCGTTTTTCAATTCTTAGAAATGGAGATTTGGAACTATGAGAAGCAACAAGAAGCGTCTGCAAAACATGAAGACTGGGACAAAGAAGACGCCATCTTTAATGAACAAGTAATTCTATGTGGGGAAGAAAAAGGAAAGAGGGGGAAAGAGAATAGAAAATTTAAGACTTAAAAAAACAACCAAAGAAAAGAAAAATAATTCGAAAAATAAGTATAATACTGGAAAGCAACAGAAAAGGGGAATACAGAAGAGAGAAATAGAGGTAGAGAGACAAGGGGGTAAAAAGGGGAGAGAGAAGAAGAGAGGGAAGAAGGAAAGAAAAAAGTTACAAAGGACTGGAGCAAGATCTAGAGAAACAGGACCTATTTAGAGATAATAGGTGAAAATCTAATTGAAAAAGGGATTCTGTAAAGGTACATAAGATTGTATTGTTATATTAGTAATAGAAATAACTTTAGAAAATTGGAAACAACGTATGATTAAAATGAGGGATAAAATAGTTAGTGTAATTTGGTGAAATGTTTGTTAATAAAATAAGTGAAATAAAATAAATGAGAAAATTGAATTTGGAAGGAATGGGAACATTTTAATTAGTTCATGTTTTATAAAATATAAGTGAAGGGGGGGGGAATTAACTATGGAAAGCTTATAATTGTTCCCATAGAAGTATGATATTTTATTGAAAAGTAATGTTAAAGATGTTAAGACTTTAATGAATATTAATATTAATGATAGAATTGAATTGGAATGGAATGTGTTTTAATTACATACATTTATATTTTTTTCTTTTTGTAAGAATACAGTGTGTATTTTAAGAATGTACCAAGCAGAATCTGAATGGAAGTTATGTATTATATTGAATGTTACAACTTTAGGGAAAAGATATAAAGGTGTCATATTCCAATCAGTAACTACAGGGGAAATTTTGTTTAATGAGAAAAGATAATAGATAATTCAAACAGGACAGACAAAAAATATAAATACAATGATTTGAATTGAGATGAGATAATTAAAATAAAATTGAGAAAATTAAAAGAGGGGAGAAGCAATGCAGAAAATGTAAAATAGTAATAAGATATGGAATAGAATATAAAAATGAGCATGAACCTGAATTTGTGTCTGTACGAAGAAATGTAACCTGGGATTATGCTGCTTTCAAAAAAGATGTTTTATTTGTATTTTTTTTCCTCTTTGTGAAAACTCAAATAAAATTTACAATATATATATATATATCAAAAAGGAGGACACTTTTCGAGAGAGTAAAATAGAATAAAATAGAATACCTTTATTGTCATTGCATTCAAAATACAATGAAATTTGAAAGCTACTCCAGCACAGTGCCCCAAACACCACAACACAATCACACTACAGAGTACTTAAAATTAAAATAATTAAGGTAATAATAGTAATAATTAAAAACTTAGTCTAAAACCTATTTAAAACATATTAAATTAGATAGTTTAAAAATGCCACTTTATACATAGGACTAAATCACAAATGTAATGTTTGATTCAAGACCATTATTGCCTTGGAAAAGAAACTGTTTCTCAATCTATTAGTCCTCATTTTAAGACACCTATAATATCTCCCTGATGGTAACAGTTTGAAATATGAATGTCCAGGATGAGAATGGTCTGTGGAGATTTTTAGTGCTCTAGAGAGGAGTCTGGTCTCTGCAATTTCTTCCAAAGAAGAAAGAGAGCAACCAATAATTTTTTGTGCTGTGTTTATAACTCTCTGAAGCATCTTCTTATCCACTGCAGAGCATCCAGCATACCACACCATTACACAGTATGCCGAAATGCTGTTGATGGTAGAATGGTAAAAAGTAACCAGCAACTTTTCACCCAGATCTTTTTCAGCAGCCTCAGAAAATGCAGGCGCTGTTGGGCCTTCTTTGCAGTGGCCATAGTGTGGACTGAGCAAGTAAGGTTGTTGGAAATATGAGTTCCTAGAAATTTAAACTATGAACTCTTTCCACACAGTCTCCATTGATATATGGTGGGAGAGGCTCTGCTTTGCATCATCTAAAGACTATAATCAATTATTTGGTCTTTTTGATGTTCAGGTTGAGGTTATGATTCTTGCACCACAAGAACAATCTGAAAACCTCTGACCTATAGGCCATCTCGTCTTCTTCTGATATGAATCCGACCAATGTGGTGTCATCTGCAAATTTTATCATAGAGTTGTGGGACAAGAGAGAGTGCAGTCGTAGGAGTAGAGTGAATACAAAAGGGGGCTCAGCACACAGCCCTGTAGAGAGCCAGTGCTGAGAGCAAGAGTGGAGGAAAAATAGCTGTCAATCCTAACAGTTTGGGGTCTTTTTTTTGAGGACAGAACTTACAAAAGGAAGACTGTCCTCCCTAAACGAGGATGGTTGGTCACCTTATCATAAATATTTTCCAATTACCTGGTGTTATTGGAAAACAATGGGCCTGTTTCCAGCTGCTAGAGAGCTTTTGGAGCCCGGGGAGGCTATTTTTTGCCTTCTCGGAGGCTCAAGGAAAGCCTCCAGAGACCAGGGAGGACACAAATGGCCCCCTGGGATGGTGCAGGAGATTGACTAGGCCATGCCCACTGTTAGATCGGGGGTGGATCGGGTCAAAGAAGACGCGAGACCATTCAGTGATTTCAGCTCTTTATTATTGTTGTGAATGAATAAATGTTTAATAAAGTTATCTAGAGCTTGAAGTCAAGTGCAGGGTTATGGCCCTGCACTTCTGATTGGCTGTTAAATGGCGAGATCAGATTGGTCCATTCAGGAGAATCTGATTGGCCATTAGCAGGCTGTTCTCATTGGTTAACGGAGCTAGCGCTCCCAAGTTGCTATTGGTTGAATTGTTAATAAGTTGCCTATATAAGGAAGGCTATAGTAGCCATCCAGTTTGAGCTGTCACACCATGTAAATAAAGAGTTGAAGTTCATTGTTTTCACCGGCTCGTCACCATTATTTGCATCCATGCTCCACACTTAACACTGGCGACGAGGGTGGGATGTGGAGATTGTCAGAGCTGACTAAACAATGAAGAAGACAACCGAGCACATGGCTGAAATGCACAACGGCGGAACCATGTCTGGCGGCATAGTACCACCCGCTCCGTTCGACCCAGTGCAAGAAGACTGGGAGTCCTACATGGATCATTTCCAAATGTTCTTGGAAACCAATAATCTGAAGGATGCCACAACTGGGAAGAAACGGGCGGTATTCCTAATGCATTGCGGGCCGACCGTATTCAAGATGGCCAAGGCACTAGCAAAACCGGTTGAAGTGAAGGCTATGGACTGGGACGTCCTCAAACCTCTACTAAGGGCCCACTATGCACCGACTGTACTAACGCTCATAAGACGGCACGAGTTCTACCAAAGAAACCAGCGGAAAGGAGAGAGCGTTGCCGATTTTGTTGTGAACCTCCGAAACTTGGGAGGCCCCTGCAATTTTGCCAACCTGGAAGAGGCTTTGAGAGACCGAGTAGTTCTGGGATTAGATGCACTAAACGTGCAGAGCAAAATAATGGCAAAGGGCGACATTAGCCTTGCCGATGCCATCGCTGAGGCTACGGCAGCGGAAGCAACCAAGAAGTCGGCTGCCCAGCTGTGCCAAAACCGCACTCCGACACACCAACCAGCCTGCGACATTTCACCTAAGTCAGAAAGACAGCTTCCGACGGCCCACCATGAGGACCTCTCTTCGTCGTGAGACAGCGACGAAGAAGAAGTCCATCGACTGCGGTCTGATCAGGACCATTACCCGAAGTCCCAGCAACCATGCGCTGGCTGCGGGGCCAACCATTACCAGTCTGATTGCAAATTCCGCGACGCGCTCTGCCATAAGTGCGGGAAACGAGGCCATATCGGACGGGTCTGTAGAAGTCTCCTAGGACCCAGCCAGACCTCGAAGGGGGCCAACTATCACCAATCGACAGGAAACCATCCTGTAAGGCGAGAACCAGCAAACCATTCCTACAGAAACCGACCCATGAATCGCCTAACGAGCGAGAAGAGGCTCACCAAACTATCACTATCAGTCACGCCTCTTCTTTGGATGCCAAGAAAATCTGAATTAAAGTAGCCATTGAAAATCAGCCCTGCCAAATGTAAGTCGACTCGGGATCGTCCCTCTCGATGGTTTCCTGGAAGACCCTCAAGCAACTCATCCCTACTATCCAGCACCAAGACCTTCATTTCCAAAGACTCATACTGAAAGACTATCAGGGGAACCGGATTCCAGTCATGGGATCCAGTTGAGTCTGGGTTTTGTTCAAAAACCGCACAGCATACTTACCTCTGACTGTGATCGACAAGGACCGGCCTAGCCTGTTAGGCCTCCAATGGTTCGCACCACTCGGCATTGAAGTGGCAGGCATTAACCGAATCGGCGGCAGTGACTGCGAGGAGGACCTCATCCATGAATTCAAGGACATCTTCGCGGAAAAGCTAGGCGAGTACAAGGGGACCCTGATATCCTTTAGCCTTAATCCGAAAATAGCTCCCATCCACCTTAAGCCTCGTCAAGTTCCATTCGCACTAAAGCTGAAAATCGACTAACAGCTTGATAAGTTAATAGCCCAAGGAGTGTTAAAGCCAACCGATCACTCTCCCTGGGAGACCCCAATCGTGACACCAATGAAGCCAGATGGTTCAATTAGAATTTGTGGGGACTACCAAGCCACCCTGAACCACGCTCTGCAGCAAAACCCATATCCGGTGCCGATGGTGCAACACCTCCTCCATTCCCTGGGGGGCGGAAAAGTCTTCGCTAAACTAGACTTAGCTCAGGCTTATCAGCAACTGCTGGTTGATGAAAAAACGGCACAGGCACAGACAATCGTAACGCACCAAGGTGCCTTTAAATGTACGCGGCTCCAATTCGGAATGAGTGTAGCCTCGGGGATCTTTCAGAGCCTAATGGAAAGACTCTTACAAAGGATTAAAGGCGTTGTCCCCTACTTTGACGATGTGTTAATTGCTGCCCCTACTTCAAAAATTTTATGGGATTGTCTAAGACTGGTTCTCAAAAAATTCCAAGACGCAGGCCTTAGAGTGAAGAAAAATAAGTGTAAGCTATGTACAGATCATGTCGAATTTTTAGGGTACTTAATTGACAGTCAGAGTATTCACCCTACAGATAGCAAATTGAGAGCAATAAAAAATGCTCCCAGACCCCGGAATAAGGCCAACCTCCAGGCATTTCTAGGCCTCGTCAATTTTTATAACGTATTCTTGTCGCACAAGGCGACTGTTGCTGAACCTTTACATCGCCTACTGGGCAAAAAAGCAAATTGGGTATGGGGTCATAGAGAAGAGCAGGCGTTCCGTAATGTAAAAAAACTACTGACTTCTGATGCTGTACTAATGCAGTACAATGAAACCTTACCGTTAAATATCACGTGTCTGATTGGCCATTAGCAGGCCGTTCTCATTGGTTAACAGAGCTAGCGCTCCCGAGTTGCTATTGGTTGAATAGTTAATAAGTTGTCTATATAAGGAAGGCTATAGCAGCCATCCAGTTTGAGCTGTCACACCATGTAAATAAAGAGTTGAAGTTCACTGTTTTCACCGGCTCATCTCCATTATTTGCACCCATGCTCCACACTTAACAATTATAGTTGAGAATAGTCTGGGAGAATGCGAGCCGCGGCAGCCCTTCATATAGGACTGGCTCACGGCTTGGTGGCCAATGGCAGCGCTTTGAATCTCCCGTGATCGGCGCAGCCAATTGTGGTAGATTCCCAGTGCTCCAATCCCGGTCGAGTATTCAACCAATCAGGTTGCTGTCTGTTTGGACCAATCAGTTTATGAGGATTTGGAGTATGCTAATATCATACACCCCTCCCCTCTTGGTTTCGCCCGTCGGTGTGTCGTGATGTAGTCACGTAGGTAGGCGGGGCTTCGTACCTGCCTACTTGACTTGCATGGTTCAGTTCTGGTGTGGTCATCGACTGGTTTGGATGTCTTCTCTGTCGCTTTGGTTCCTTGGGATGGAACCGCCTGGAACGTTGAGCTGGGCCCTTCTGGGTAGCTCCCTCCCGGTCTACCTGGGCTGGTTGAGCTGCCGCTTCTGTTGTTCCCGCCAGATCTTTCCGGGCTGGTTGAACTGGTTTAGCCGCTCCTTCCAGGTGAAGACTCCGGGGTTTCGCTTTCCATGGGTTCTGCGTCTACAGATGAGTAGCATCGGTTTATTCGTGGTTTATTTATTGGGGGTGGGGGGTGTTCTGTTTGCGTTAGTTGGTTCCCTTCGGCTCTTTCCTTTTCGCTTGCTGATTCCCCCCCTTTCTAGTTTCCTGCTCTGGTGATAGCTATCCTCGACCTGGTTGATGTGTCATTTCCAGCTTTTTCCGTCGCTTGTCTCTAATCAGTATGATATGGGGCGTGTCCCCTATTTTAAATGTTCTGTGTTTGCTTGAGGACCCTGGGGGTTTGTCTGGGTTGTATGTTGGATGCATTCTATCTAGGGTTGACCGCAGTTTCCTACCCATCATCAGTTCTGCTGGGCTTCTATTTGTGGTTGCGCTAGGTGTGATGTGTTGTATGAGGAGCATTTTATTAATTTTGTCCTGTATGTTGGCTGCTATTTTTTGGATGGCTTTCTTAGTGTATTGGACCATGCGTTCCGCTCGTCCGTTCACCGCTGGATTTGCTGGTGTGGTTAATGCATGGCGCATTCCTTGGCCTGCCAGGAATTGCTTGAATGCTAGGGCGGTAAATTGGGGCCCGTTATCCAATACTATTACGTCTGGCAGGCCGTGCGTGGCAAACAGTTTGCTCAGTTTTCTGATTACCACCTCTGTTGTGGTAGATTTCATGGTGCTAACCTCCAGCCAGTTGGAGTAAGCATCCACTGTGATAAGGTACATGTGTCCCTTGGTTGGCCCCATGAAGTCTATGTGAATCCTATACCACGGGCCCCTGGGTGTTTCCCATTCCTGGGTTGAGGCTGCAGGAGGGTTAGGTCTGGATTCTTGGCATTGCTTGCATTTGGCCACCCAGGTTTCGATCTGTTTGTCCATTCCTGGCCACCATGCATAGCTTCTGGCCAGGCTTTTCATTTTGACCATCCCTGGGTGCCCCTAATGCAGCATCCCCAGCACCTTTTCCTGCAATGTTTCCGAGATTACCACTCTGTCCCCCCAAAGTATGCAGCCCTTTTCGGTAAAGAGTTCAGTTTGTCTGTTCCGAAAGGGTCTGAATAGTTCGTCCTTGTCCCCTTCCGGCCACCCTTTACCAACCCAGCTCAAGACTCGCGCCAGCCGCTTGTCTTTATTTGTTTCTCTGGCAATGTCTGGCGCGGTCACGAGTGGGTTGGATATTGTCTCTATTTGGAGTACCTCTGTTGTGGGTGCTGGGTCGTCTTCCTGGTCCGGTAGGGGTGAGCGGCTCAGGGCGTCTGCATGGGCGATGTCCTTGACGGGTCGGTGTATCAGCTGGTAATTGTATGCTGCTAGGAATTCGGACCACCTAGTCATTCTTGGCGATAGAATGTTCGGTGTGGCCCTGTTTCCCGCCAGAATTCCTAGCAGCGGTTTGTGGTCTGTGATTATTGTAAAAGTCCTACCGTAAAGGTATTCGTGAAATTTTTGACACTGGTGACAACTGCTAGAGCCTCTTTGTCGAGCTGCCTGTAGTTCCATTCTGGCTTTGAAAGTGTCCTTGATGAGAAGGTGATGGGTGCTTCCCTACCGTGTGGTAGCTGGTGGCTGAGGATGGTGCCGATCCCAAATGGTGATGCATCGCAAGTTATCATCAGTGGCAGAGTCTCGCTGTACTGGATTAGTACCGCATTAACAGGTTCTTTGTGTTGTTGAAGGCGCTCTCTTCTCGTGCTCCCCAGGTCCAGGTGGCTGTTTTATCTAACAGCCTATGCAGCGATTCCGCCATGGTCGCCTTTTGAGGTAGGAAGACATTGTAAAAGTTTAACAGTCCCAAGAAAGCTTGTAATTCCGTTTTGTTTTGGGGTCGAGGTACTTCCCTTATGGCTCTCAGTTTTTTTCTGTGGGGTGGATCCCTTGTTTGTCTAGGAGGTACCCTAGAAATTCGACCCTCTCCGCCCGTAGTTGGCACTTCCCCTTTTTGACTTTAAGTCCCGAGTCTCTGAATTTCTTCAGTCCCTCGCTCAGTCTGGCTTCTAGTTGTTTTTTGTTTTTTGTGGCCACCAAGACATCGTCAAAGTAGGACACAACCCCTTCTATGCCCTGGAGGAGTCTTTCCATAAGGCTTTGGAAGATCCCAGGTGCCACGCTGACTCCAAATTGGAGCTGGTTGCAGCAGAACGCCCCTCGGTGCATTACGATGGTTTGGGCTTCTGCTGTTGTGGCGTAGACTGGTAGCTGCTGATAGGCTTGTGGCAGGTCGAGCTTTGCTAAAATTCAGCCTCCCCCCAGTGAGTGCAGAAGGTGCTGGACTACTGGGACGGGGTATGTGTTTTGTTGGAGCGCATGGTTTAGGGTGGCCTTGTAGTCACCACAAATTTTCACAGACCCCTCTGGCTTGATGGGGGTGACAATTGGGCTCTCCCACCGGGCATGATCGATTGGCTCCAACACCCCTTGCGTGATGAGCTTATCAAGCTGCTCATCGATCTTGGGCTTGAGTGGAAATGGTACTCGCCTGGGCTTAAGGCGGATTGGCGCAATGCTCAGGTCTATTTTAAATGAGATAGGGGACCCCCGGTACTTGCCTAGGCTGTCATCGAAGACTTCCCAGAAATCCTTCATGAGGGCCACTTCCCAGTCTGCCTCTCCGATGTGGTGTATTCCGGTTACTCCAATGGCCAGGGGTGTGAACCACTGTAGTCCCAACAGGCTCGGGCAGTCTCGGTCAACGATCATCAGGGGTAGCACTTCTGTGTGGCCCTTGAAGGTGACCTTAAAATGGCCTCTGCCTACTACAGGGATTCGGTTCCCCTGATAGTCCTTGAGGGTGAGTGTTTGGTCTTCCAGTTTGTGGCAGCGGATGGTGGGAACCAGGCGCTTGAGTGTGCACCAGGAGACCATTGAGAGGAAGGACCCAGAGTCCACCTCCATGTCACATCGCTGGTCTTCTATCCCGACTGTCACATATACTTTCCTGGCATCGCTGGTGGAGGAATGGCCGATGACGACGGCCGATGATCGCTGGTGTGTTTCCTCTCTTTGTCTCATCTTCTGGAGTCTCCTGTTCCGACCTTCTTGGCTCCAGCGGTTCCCCATCGGGCGATTGCGGTTCCTGGTGGGAGTGCTTTCTCTCCGTCGGGGACTGGTGTTTCGTCGTCATGGGCTGTCGTGGTTTTTATTCCGGCATACTTTGGCGATGTGCCCTGTTTCTCGCAATGCCTGCAGATAGCATCGAGAAAACGGCAGTCCGCTTGGGGGTGATCGCCACCACAGCCGGCACACTGGAACCTCGACTTACGACCTCGTGGCTCCTGCCACTCCTGCACTGATTGGAGGCGGTGGATCTCTTCCTCCTTGTCTTCGGTTTCCGAGAAGGAGTCGCCGTTGCCGTGGTGTGTGTTTGTGTGGTCTGCCTCTGGTCGCCTCTTGGGGGTCGACGTGGTCTCTCCGGCCACCGCTTGTGGCATGATGCTCAATTGTCGCATCCGAGCCGCTGACTTCTTGGCTGCTTCCGCTGCAGTGGCTTCGGTGAGGGCATCAGCGAGGGAGATGTCTCCCTTTGCCATGATGCAGCTCTGGAGGACGGGGTCTCGGAGTCCTAGGACGACGTGGTCTTGCAGGGCCTCATCCAGGTCAGCGAATTCGCACAGGCCACCCAGGTCCTGTAGTGCCACTATGAAGTCACCCAGCCCCTCGCCCTCGCATTGATCCCGCCTGTAGAAGTCGTGCCACCGGATAAGGATGGGCACAACAGGGCGTAGTGGCTTCGCAGCAGGGGCTCGAGATCATCCCACTCCATCGCCTTGACGTCCTCTGGCTTGGCCAAGGCTTTGGCCATCTTGAATACTGCGGGCCCACAGTGCGTGAGGAACATGGCTCATTTCTTGTGGCCATTGGCGTCCTTGAAGTTGCTACTCTCGAGGAACATTTGGAACCTAGCGGTATAGGATTCCCAGTCCTCGGTAGCGGGGTTGAAGGGTGCGGGTGGCGAGTTGATGCCGGCCATGCTGCCTGTTCAGCATGTTGCTCCGCCACGTGCTGGGATCTCCTTTTCACAATCCCATCCTCGTCGCCAGTGTTAGATCAGGGGCGGATCGGGTTGAGGGAGACGCGAGACCATTCAGTGATTTCAGCTCTTTATTATAGTTGAGAATAGTCTGGGAGAATGCGAGCCGCGGCAGCCCTTCATATAGGACTGATTTGAGGCTTGGCAGCCAATGGCAGCGCTTTGAATCTCCCGCGATTGGCGCAGCCAATCACGGTAGATTCCCAGTGCTCCAATCCTGGCCGAGTATTCGACCAATCAGGTCGCTGTCCATTTGGACCAATCAGTTTACGAGGATTTGGAGTATGCTAATATTGTACACCCACCATGGCCATGCCCACCCAGAAACCAGGCATTGCTAAAATTTTTGAAGGCCACCCCTGATTTTATCTGTCAAATCCTGGTGGAGGTTTGCCATACCTGTGGGGATGGGGATTGGGGAGAGGCAGCAATGGCAACAAGCAGCGGCAGCGAACGGTGGCAGCAATCCCAGCCATCTGGAACAGCTGACTGGAAGCATGCCGGGAAGCCGAGAGCTGGCCGCTGACCAGCTGTTCATTGGTGAATGCTCCAGCGCCTACCTGGGAGAGGCAGCATGAGATGGTGGCGTTTCTGGTCATCTGGCCTAGCTGATGATGAGATCCTTCTGACTGGTGGTGGCTGTAATGAATTGGTAGCAGCCCACAGAGCAGAGCCCTGGCAGCCTGTTTACTGTGAAAGGACTGCTAGCTGAAGCTGGCCAGTCGGCTACCGGATGGTGGTTGAACTGCCAGGGTGTGTCCAGGTGGAGAGGGCTACAAAAGACACTGGGAGGCAGTGGGGAATAAACTTTGGTTCTGTTTCATAGTTCCAGAGCAATTGTGCTTCTGCTTTGGCCAGGCCCTGAGCTTGGACCTTTGAGATTATCCATGATTCTTGCTTCCAAATATTACCAGAAATGTTTGTTTTTTTACTTTTTACTTTGTAAAATGGAAGGGAGGGGCACCCCTGTTATTGTGTCTTCTGGAAAGTCAGAGAATGGCTGGAAGCTTCAACTGGATGTTAAAGTAAAAGCATGGTTGAAAAACCTCTAATCCTAAGGGAAAGATTATGCGTACTCGACCAAAGGAATGGCAAAGAAAGAGAGGATATCTTACCTGGGACATGGTTTTGAGGGCTCAGAGGGACGCTGTGTCCAGGGAAGAAGAACCCCAAAAGGACAAATAGGATGATGTTAAATTCAGACTGAAGTCTCACAAGGGGTCCGACCACTTATATAATTCCAGGAAGATGAAGGAAATGAGCTTCCAAACACCTCTCCAGAGCTTCGGGAAAAAAATGGACTTTTGGTGAACATGAGACCCTTCCTCACTCTCATTATAAGCTTCCTTCCTTCCTTCCTTCCTTCCTTCCTTCCTTCCTTCCTTCCTTCCTTCCTTCCTTCCTTCCTTCCTTCCTTCCTTCCTTCCTTTTCTTCTCTTTCCTTCCCTCTTCATTCTCCTTTCTTCTTCTTTCCTCTTTCCTTATTTTTCCTTCCTTGTGACAACTAAGGGTCAAGAGTGAAATGAATGATGTGTCAGAGTCAGCCTCAACCAGGAAACATGGCCATGTCAACTCCTAATAAATCAATCTTTTTTACTCTCAGAGATGTGGCTAGAGACTTATGATTTGAATGGGAGTGCATGTCGGAGTCCTGACACCTTGCTTTCTTCCCATCTTCCCTTCTTTTTCTTTCCTCTTTCCCTTTCTCCTTTCCTGACCCTTTCTTGCATGCTCAAATGCAAAAGGGGAAACATTTCTCCTTTTGTTTTGTTTTTAGCTTGTTTTAATAGTCCTCTGCCAGCAAAAACAGAGCTCCCGGGGGGGGCACGTGTGTCCCCCCCCACACCCTGTTTTTGCTAGCAGAGGGCTGCAGGAGGCCATCGTGGCTTAAAGCGTGCCCTCCCCCTGGGTCTGTTTTCACTGGCAGAGGCATCATGGGCTGGGCCTTTGCTATTTCCAGGCCATCCACTCAGGCCAGATCGAAGCATCCTGTGGGCCGGATTGTGAAATTCAGACTGATGTCTCATCTCACAAGGGCTCCCAGCAGGTTATATAATCCCAGGAAAATGAAGGAAATGAGCTTCCAAGCTCCTCTCCAGAGCTTCAGGAGAAGTGGACTTCCGCTGAACATTTCTGACTAACCAGTCTAGGAATTTTTACTGACTGTTAACAAGAAACCAAGTTCCCTTTGTTTCTACGACTTTCCTGGGTTAGGAAAAACCCTAGAACCGTGATGGCGAACCTATGGCACGTGTGCAGGGGGGGCGGGGTGCATGTGAGAGAGGAAGATGCATGTGTGGGTAGGAGGAGCACAGGAGGTCCCACGTGCATGAGCAGGGGGACGGGGAGAGTGCGGGGGGGTCGTGGGTGCACTGCATTGTGTGAAATGTGGACTTTTGGAACACGACAACAAAAAGGTTAGCTATCACTGACCTATTCTATTTCAGATAAGTGACTGTCCAGAGCAGTGGTTCCCAAACTTTTTCAGACACCCCGCCCCCTTGGTGCTACAAACTCATCCTCAGTGTCCAGGGGTGGGATTCAAATTTCTTAGCAACTGGTTCTGTGGGTGTGGCCTAATTTGTGGCATGTGGCTTGGTGGGCATGTGACTGGGTGGGCATGGCTTGTTGGCTGGGTATGGCTTAGTGGTCACGTGACTGGATGGGCGTGGTTTGGTGGTCATGTGACTGGGTGGCCGTGGCCACGTGGCCATGTGACTGGCAAACTAAATATAAGTGGTCCTTGCTTAATGCCCAGTTGCTTAGTAAGTAACACACACACACACACACACACACACACACACACACACACACTCCCTTCTAACCCTGCTGGAGCAAGTGGATATCTCATTCACTTTCTCCTCCCTCTTTCTCTTTCTTTCTTTCTTTCTTTCTTTCTTTCTTTCTTTCTTTCTTTCTTTCTTTCTTTCTTTCTTTCTTTTTTTCTTTCTCTTTGTTTCTGTCCCTTCCTTCTATTCCCCCCCTTTCTTTGTCTTTCTTTCTCCCTGCTTTTTCTTTCCCTTTTCTCTTTCTTTCCTTTCTTGTCTCTTCCTTCTCTCTCTCTTTCTCTCTCTTTCCCTCTCTCTTTCTCTCCCTCCCTCCTTCCCTCCCTATCCCATTCACTTTCTCCTCCTTCCCTCTTTCTCTCTCTCTCTCTCATTCTCCCTCTCTTTCTCTCTTTCTTTCCCTCTCTCTCTATCTTTCAGTCCCTTCCTTCCATCCCCCCTCTTTATTTGTCTATCTCTTTCTCTTCCTTTCTCTCTCCCTTTTTCTTTCTTTACTTTCTTGTCTGTTCCTTCTCTCTTTCCCTCTCTCCCCCTCTTTCCCCCCTCTTTCTTCTTTCTCTCTTTCTCTCTTTCCCTCTCTATCTTTCTTTTCTCTCTCTCTCTTTCCCTCTCTCTCTTTCCCTTCCTTAACCTATCTCCCTATTTTCTGCCCAGGCAGGTGTGGCCTGATCTGTCAAAGGCCTGGGCTAATTCTGCATCACCCTGTTTCCCCTTTCAGAGGCCCTGGCCATTAATCTCCCCTTTTCCTTCCCCAAGACCACCTCTTTCATTGTCCCATGGCCGTGACTTTACCTTCCTCCCACGGCTGGCTGCAAGGGAAGGCAAACCAGGGCTGAGGCATCCCCACCAGCCCATGTCGCCCTTGTCATGAATGCCTGCAGCTGCCACATTTTTTCAATGCAGCTCGACTGCAGCCGCACCGAAGAAAACATGCAGCGGCTGGAGGTTTTTTGCAGTGAAAATTACTGACCTCCAGCTTTACTCCACTTCTCCAATATGCCATCGCCACTGCATTCTAGGCACCGGCCCCGCAGGTCCATCCCATTGAGCCACCTGCACCGAAAATTTGATGTGTTTGCACTAACCTTAAAAAACAAACAAACAAAATAATAGAGTTAAGAGGGATTCTAGAAGTCTTCTAGTCTAACTCCCTGCTCTAACAGGAGAGCCCATTCAGTCAAATTTCAGTCTAGTGATGGTACACCCCCAACTTCTGAAGGCAATTCATCTCACTAGTCAATTGTTCTCACTGTTGGGATGTTTCTCTTTATTTCTAGGTTGCTTTTCTTCTTTATTTGTTTCCACCCATTGCTTCTTCTCCTACTCTCAGGTGCTTTGGAGCATAGCTTGACTCCATCTTCTTTGCGGCAGCCCCTAAGATACCAGGACACTGCTATCATGTCACCCCCTAGTCATACATTTTGGCCTCCAGTCCCCTAATCATCTTTGTTGCTCTTCTCTGCACTCTTTGTTAATCACTGTTCATGACATTTTGATAATCACAAGAAAGCAGGTACACACAAGCAGCTCCTTTATTAAATATCAGAAGCTTAGAAAAGTTTGTTGCTCGAAAAGAGATTTTCAAAGTATTTCTAGTGGGACTTCCACATTCTGTAACAGCTTTGTTTGCCTATGCCATCCATCTGGTAAACTCAGAAAATTCAGCTTTCTCGCCATGTAATTTCTCTGTGTCATATAATATATGTGCGTATATACATAACTTTTTATTTATTTATTTATTTAGTCATGTTCATATAGTATATATTGAAGGTAGTGATCATATGAGAGCTGCCTGCAATGAAATTTCACTTTGATGTATGCCGATTAGTGTACGTTCAAAGGGACAATAAAGTTATTATTCTATTCTATTCTATTCTATTCTATTCTATTCTATTCTGTTCTGTTCTGTTCTGTTCTGTTCTGTTCTGTTCTGTTCTGTTCTGTTCTGTTTTGTTCTGTTCTGTTCTGTTCTGTTCTGTTCCGTTCCATTCCATTGGGCTGAATCATGGTTGTGTCTGACTTCGGGGGGCCAGGGTGAGCATGGCCAACTCAATGTCACTCGTGTTGGTAGTGCCTGTGGCAACCCAAGTGCTCTGCCAACGAAAACGGGCTCCTGAACTCCATTTTTGGCCGCGATGGCATCCTGCAATCTTCAGTGAAAACAGAGCTCAGGAGGGCTGCCTGTGACTCTCCATTTTCGCTGGCAAAGGCACCATGGGCCAGTCCTTCACAGTTTCCAGGGAAGCCCTATGGGTCAGTTCTAAGTACCCCGCAGGCCAGATCCAGCCCTGCGGCCTTGAGTTTGACATCTCTGTTTAAAGGATGTTTATATTTCTGTTGTGTCCGCAAAATGATGCCAGGAGTTGGTGACTTCAAATCATGCTCATTTATTAAAGTAGGAACCGAACTGGCTCTTCGCAAAAGGTTCATGGCTTTTATTCTTTCAGCCGCGGCGGCCGCGGCCAATGGCACCACTTTGAATCTCCTGCGATTCGAATGGACCAATCGCGGGAGATTCTTAGCGAGCCAATCGGCGCGGCTCGCCTGACCAATCAGAGTGCACCGCGCTTTGGCCAATCAAAGCGCGGGGATCTCAAGAATGCTAATTAGGGACAGAACACCCCTCCCCTCTTGGTTCAGTCCTTACGTCGCGTAGTCATGTAGGTAGGCGGGGCTCCGTCTGAGCCTACTGGACCTGCGCAGCTCAGTCGTAGGTTGGATCCCGACCGGTTCGGTCGGGATCTCTGTTGCTCCTGATGCCGTCGTGGGAACCGGCTGGTCGGTCGGTCCGGGTCGCTCTCCGTAGCTCCCTCCTGGGCCTCCCGGGTTGGTTGAGCTGCAGGTTTCGCTGCTCCCGCTCGGTCTTTCTGGGTCGGGTTGAGCTGGCCTGGCTGTCTCTTCCTGGTGAGGGGTCGTGATGGCTGCTTTCCGGTAAGTATGGCTGGTTTATTCTTCTTTGGTTTTGGTCCCCTGGGTATTCCCTCCCCCCTTGGTTTGTGTTGTGGGGGTTGGTTTCACCTGTTTGTGCGTCAGTGGTCTCTTGGTTGGCAGTCCTCGACCTTAATTGGTCGATGTGGCATTTCCACGCTCGTCCGTCTGCTGTTTGTAGCCGGTACGAGTGTGGGCCTGTTATTTGTGTTATTGGAGTGGGTCTCCCGTCAGGTTTCTTGCGTATACGGGGTCGCCTGGTGCGAAAGTTCGGTGTTTGCTGTTTGAGTCTGGGGGCTTCTCCGGGTTATACGTGGGTGTAACCTGTCGAGTGGGGACCTTAATTTCCTCCCCATTAATAGTTTGGCTGGGCTCTTATTTGTTGAGGTATTTGGGGTTATGTGTTGGGTGAAGAGTAGTTTGTTTATTTTCTCCTGGATCTCCCCGTGGTCTATTTTCTGGATGGTTTTCTTAGTGAATTGCACCATCCGTTCCGCCCTACTGTTCGCCGCCAGGTGCGCCGGTGCTGTCAGCGCGTGGCGGATGCCCCTTTTCGCTAGGAATTTTTCGAATTCCAGTGAGGTGAATTGGGGCCCGTTGTCGGAAACGACGACGTCTGGGAGGCCGTGCGTTGCAAAGAGTTTGCAGAGTTCCTTGATCACGGCCTCCGTGGTTGTTGTCTTCATGTTGCTTACCTCCAGCCAGTTGGAGTAAGCATCTACTGTTATAAGGAAGGTGTGTCCTTTTGTGGGCCCGGCGAAGTCTATGTGAATCCTAGACCAAGGTCCCCTTAGGGTTTCCCACTCTAGGACGGGTGCTGTGGGTGGGCTTGGCCTAGTTTCCTGGCATCGTTGGCACCTTGCTACCCAGGTCTCAATTTGTTTGTCCATCCCTGGCCACCAAGCGTAACTTCTGGCCAGGGCTTTAGTCCTAACGATGCCAGGGTGCCCCTCGTGTAGCAGTTCCAGAACCTTCCCTTGTAGCTTTTCTGGAATGACCACCCTATCCCCCCATAATATGCACCCTTTTAATAAAGAGAATTCCGTTTGGCGGTTTCGGAATGTTTTGACGGACTCGTCGTTGTCCCTTTCCGGCCACCCTTTCTCTACCCAATGCAACACCTGCGCCAGATGTTTGTCTTTATTAGTCTCTCGGGGAATGTCTGACGCAGTTATGGGTAGGTTGGGTAGAGTCTCTAGGCTGAGGGTGGTCGTCTTGGGTGCTGGGTCGGTGTCAGGTTCCGGTAGCGGCGAGCGGCTTAAGGCGTCTGCATGGGAGATCGTCTTACCCGGTTTGTGTATGAGTCCGTAGTTGTAGGCTGCCAGGAACTTGGACCACCTTGTCATTCGGGGAGACAGAATGTTCAGGGTGGCCCGGTTTCCTGCAAGGATTCCCAGCAGCGGCTTGTGGTCAGTTATGATGGTGAATGTCCGGCTGTAGAGATACTCGTGGAATCTTTTTACGGCAGCAACGATAGCCAGAGCCTCTTTGTCCAGCTGGCTATAGTTCCGCTCCGGTTTGGTGCGGGTCCTTGAAAAGAACGTGATGGGCGCTTCTTTTCCGTCGGGGAGGGTATGGCTGAGGACAGCGCTGATGCCGAAAGGTGATGCGTCGCATGTGACAGCCAGAGGTAGGGTCTCGTTATACTGTATAAGGACAGCATCTGAAGTGAGGAGGTCCTTTGTTCTTTGGAAGGCGGCTTGCTCCCATTTCCCCCAAGTCCAGGTCGCCGCCTTGTCCAGGAGCCTATGCAAGGGCTCCGCCACCGTCGCCTTTTGGGGCAGGAAAACATTGTAAAAGTTAAGTAGCCCCAGGAATGCCTGTAGTTCCGTCTTCGACTTGGGTGTGGGGGCTTCTTTGATGGCCTTGATTTTTTGGTTTCTGGAGTGAATGCCGTGATGGTCTAGGAGGTATCCTAGGAATTCTACCCATTCCGTGTATAATTGGCATTTCTCCCTCTTGACTTTGAGCCCGGTCTCTTTGAATTTGGTTAGGACCTCCCTTAGGCGACCCTCTAGTTCGGCTTGGTTGGTTGCTGACACTAGGACGTCATCGAAGTAAGGTACCACCCCCTTGATGCCTTGCAATAGTCTTTCCATTAGGCTTTGGAATATTCCCGGTGCCACGCTGACTCCGAATTGGAGTCGGTTGCATTTAAATGCTCCCCGGCGGGTGACTATGGTTTGCGCTTCTGCCATTTGCTCGTCGACTGGCAACTGTTGGTAAGCCTGGGCGAGGTCGAGCTTGGCGAAAACCTTGCCCCCTCCCAGTGAGTGCAGTAGGTGTTGCACTACTGGGACAGGGTAGGCGCTTTGTTGTAGCGCGCCATTTAGGGTGGCCTTATAGTCCCCACAGATCCTCACCGACCTATTGGGCTTGATCGGGGTGACTATGGGGGTCTCCCACCGGGCGTGGTCTATGGGCTGTAGGACCCCTTGCTTGACGAGCTTGTCAACTTGCTCGTCTATCTTGGGTTTAAGTGCGAATGGCACCCGCCTTGGTTTCAGGCATTTTGGGGGGACGTTTGGGTCTAGGCTGAATGATATAAGGGGCCCTCGGTACTTGCCTAGGTTTCCGTCGAAGACCTCTTGGAATTCCAGGGCCAGTTGTTGCTCCCAGCTGTCGTCGGTGACGTGGTCGACTCCCATGACTGCGATGCCGAGCGGGGCGAACCATTGCAGTCCCAGTAGGCTTGGGCGGTCGCGGTCGACGATTGTCAGGGGAAGCCTTTCGGTGTGCCCTTTATATGTGATATTGAAGTGTTTGGTTCTGACTACCGGGATGCGGTTTCCCTGGTAATCCTTTACGATGAGTCTCTGGCTGTTTAGGTTCCTCCTTTGGATGGTAGGCACCAAGCGCTTTATTTCATGCCATGCTATCATGGAAGGTAGGACCCGGAGTCCACCTCCATTTTGCATGGCTCGTCCTCGATGCCTACCTCCACATGGACCTTCCGGGCGTCATTGGTTATGGCGTGGCCGATGGTGACCGTCTGATGGATCTCCTCTCTTCGCCGGTTATCGCCGCCTCGCAGGGATCGTCCGTTCCGGTCCCATCTGTTGTCCGAGGGGCGATCTCTGGTCCGGGGTGGTGTGCTCTCTCTCCTCCGGTCGCTCTGGTCCCATCGTGCCAGGCTGCGGTTCTTTTTTAGGTGGCAGACACGGGCGATGTGTCCCTTCTTGTCGCAATGCCGGCAGATTGATTCGAAAAACCGGCATTCCGACCTGGGGTGGTCGCCGCCGCAACTGGCACAGTTGGTCCTCGACTTATGACCCCGCCGGTTCCGTGGGTCGCGGCCTGTCTGGAGGCGATGGATGTCCTCTTCGTCATTGGAAGTGCCCGATGCCGAGTGGAAGTCACCCTGGTGGGTGGTCGTCTCGGGTTGGGCCTCGGCCAACCTCGTAGGGTTGTTGTTTCCGCTGCGGTCCCCAGCGTTCGGTCTGCGCATGCGGTCGGCGGAGGTTCGGGTTGCTTCGGCGGCTATGGCTGCGGTGAGGGTGTCTGCTAGGCTGATGTTGCCCTTGGCCATCAGCCGGCTCTGGAGGACGGGGTCCCACAAGCCGAGCACGATTCTGTCTCGCAGGGCGTCGTTCAGGTTGTCGAATTTGCAGAGCCCCGCTAGGTGCTGTAGCTCGGCGACGAAGTCGCTGAAGCTCTCACCCGACCATTGGTCCCGACGGTAGAATTTGTTGCGTCGGATCAGGATGGGTACCTCTGGAGCCTAGTGCCGCCAAAGTATTGGCTCGAGGATGTCCCAGTCCATCGCGGTCGCATCGGCGGGTTTGGCAAGCGCCTTGGCCATCTTGAATACCTCGGTCCCGCAGTAGGTCAGGAAGACGGCGCGCTTCATGGGGCCGGTGGCGTCCTTCAGGTCGCTGCACTCGAGGAACATGCGGAATCGGTCGGAGTACGATTCCCAGTCCTCGGTGGCGGGGTTGAAGGGTGCGGGGGGTGCGATTTTCGCCATCGTGTTGGTTCGTCTGGCTTCCGTCGGACACGTGGTTCGGTTCAGGGTCTGGATCCCACCTTCGTCGCCAGTGTTGTGTTCGCGAAATGATGCCAGGAGTCGGTGACTTCAAATCATGCTCTTTTATTAAAGTAGGAACCGAAATGGCTCTTCGCAAAAGGTTTGCGGCTTTTATTCTTTCAGCTGAGGCGGCCGCGGCCAATGGCACCGCTTTGAATCTCCCGCGATTTGAATGGACCAATCGCGGGAGATTCTTAGCGAGTCAATCGGCGTGGCTCACCTGACCAATCAGAGTGTGACAACTTGAACCTTCCTTGAAGGAAACTCAAGGTAGGGAATTCATAACCTGCATATGTTGGAGATATATAAGTGGTGTGGGTTCTTTGGAGACTAAAGACTGGCTTACACAATGTGGTTTAACATCCTCTTTTGCTTTGGGAATTCTTGGACACAGCATACCAGTAAATCCTAAAAATGATAATGGAAGCGAGTTTGGTGCTTCTTCTTTTCATTTTTCTCTTGCATAAGTACACACGTCTCTTCCTTCTCCTCCTCATTCACCTCCTCCTCCACCACATTTATCTTCTGCTCTTCCTCATAAATGCAGCTAATGCTTTGAACATTCTCAAAAAAGATTACAAATACATAGAGTCATATTTATAATTACAATTATAGTTAAATCATCATGATAATACTAGATCAGATCAAGAGCCTATTGAGATGGTCAAGAAATGAGAGCTAATGTAGAGGTGTAGGACAATCTCTGTAACAATCAGCATGTGCTGCAAGCTTGGAGCCCTGAAAATGGGTGGCATCAACAATGCAGAGGATTAGGGACTTCCAAGTTGAGCCCTCCTCGCTGACAGGTCATAGATCGTGATTGTCCGCAGGTACAGCCTGTGCTCTTTCGTTGGAGAGCCCCGATCATTGTGGTGAAGGGGAAGCCGCCAGCCAGGTTGAGGGGAGCTGCACAACCCGCTCTGAGCTTGACTCCCCCCCAAAGATGACCGAAGTGGTGGTCCAAAATGACCACCCCGAAGAGGAGGACTCAGCCGGACTAAGAATTGTGCAGGAGTGAAGAAAGAAGTGGATAGCATATGAGCTGGGACAATTGAGTGAAACAACCAAATAAAAGTAACTGGGATTAATATAACAATGAACTTTTTTTTTTTTTTTAAAAAAAGAAAGTGGCAGAATTACAAAGAGAAGGAAAAAAATAAGAAAAATAAATTTTGCCAGCTAAACGGGGCTTCGAACCAGGAAAGGAAGAAACCAGAACAAGATATTTAACTAAACTGGATTAAAATACTTTGACAACAGGCATAAATTAAAGCTGGACTTAAGATTGTCTAAAAAATAAAAATAAGGGGGAACAAATATTCAAACTGGAGATTTGATTGTATTGAAATATTGAGGTTCGAAAAGCCCTGAATAACAAAACAGGGGAAAAAGATGAAGACTTTGTATAACGGAGAGTGCCATCTTGTGGAAAAAATTTTTAAATTTAAATAAGAGGGAAAATACCCTGTTTCTTTGTGAACTTGAGTTGATACAATGTTAAAGAAATACTGAAACAATAAAGCAAGAATCTCAGAAAGTGAAAGTTGAACCAGAATAAAAGAAGAAGTAAGGAAAGATTGATTGCAGGACTAATTGGTGATTTTGGTATACACCCTGGGCTGGAATAATTGTAAAATTAGAAAACCTGAAGAACAAAGAAGCAAAATAAAAGTTTTTGTGGATTTCAATGATTACAAGGTATAAGAGTGTGCAATGACAATATCTCTTTGGGAACTAAAAATGGAACTTAAAAATATGAAAGAATCACTACAGGAAAGAGGTGAATCACTTTGCTATGTCTTAGAAGCTATGGAAATGGTGATTGAAGAACAAGAAAAAAGAACTTCAGAGGAGGAGGAGTTAGGTCAAGGAGAAGCCATCTTAAAGAGACAACTAACACATAGAACACCACAAAGAAAAGGGAAAAGAAGGGAGGTTAAAAATTTGAGACCTAAGAAGGTAATTAAAAAGGGGAATACCTGTGAAATTAAGAAAGATAGAAAGGCGCAGCAGAAAAGAGGAAAAGAAGATATAAAGAGAGAGAGGGATATAAATTGGAAGGAAAAAAGATTTGGGAAAATGAAGGGGAAGAGAGGCAATAAGAAACAGGAGCAGGAAATAAAGAAATATGGGAATTATAAAATGATGAAAGGAAACTGCTTTCATAGAGATAATAATTAATGAATTAAAAAAAAGGAGATTCTGCATGGAGATGAGGGTAATAAGAATATATTTGCAATCATAAAATACTTAGAAAATAGGGTAATATAGAATATTTAAGGAAGGATGGACACTGATATTTCTTATTAGATGTATGTATATTTTTATCCTTATCCTTAAAAGAAACGTTAATGTCTATTAAATAAATTGAATAAATTGAAATGAATTGTGAAGATGTTTGAAAATGAGATTAATATCAATGACTAGGATTAGTTATTTTTTATTCTTATCTTTGTTTTGAAATCATAAATAAATCTTATAATCAAAGGGGGAAAATAAATTGCGGAATCCGATTGAAAAGCTATATAATGTTATGTAGTTTTCTTTTTGTCTTTAGGGAATGACTATTATTATTTTAACCACTGAGGTGGCACACTCAAATTAGTAAAAGGGGGGGGGAACTTATGTTTTCTTTTCTCTTGTGTAAAAGCTTATATTAATCTAGAACAATGGAAAGAATATGCAAATCTGACAGATAAAACAATGCAAATATGCAAATCTGACAGATAGAACAATGGAAAGAATGGCAAATCTGACAGATAAAAGAACTATTTAAATGAGAAAAGAGTATTAATAAATTAAGAAAGATTATTAAGAGGAAGGAAAGACATTAATATTTTTTTTAGGCAAACACATATTGTGTTTTATTCTTAAAAAAATTTAATGTTTAAGAATTATATCTGAAATAATTGAAATGAAATGAGAGGATGTTTAGATTGAGATTAATATTAGAGATCAGGATTAATTTGTTTGTTCTTCTTTTCTGTAAAAGTTGGAATGGAAAAGTAATAATAAAATTAAGTAAAAATTGGATTAGATAGGAAGTTGAATGTAAAAAATGAGTATATAACTATTGTCATATTTGCATGTAAAAGTGATGACCCGGAAATATGTTGTCCACTGAAAAGAGTCTTTTAGCATTTGCAATGTGAAAAATTGAACAAAACTTATTTTTTTAAAAAAAACAATGTAGAGGATTAGGTGGATATATGAACAAAATTCACTTTTGGCTTTGCACAATATGAGCCTCCAGTTATTGGCCAGCAAACCATGGTTTAGTGATATAAGTGAACAATGGGCCTGTTCAATGAACAGTGGTTAAATGAATCACAGTTTAGTAAGAGATGTGAACTATTCATTGCTGCCACTAATTTCCTACATGTCATTGTTGTTTCTTTCCTCAAACTTCCTAAAGGCAAGGGCAGGGCACCCACGGTTCATGTCTTCCCTCCTACCCAAAATGAGCTCAGTTGAGACAGGATGGCATCTTTTACCTGCATGGTAAATGGGTTTTTTCCAGCTGAGTATTATATCCAGTGGCAACGGAATCACAATCCTCTGGCAGAAGACAAAAGACATGTAACTACTCAATCTATGAAGAATAAACATGATGATTCCTTCTTTCTCTACAGAAAACGTTCTATGCTCAGGCATTCTTGAGAAAATAAGGTGAATGGTGGTCGATAAAGGTCTTCCCTAGAGTTCATCCAGATGAACAGTTTTGTCACGGGAACAGACCTGACTCAAGACCAGTGTGATTTCAGCTCTTTATTTGCTCCCAGTAACTTCAACAAAACCGGAGCCGTGGCACCCTCTTTTATAGCGGCTGCTCGCGGCTCGTGGCCAATGATGACTCCTTAAACTTCCCGCTGTCAGGCGGACCAATTACAAAACAGTATTCAAGTATTCAGAATGGACCAATCAAGAGGCAGCATTGGTGGACCAATCATAATGCAGTATTACAAGTATGCAAATATATAACACCCCTCCCCACTTGGTTTAGTCCAACCTACATTATGTAGTCATGTAAGTAGGTGGGGCTTCTATGGTTCCTACTTGACCTGCGCAATTCAGTTGCAGTGTTGTCTTCGGCTGGTTTGGACGGGATTGTTGTCTCTCCCGTCTTTCTCTGTGAAACCTCCTGGAAGGGTGAGTCAGCCATGCCGCTCCCGCCTGGTCTACCTGGTCTGGTTGAGTCGGCTCGGCTGCTTCTTCCAGGAGTGGCTTCGTGTTGGTTTTCCATTGCCAGCTCCCTTCTTTTGAAGTCATCTGCAGATAAGTAGTTTTGATTTCTTGGCGGGCCTACTGGTGGTATTGGTTGGTGATTTGTTGTTATGTTTTGTTTCATTTTTTGTTGTGTTAGTGGAGGGTTTCCCCCTCCCCTTTTATTTGCGTTTGAGGGATCTCCCCCCTTTCTGGTTTGGTTATTATTGTCTTTTAATGTTTGATGTGGTTATGTGTGTGTGTGTGTTCTTCACTCCTAGGGTTGTCAGTGTTTCTTTCTAATGTTCTAGACCTCAGTTGGTCTATGTGTCTCCTCCAGTTTCTTCCGTCCTCCGTTTCTAGTCTGTATAACCGGGGTCCTGTTATTTGGGTTATTCTAGCCGGTATCCAAAGTGGGTCCCCCATAAGGTTTTTTGCGTATACCAGATCCCCTGTTGTAAATGTGCGGTGCTTACTGGAGGAGTCTGTTGGCTTTTCAGGATTGTATGTGGGTGTAATCTATCCAGGTGCGACCGTAGTTTCTTGCCCATCAATAGTTCTGCTGGGCTCTTATTAGTTGTAGTATTTGGTGTTATATATTGTATGGTTAGCATTTTATAGATTTTGTCTTGGATGTCACCCATGTCTAGTTTGTCTAATGCCTCTTTGGTATACGAACCATGCGTTCTGCCTATCTGTTTATAGCCGGGTGACCCGGCGCTGTTAGGGCATGTCTGATGCCTTGTTCGGCGAGGAATTTTTCAAATGACAATGCCGTGAACTGCGGCCCATTGTCTGAGACCAATAGAACTAGTAACCTATGCATTGCAAGCAATTTCCTTAGCTGTTTGATGATGGTTTCTGTTGTCGGGGAGTGCATGATGCTTACCTCCAGCCAATTGGAGTAAGTGTTTACTATTATTAAAAATGTATGTCCCTTTGTGGGTCCAGCAAAATCTATGTGTATCCTCGACCAGGGGCCTCTTGGTGTTTCCCAGTCGAGGACAGGTGTGGAAGGAGGGGTAGGTTTGGACTTTTGGCATTGCGTGCATATTTCCACCCATGTTCCAATATCCTTATCCATTCCTGGCCGCCATACGTAACTCCTGGCCAGGGATTTCATTTTTACGATACCCGGGTGTCCTTCATGCAACATATACAGTACTTTTTCCTGTAGTATTTCTGGAATGATAACCTGACCCCCCCACAGTATACATCCCTTCAGAATTGAAAGTTCAGTTTGTCGGTTATGGAATGGCTTAAAAATCTCGTCATGATCGGTTTCCGGCCAACCTTTACCTACCCAGTTTAAAATCCATGCCAGCTGTGTGTCTTTTGTGGTTTCTTTCGCAATGTCTGATGCGGTTATGGGAAGGTTTGGTAATGTCTCAATTTGTAGAACGGACATGGTTGGTGCCAGGTCATCTTCCAATTCAGGTAGGGGTGAATGGTCCAGGGTGTCAGCATGTGATATGTCCTTCCCTGGCCAGTGGATTAACTTGTAGCTGTATGCGGTGAGGAACTCGGACCACCATATCATCCATGGTGACAGGATGTTGGGGGTGGCTCTGTTCCCCATGAGTATTCCCAAGAGTGGCTTGTGGTCTGTAATTAGTGAGAATATCCTACCGTAGAGGTATTCATGGAATCTTTTGACCCCCATTATTGTGGCTAGGGCTTCTCTGTCCAGTTGGCTATAGTTCCTTTCTGCTTTTGACAGTGTTTTGGAGTATAAGGCGACTGGTGCTTCTCTCCCATTGGGTAAAGTGTGGCTGAGAATGGTGCCGACGCCAAACAGTGATGCGTCGCAGGTGACCGTTAGTGGCAGGGAGTCGCTGTATTGAATTAGCACAGATTTGGATGTCAATAAGTCTTTGACTCCCTGGAATGCACCTTCCTCTCATTGGCCCCAGGTCCAGGTAGCTTTCTTATCCAGTAATCTGTGCAATGGTTCTGCTATCATTGCCTTCTAGCTTCCCATCGAATACGTCCTGGAACTCCTTCATCAGGGTCTCCTCCCAGTCTGTCTCGGTGATGCTGTTGATTCTGGTCACTCCGATTCCCAGGGGTGCAAACCATTCAAATCCCGGCAGGCTAGGGAGATCCTGGTCGATGATCGTTAATGGGAGGATTTCCGTGTGTCTTTTGAACTTGACTTTGAAATGTCCGAGTCCAACTACAGGGATCCTGTTTCCCTGGTAGTCTTTCAGGGTCAGGTTTTGCTTTTCCAGTTCTTTTCTTTGTATGTCTGGTATCAAGTTCTTTATGGTATTGCATGATACCATGGACAGATATGAACCGGAATTCACCTCCATCTCGCATGGCTGTCCCTCTATGTTGACTTTGACGTGTACCTTTCTTACATCGGTTGTGCTCAAATGGCCAATGATGATTGTTTGGTGTGTTTCCTCCTTCTCGTTGAACCGCTTACTTCTGTTTTCTCAGCTCCAATGACTCCCAGGCTGTCTCTCTCTTGTTCGGGGTGTGTGTGTGTGTGTGTGTGTGTGTGCTGCCTCGTCTTTTAGGGCTGTATCTCTTTCTCTTCCGGCAGACTCTAGTAATGTGCCCCCATCTCTCGCAGTGTCTACAAACAGCGTCAGGAAACGGCACTCGGAACGTGGGTGATCTCCTCCGCACCCGGCACAATGGAATTCCGATTTTCTTTCCCTCTTTTCTCGCTGATTCCATTCCGACTGGAGTCTATGTATTTCTTCTTCCTTGTCTTCGGTGTCAGGTGAGGAATTGATGTCCTCATGGTGGGTGGTTGTGGTGATGGGCTTCTGAGTGCCCTCTGGTTTCTTGTCTAGGGCTTGGCTTGGTTCGCCTGGAGTTTCTTGGGTTGCTGTATTCATTAGCCGCATGGTGGCTGCTGATTTTTTCACTGCTTCAGTGGTGGTGGCTTCAGCGATGGCCTCGGTCACGGTGATATTGGGTTGGGTCAGCAGCTGGCTCTGTAGGGTAAGGTCTCTCAGTCCGAGGACCACGTGGTCTCTCATGGCTTCGTCCATGTTGAGAAACTCGCATGCCCCTCCAATGTCCCTTAGAGCCACCATGAAATCCCCTATGCTCTCCCCTTCTCGTTGGTCTCGTTTGTAGAATTCGTGTCTCCGGATAAAGTTAGAGACAGTTGGCACATAATGGGCTCTCAGTAGTCAGTCCAAATCTGGCCATGCCATTTGTTTAACGTCTCAGGATTTGGCCAATGCCTTGGCCATCTTGAAGACTGTGGGTCCACAGTGTGTCAGGAACATGGCTCTCTTCCTGTGGTCGGTGATCCCCTGTAGCTCGTTGCTGTCGAGGAACATGAGGAATCTGTCAATGTACGATTCCCAGTCCTCCGTCGTTGTGTTGAACGATGCGGGTGGCGAGTTGTTGCCAGCCATTTCGTCGGTTGCTCGGTTCTCATTGCCACGTGCTCAACTGGTCTCCTTATCTCAGAATCCCACCTTCGTCACCAGTGTTTTGTCGCGGGAACAGACCTGATTCGAGACTAGTGTGATTTCAGCTCTTTATTTGCTCTCAGTAACTTCAAAAAAACTGGAGCCGCGGCAGCCTCTTTTATAGCGGCTGCTCATGGCTCGTGGCCAATGATGGCTCCTTAAACTTCCCGCCATCAGGTGGACCAATTACAAGACAGTATTCAAGTATTCAGAATGGACCAATCAAGAGGCAGCATTGGCAGACCAATCATAATGCAGTATTACAAGTATGCAAATATATAACGAACAGGATCCTTTGCGGGCTTCTTTTCCATGGATATTTCCTATCAGTGAACGCTAGAAATGATAACAGAGGTGAGTAGTTCTTCTTCTTCTTCTTCTTCTTCTTCTTCTTCTTCTTCTTCTTCTTCTTCTTCTTCTTCTTCTTCTTCTTCTTCTTCTTCCTCCTCCTCCTCCTCCTCCTCCTCCTCCTCCTCCTCCTCCTCAATGCACATAAGAAAGGCAACTAGTTTTTGAATGTCCCCCTTTCTCAAAAAGAGTACAAGTACCTAAAGTCATATTTATAGTTACAAATACAGTGATCATGATAATATTAATGTTATAATCTTTTAATATTTCACGTGATGGATAGGTTTGCAGGAGATTCATTTGCAGGTCAATATTTGGTTTCATGTCTTTCAACAGAATAGATAAACTGCCACATTTAATAACCTGCAGATGAATTGTTTGTTTTATCAAATGTTAAAACAGAGCACTGAACTTACTTTCCACTAAATTTCACATTGGAAATGATTTTTTTATACAATTGCCCACAAAACAGGAGACAGGTTAGATATTTTCTTTTGTAAATAACATTCCTGATGTAAATCTTGAAATTTTTGCTTCCCTTCAGCATTGTTTTTCAATTTAACATGTTCTTCTTCTATGCAGAAGAATATAACCAATGCTTTCATTGTTGAAAAATGTATTTATTCCCCATCCAGAACTTCCCAATGAAGGAGATCTTTGAGCTTTTCCTGTATATCTTTAGGCAACATTTGTAAATGCTTAAAAAAGCACCCCAAAAGATGAATGATAGTTGTTTTTCACTATGTACTATATCGTACTCAAGTGTATCTAAAATTATTTTTACATTGTTTCTAATTTTCTGATCAGAACATTCTGATCAGAACATTCTGCCGAACATTCTGATCAGAATGTATCTGATCAGAATGTATAAACCTGACCAAAAACCTGTTTAATCTTTCAGCTATTATTGAAGCAAATATTTTGTAACCTGCATTTAATAAGGATATTGGCCTGTAATTCTTTGTGTTAAGTCTTCTTTTGGAATAAAATAATATTAGCTTCTGTCCATGTATGTGGTATCTTGGCTTCTAGTAATATTCTAGTTATATATCTCTAGCATTGACATGCTCATTGTATCTTGTAGATCTTTATAAATGTCTGCTTGTAGACCATCTGGACCTGGTGTTTTATTATTATTTTTGTCTTTTAATTACCTTCACTAATTCTGCCATTTTTATTCTTTCATTCAACATATTCTTCACCATTTCTGATACTTTGATAAGTTGGCATTTTCCAAATATTGTATTATTTTTCCCTCTGATACTTTTTCATGGTCATATAGCTTCTTATAGAATTCCTGAATTATATATTTTTTATTTTCCATTTGATACCTTCCTCATCCTGTAGTTTACTTATCCATTTCTTCTCTCTCTCCTTCTTTAATTTATAGGCTAGCCAACTTCCAGGTTAAATAGCATTTTCAAATTTGTTTTTGCTCTTTTTATTTGTTGAGCCAGTTTTTCTATTTCTATTATATTTATGCTTAACCATCTCCATTTGTTTTTTTAAGTTACATTTTGTGGTTCTTTTTGTAACTCTACTTCAAGTTGTTTATATTCTTCTTCTAAAATCTTTTGGTATTGTTTCTTTTTCTTATTTTTCTTCACTATATAAGTTATAGTTAGTCCCCTAATATAAGCTTTCACTGTTTCCACTTGTTCTGATTTCTCCTCCATTTACAGGCCCCTTTGCTCATTTTTTGTTATCATTCTGAAATTTTTTATCCATAAATTGAATTTTTTCTTTCATCTTTCCCATATCATTTCTCACTTCCCCCATATCTTTCCTTATCTCATTATGAACTTTTGTCATGGACTCCTGTAGTACCTTGCTGGCTATGGTTTGGTCTGCA
Organism: Hydrophis major; assembly: GCA_033807585.1. Lineage (NCBI taxonomy): Eukaryota > Metazoa > Chordata > Lepidosauria > Squamata > Elapidae > Hydrophis > Hydrophis major. The sequence continues at coordinate 5,331,155 of CM066343.1, forward strand.
GCCAGGACAAGGCCTTCCTGCCAAGTTGCTCAAGGGCGAAACAAATTGTGAAGAAATTTGTTTGCTTTGTTAATACAGCTCAGCAGTTGACCTGTCCATGTTTCATGGACTAATTATAATTTTGCAAGATGCCTCATGGGAATCTCCCTGTCTTTGCTACTTCTTGGTGTTTCTCCAGCTAAATGATTTTCTGAGGATGTCCTTGGCCAATATTATGTTCAGATTGCTCTTCTGTCCCTATTTATCAGTGTTTACTTTCTTCGTTTATGTTTACGTTCATATTTATACCTGTTATCTTCGGAGGTGGTATTCAGCAGGTTCTGACCAGTTCTGGCGAATCAGTAGCAGAAATTTTGAGAAGTTCGGAGAACCGGCAATTTGACCACCTTGAATTGGAGATTTTACAGTATCCTTCCCCTGCCACTCCCACCAAGCTACGCCCACAGAACCGGTAGTAAAAATGTTTGAATCCCACCACTGGTTATCTTGTACATGTTTAACAAACAAACAAACAAACTTTTGATAAACCAAGGAAAGGGTAGAGCTGTGTTTTCCAAGGGAACATTTGAATAACAAAGAGCTTAAATCATCATTTTATTTATTTATTTGATTTATGTTGCCACCTATTCGCGCATGGCGACTCATTGCTATAGTTCAACAAAATCCCATATGCAAAACCCTATATTATAATCCTGTTTTCAACACAAGCTGCAATTTGCTGGATAGATTTTAAATGCAAAGACCATCCATGTCCATCTCTCTCTCCCTCCCTCCCTCCTTCTTTCTCTCTTTTCTATTGTCTTTCTATTGTTTATCTGTCATTTATCTCTCTTTGTATTTCTGTCTATAGTATCCCTCTCTATTTTTCTACCATTTATCTATTATTTTCTGTCATCTATATAGCATCTATTTTAATTTCTTATAATCTATGTTTATCTTCTCTCTCTTTCTCTCTTTCCCTCTCTCCCTCTCTCCCTCCCTCTTCCTCCCTTTCTCTGAAGGAAATGAATGTGGGGAAGGCAGGCAAGCAGGTTTAAAATAAGATTATATGACCCAAATGTGCTTTTTTTTCAAGAGGCAACTGGACTTTCTGTTTTTTCTTTGAAGATGTTTCACTTCTCATCCAACAAACTTCTTCAGCTCTGAAGAAACTTCTTGGATGACCTGATGAAGCTTCCTGGATAAGAAGTGAAACGTCTTCAAAGAAAAAATCAGAAAGTCCGGTTGCCTATTATAAAAGGACTTTTGGGACAACTATGAACTGGATGACTGAGAATCTCCATGGGCAGAATGATATGACCTTCATAATAATTATCAGAAAAATTCATCTGTTGGAGCACAGACCTTAAGAAGCTGCAGTAATAAAAATACCCCACAGGAGGGCAGCAAAGGATTAGGAAAGTTGAACAGAACTTAAAACAATGAGTATGTAAAATTAAGACTCCCTTCATGTAATACTGAAGTTCTGTGGTGCAAATTATTTTAGCTTGGTTTATAATCAGTCCATGATTGCATATGTAGTCCATAGAATAGCAAGCATGTTACAGTTTGGGCCATACATGATATGCTGATGGTATTTACAGATAATCAGAGTTGGAAGGGACCTTGTAGGTCATTTAGTCCAACTCCCTGCCTAAGCAGGAAACCTTACACCATTTCTGACAAATGGGCAGTCCAGTCTCTTCTTGAAAACCTCAAGTGATGAAGCTCATACAACTTCTGAAGGCAACCTCTGTTCCACTGGTTGATTGTTCTCAGTCAGAAAGTTTCTCCTTATTTCCAGGTTGAATCTCTCCTTGTTCAGTTTCCATCCATTATTCCTTGTCTGGCCTACAGGTGCTTTAGAAAATAGCTTGAATCCTTCCTCTCTGTGGCAGCCCCATAAATACTGGAACACTGCTATCATGTGACCCCTGGTCCTTTTCATTAGACTAGCCATGTCCAGTTCCTGTAACTTTCTTCACATGTTTTAGTCTCTAGTCCCCTCATCATCCTGGTTGCTCTTCTCTGTATTGTTTCTAGAGTCTCAGCATCTTTTTTATAATGTGGTGACCAAAACTGGATGCAGTACTCTAGGTGTGGTAATAACACATTTTGATTGCCTATTTGTACCCTATGACTATTGTTGTGCCTTATGATTCTTGATGAATGTATCTTTTCTTTCTATGTACACTTTTTCTTTTTATATGCACCAAGACAAATTCCTTGTGTATCTAATCACACTTGGCCAATAAAGAATTCATTCATTCATTCTTGTGGAAACAACTCATGAATTTTAAGTTTTTATAAGGGCTTGAGTTTCCTTTAAATGACTGCTGTATTGACAATGTCCACACGATGGCAGGAGAGTATCAAAAAAGAATCCACCGAAGCTAAATTAGACAAGTAGAAAAAGAGAAGTTTTTAGTGACTGTGTCAATGCAGATGCTAAGTTTTTAGTTTATTTCTGAAGGTCCATAGGGTTGATCTTCATAAAATGATAGGGAAGACCTTTAGGAGACACATAATTTTATGTCCATTGTGTGTAGAGTCCACCAATAATTCCATTTGAAACGGATTTTTTTAATATTAAAAAAAAAGGAAGTTGTAACCTAGTTCTATTTCCTCTACAGACACCACTGCTATGCTCCCTTCAGGCTTAAAAGGGCCAAAATGTCAGAAAATGGAAATGTTTGTTTGCTTGATGATCTTTGATCATGGCTCACATCAGAGGTGGAGTATTCTGACCAGTTCAGGAGAATTGGTAGTGGAAATTTTGAGTAGTTCAGAGAACTGGTGATAACCTTCCCCCCAGGAGAGGGGAGGGAATAGGGATTTTACAGTATCCCCCTGCCTCGTCCACCAAGCCCCACCCACCAAGCTATGCCACACCCACCAAGCCACGCCCACAGAACCAGTAGTAAAAACTTTTTTTTAAAAAAAGAATTTTATTAATTTTCTACAAACAAACAAGACAAACAAAACATTAAAACGTCAACTCTCATATGTACATCCAGTGTGTCGGTTGGTTCATCAGTTTTGTGCATTCATTTTGTAGTCTCAATTACAATTATGTTACATAACAACTCATATTGTCAATCCAAACTTGTATATCCTAATATCACTAAAAAAAAGAAATTTTTGACTATACTTTTAATCATTCATGCTTTATGAGATAACAATACTTTAAACAGTTTATTCTGTAACAAATCATATAATCATACCAAATCAATCTTAAAAACCCTTTATAAATATAGTGTCAATATTCTATTATCGTATTTTATCAGCTAGCCATTGATAAAAAAGATCCCAAATTTCATAAAATTGTTTATCCTCTTGCTCTCTAATTTCAAGTGTCAATCTACTCATCTCAGCACATTCCAATATTTTCTTAATAATTTCTTCCTGTAATGGTATTTTCTCATTCTTCCAATTTTTTGCAAATACAATCCTAGCCGCTGTTAATACATTTACAATCAGGTATTTCAAATCTTTACTATATGTATCAGGTAAAATTCCCAATAAGAAGATCTCTGGTTTCAAGTCTATGTGTTTCTTTGTCATTTTTATCAACCACATGCGAATTTTAGTCCAATATTTTCTGGCGTCCTCACAAGTCCACCACATATGGTAATATGAGCCAGGTATCTGATGACGTTTCCAGCATTTTTCAGATTTGTTCTTAAACATTCTTGCTATTCTTGTCGGGGGGAAAGTGCCACCTGTAAAACATCTTATACAAGTTTTCTTTATATGCTGTTGACATTGTCATTTTATAATTTTGAGACAATTTTTGCCATTTCTCTAAATCAATCCCATATCCAAAATTCTTCCCCCAAGCAATCATCGTTTCTTTAACTTGTTCTTCCTCTAATTTAATTTCCAGTAAATAACCATATAATTTTTAAATCACCTTCTCATCAGTACCCATCAAGATCTTATCTAAATCAGTCTGTTTATCATAGAATCCCTCCGTTTTAAAATCTTCATCACACCTTGAATGTATTTGCACATATGAAAACCAATTCATCCTTATACCTTGTTCCTCTAAGTTTTGGATCGATTTAAGTCCACCCTTTTCATCCAACAGTTCCCCATATCTAACTGTTTGTTCCTTCTTGTAAATTATAGGATAGGAAAATGCTTCAATGGTCGATAACCAAACTGGAATTTTCAAATAACATTGTTTTTTTATCTTCTCCCAATTTAACCACAAAGACTCCCATATATAATGTCTTCTAAAATAACCCTGTGTTTTAGTTCCCACAAAAAAGCATGCCAACCCGACAGCAAATCATGTCCTTCTAATGTCAACAACCTATGCTTTCTTAATGTTATCCATTCTTTGACCCACATCAAACTTGCACCTTGATAATACAATTTCCAATTAGGCAGGCCAAAACCTCCTCTAATTCTAGCGTCTTGCAAAAGCTTTAGCTTTATTCTTGCTTTTTTTACCTTGCCATATAAACTTCAACATGATTTTATTTAAATCTTCAAAATAGTCTTTTACAAGCCTTATTGGTATTGTTTGAAACAGAAATAGAATTCTGGGTAAAATATTCATCTTAATTGTTGAAATTCTCCCTATTAATAACAATTGAAAGTTTTCCTATTTCTTCAAGTCTGTAGCTATCTGTTGTTTGAGTTTAATATAATTATTCTCTTTTAATGTGCTACAGCTTGCTGTCAAATATATCCCCGGATACTTAACTTATTTGTAACTTGGATTTTCAAAAGGTCTGCCAGTTCTTCTCTTTGTCTCAGTAATTTTATCCACCCAGATCAAAATGGATTTCTGCCAAAGAAACAAATCAGAGACAATATGAGAGTAATCTTGGATACTTTGGAATACTATGAGGCTCATCCTGAAAAGCAAATGGCTTTGATATTCCTAGATGCTCAAAAGGCATTTGACAACGTGAACTGGAGATTTATGTTATTACTATTGGAACAGATGGGTTTTGCCAGAAAATTTATTCAAGCAATAGAAGCCATATACAATAAACAGACAGCAAAGGTAATGATGGAGGGAGAACTTACAGATTTTATTAATATAAGAAAAGGCACAAGACAAGGGTGTCCCCTATCTCCTTTGCTATTTGTGTTGACTTTGGAAGTGTTGAATAGAAATATTAGGGATGATAAAAGTATAAAAGGAATGAAAATTAAAAAGGAAGAATTCAAACTACAAGCTTTTGCTGATGACTTAGCTTTTATTCTGGAAGACCCGCTAGAAACAGCTCCAAAGTTATTGGAAAAGATAGAGACATATGGTGAGATGGCTGGTTTGAAAATAAATAAAGATAAAACAAAGATTTTGACAAAGAACATGTTACTGAGACAAAGAACCAGTAGTAAAAACTTTTGAATCCCACCACTGGCTCACATACCTGAGCTGCACAAATCCAGATGACCACAAGATGTCAGCAAAGAAGGCTTCAATGTCCCTTTGCAACCATTTGAAGGGCTTCTGGATTTTTCAGCCCACTTAGGGTGACCATATCACTGAGGCATGACAGACAGTTTAGTGAAATGATTAAGGTCTAGAAACCAGGACACTATCTGTTCTTGTCATGCCTTAGGCAATGTTGACTTGAAGGCAAATAAACACAGATACTGATTAACAGAGTTGGAAGGGACCTTGTAGGTCATCTAGTCCAACCCCAAGCAGGAGACCCTACACCATTTCTGACAGATGGCAGTCCAGCCTTTTCTTGAAAGCGCCTCCAGGGATGAAGCTCCTACAATTTCTGTTCCATCGATTGATTGTTATCAGAAAATTTCTCCTTATTTCCAGGTCGAATCTCCCCTTGCTCAGTTTCCATCTATTATTCCCTGTCTGGCCTTCAGCATATCAAGGATGAACACAAGAATAAAAAAAAAAAGTTGGAACTCAGCTTTTAAAAGAGATGATCCATCGTTGTGGTCAGGCTTTCCTCTGAAGAAATTGATGGAGGCAATCAAAGGAAAATTCTCGGTGGAACACTGTGATTAGAAGTTCTTTGACTCACAAAGAGTCAAAAACCACAATATGATTCCTGGGGTGAATTCGTACATGTTCCTAAACTTGAACCCTGAACTTTTGCAATGAGTTCTTGTTCGATTTTATGGAATAATGGATGGAAACTTATCAGAGAAGAGATCCTGCCTAGAATTAAGGAGAACAACGAATCAGTGGAACAGTTTGCCTCCAGAAACTGTGGATGCTCCCTCACTGGAGCTTTTGTAGAAGAGATTGGACAGCTGGAATGGTAGAGGGAGGTTGGACTAGAAGACCTCCAAGGTTCCTTCCAATTCTGTGATTCAGTGTATTTTTGATTTTAAAATGCTGCAATGTTCACAATGGCTGCATGGTGGGAGCAGAGGATCAGAAATGGTGCAGTAAATTCAGAATGGGGGAAGGGTACGTTATTATTGGAGAAAGGCAAGAAGAGTTCCTAACACTGATCAAGTAGGCTAAAAATGGAACTCAGAAAAGGTAGCATGGAAGGTCAGATAACAGATAACAGATAATTAGAGTTGGAAGGGACCTTGTAGGTCATCTAGTTCAACCCCCTGCCCAAGTGGGAGACCCTGTACCATTTCTGACAAATGGCAATCCAGTCTCTTCTTGAAAGTCTCAAGTGATGGCGCTCCCACGATTTCCGAGGGCAACTTCTGTTTCATTGGTTGATTATTCTCACTGTCAGAAAGTTTCTCCTTATTTCCAGATTAAATCTCTCCTTATTCAGTTTCCATCCATTATTCCTTGTCTAGCCAACAGGTGCTTTGGAGAATAGTTTGACCCCCTCCTCTCTGTGGCAGCCCCTCAAATATTGGAAGACTGCTATCCTGTCTCCCCTGGTCCTTCTCTTTACTAGACTAGCCAAGTCCAGTTCCTGCAACCGTTCATTGTATGTTTTAGCCTCCAGTCCCCTAATCATCCTGGTTGCTCTTCTCTGCACTTTTTCTAGAGTCTCAACATCTTTTTTATAATTTAGTGACCAAACTGGATGCAGTACTCTAGGTGTGGCCTTACTAAGGCTTTATAGGGTATTAATACCATGATCTTGGAAAGAAGGAATGATGAATTCTTCTACTTCTCAACTCTCCAAAATAATTTTGGTGGAATCCTAAGAGAAATGTTGATCTCCTCTTCACTAAATATGATAAGTCTAGAAAACCATCAAACAACGATTCTCACCTTGAGCACCAGGCTGAATCGCACGGTCTGGAGGGCTCTGTCCAACTAGGCATGGCTAGTCTAGTGAAGAGAAGGACCGGGGGAGGGAGACATGATAGCAGTTTTCCAATATTTGAGTGTGTGTGTGTGGGTCAATCTATTTTCCAAGGAACCCGAAGGCCAGACAAGGAACAATGGATGGAAACTGAACAAGGAGAGATTCAACCTGGAAATAAGGAGAAAACTTTCTGACAGTGAGAACCATCAACCCATAGAACAGAAGCTGCCTTCAGAAGTTGTGGGAGCTTCATCACTGGAGGCTTTCAAGAAGAGACTGGACTGCCCATCTGTCAGAAATGGAGTAATGCTTGGGTGGGGGGTTGGACTAGATGACCTAGAAGGTGTCTTTCAACTCTGTTAATCTGTTAAGGAACTCTAGAATGATTAAGGATTGATTTCAAGATCCTTCTCCAATTTTCAAGTAGAGTGAATTCTTGCTTTCTTATCCAGCAGGTGGCAGAAAAAGCAGCTTTATTTGAAAAGTCTATTTTGTTCTGGTATTTAATTCTTTCTACCATAGTATTTGAAATGTGGAATATTCAGATATAATCAGGCAAGGTGCTTCTGATCTGGTGAAGAACAATCTTGCTACACCTGTTGGATGATCCCACAGGTGGCTGGGTTTTTTCTCCACCTGATTCTACAATCACCTAATACCTGTTTTTCCTTCTTTCACCTGCAGGTGGCATGTCAAGCTGATTTGTCTTAATCCTATCTTAGCCTCCTTACAGCAACCTGTAAGGACACTGAGCTGCATCCAGCCCTTTAGCTGTCTCTGTCTGGCCATCATGAGGTCAATAGGAAACTAGAAATCAGTTGTAAATAAGCGAATGCCGTATGCGTGCAATACCACTGCATTGCTTTTCTCTTGAAGGCAATTCAATTTATGTAGATATACATGTTTGTGCAAACCTGCACACTTTCACAGCCTTATTGGTTTGATTGATTGTCCCTCAACAATCACAGTTTCTTGTGTGTGGCCTTTTGGGAAAATTAATTGACCACCTCTTCCTTAGAGCCTCCTCATGTACATGTCAAGGTTGACTCTCTCTCTAATAGTAACAACCATAACTAAAGTAATAAAAACTGCTTATTTAAACAAAAAATCTTACATCATTTATTTATAATATGCAATAATGATAGTACTGGTAATAATGATATTAATAACAACAACTGTAATATTAATACTAATGTTTGTTTATGTGTAATACAATTTCTTGCCTTCATACACACATACACACACAGAGAAAACACACACACACATAAGACACACTCACACACCCTCTTTTATTCTTTTATTCAACCATTACATTCATTGATGTCAGGTTTATTTTCAGGTTTTGTCCAGTAGGCGGACAAAATATTACTTCCAGATTTCTCCTTAAACTTCAATAACTAAAAGGAAAACAAAACAACTTCGGCTCACAAAATTTAGACAAATAAACTTTATGGGAAGGAGAGACTCTGCACCCTTTTTGAGAAACTAGGTTGTTATTCACCATAGATTTTTCTAAGTTTCTTATATTCATCCAAACCCTTTTGTGACATTAGTCCAGAATTTAAAATTAATTTTAATCCAGAAATTAAAATCAGTCATCTGGGTGAAGTGAGCTTGCTTTGGCTGTTTCCCTCTTTAGATTGTTTTTATCATTGATCATTTTATTATTCTGTGAGTTTTTAATCTGTGGATTGCTTGGAGTCTCTGGAAGTCAGACAACAACCAGATTTTCACATATATGACTTCCTGGCCTTTTAAAATGGAAAGAGTGGTAAAATACTTAGTCAAAATGGTTTTATATTCATATTTTTTCTACCTTGATGCCATTTCTCTCTTTTTGGTCTCTGAGATCTCTTTCTCTCCCTCTCTCCCACTTCCTTTCTCTTCTTCCTCTCTCCCCCTCTCTCCATCCCTCCCTCTTTCTCTCTCCCTCCTCTCCCTCCTTCTCTGTTCCTCTTTCCACCTCCTCCTCCTTCGCTCTCTTCCTCTCCCTTCCTCTCCCTCTCCCTTCCTCCCCCTTCTCCTCCCTCTCTCCCTCTTCTTCCCTCTCTCTCCTTTTCTTCCTCTCTCTTCCTCTCCCTCTCTTTTTCTCCCTCCCTCCTCTCTCTCCTCTGTTCCTCTCTCCCTTTCTCTCCCACTCTCCCTCTTACCTCTCTCTCCCTCTTACCTCTCTCCCCCTCTCTCCTTCTCTCCCTCTCTCACCCTATTTCCCTCCCTGCCCTCTCTCCTTTTGATCCTATTTCCCTATCTCTCTTTCTTCTTCCTCTCCCCCCCTGACTTCCTCCCCCCCTCCCCCCCTCTCTGTTTCTCCCCATTTCTGTCCCATTTTTCTTTCTGTCCCCCATTTTTCAGCACTGAGGTAAATGCTCAGGGACAGTCAGTGAAGTGTATGAAGAGAAAAAACATTGTGGGCAATTTTGTAGGCACAGTTGAGACAGAAGCATTTTTAGAAAAACTGTACATGTTGCCAGCTAAAACTCACTCCATGTTTACAAAGGCCCAGATTCAATAATTTGGATGTCAGAAATGCCTCAGATCTAATTTCTTCCTTTCTTGACATCTAGTGGCTGGCTGAATTTTTTTTGCAGCTTAAATACAAGCCCTGACCCTGATAAACTCTATGGAAACATGTTGTTGGTATTGTTGTGGTCCATCAAATCAAATCAATCTTGACACCTACTGGCTAAAAGGAGAGGTCCAAATTCAGTGAGAGTGCCCTATGTTGAATATGGCAGGTTGGAGAGGTGGTACCCCCCAAAATATGAATAGGATTGATCTCTTGTTGCCCAAGGGACAGTTTTTACAAGACACACTAAGTTAACATCACAGTTCAACAATTCTTTTTGGTGTCACTTTAAACCAGGAGTCTTCAAACTAGGCAGCTTTAAGACTTGTGGAGTTCAACTCCCAGAATTCCTCCTCCAGTCATCTTAACTCAGGAATTCTGCGAGTTGAAGTACACAAGTCTTAAACTTGCCAAGTTTGAAGACCCTTGCTTTAAACCTGTTATGGGTGCCTCTTTAATCACATTTTGGGGCTTCTTGTGTCATCTGAACTTGAAACAGAAATTAATTAGGATTTTGCTGAACATGTATTTGTAGCCAAGATACTATCACTGTAAACTACCAACTCTGCTTTCTGCAAACACAGAAAGCTGTCTGAAGTTCAGTTGCCATTGCTTGTCACTTTGGTTATTGAATCAGCTGCAATGTGGGAAAAATTGTCCTATACTTAGGATTTTTAATGAAGGTTTTAAGTGTGGTATGTCTTCAGTATATACGCCAAAGTAAGATTTTGGTCAACTTTGATGCCATCTGGAATTATCATCAGAAAATGGAGGAATAGCTTGTCACTTGCCATAGCTTGTCACTTTGATTATAAAATCAGCTGCAATGTGGGAAAAATTGTCCTATACTTAGGATTTTTAATGAAGGTTTTAAGTGTGGTATGTCTTCAGTATATACACCAAAGTAAGATTTTGGTCAACTTTGATGCCATCTGGAATTATCATCAGAAAATGGAGGAATAGCTTGTCACTTGCCATAGCTTGTCACTTTGATTATAAAATCAGCTGCAATGTGGGAAAAATTGTCCTATACTTAGGATTTTTAATGAAGGTTTTAGGTATATACGCAAAAGTAAGATTTTGGTCAACTTTGATGCCACTTGGAATTATCATCAGAAAACAGAGGCAACAAGAGAAATAAAGTCTCTTCTTTAATTCTGTTAAGATAGGTGAAGCACACCAGCATTTGTTCTAGAATAGTGTGTCTTCAACCTTGGCCACTTTAAGGTGTGTGAACTTCAATTTGTGTTTTGTGGTGGCTGAAGAATTTGAGAGTTGAAGTCCACAAGCCTTAAAGTGACCAAGATGGAGAAACACTGTTCTAGAAGATAGAATGGAAGGAGGCTTTTGAAAGATCCAGCTAGACATTGGGAATTTGTAATCCTTTAGATACTGTTGGACTTTAATTCTCATTCATCTCACATAGCATATTCAGAGATTACGGAAACAGCGGTCCTTCTAAATGTGGACCACTCTTGATTTTCTACCCTTGACTTTAGTAAAGGTTCCTTCAAGGTGAACCGATATCATCATGAATCTATTTATGTTGGGTTTTTTTTTTTTACCCACAATATAGATGTGATTTGCAATTACCTACTTCATGAAGATATTCCTACAATACCACTTTAGAGAGCCTTGGTAAGACCACACCTAGAGTACTGCATCCAGTTTTGGTCACCACACTTTTTTAAAAAAGATGTTGAGACTCTAGAAAGAGTGCAGAGAAGAAGAGCAACCAGGATGATTTAGGGCTGGAGGCTAAAAGATATGAAGAACAGTTGCAGGAATTGAATATGCCTAGTTTAATAAAAAGAGGAACTAAAGGAGATGTGATAGCAGTGTTCCAATGTTTGAGGGGATGTCACATGGAAGATTCCCACAAAGAAGGGGATCAACCTATTTTCCAAAGCACCAGAAGGTAGGACAAGGAGCAGTGGATGAAAAGCAACCTAAAACTAAGAAGAAATTTCCTGACAGGGAGAACAGCTTGCCTTCAAAAGTCATGAGTGCTCCATCATTGGTGGCTTTTAAGAAGAGACTGGACCTCAACTTCTCGGGATTGTTATAGAGTATCCTGCTTGAGCAGGGGGCTGGACTAGAAGACCTTCAAGGTCCCTTCTAACTCTGTTATACTATTAATCCACAGTCCTAGATTTTCTTGCTGTATCTTACTCAGTGATTAACCCTTCCTGGCCCTTCTTAGCTCTTATGGATTGGCCAAACATTTAGAAAACTAATGACTTGGATGCATAGTTAGTTGATGTTTTATTTGTTTCATTAGAAAGAAGCAAATGAGATCAAGCATTTTGTAATTGCTGATCCATCCTTGCTTATGCTTGTTGCTTATATATAGTATGACATCTCTTCCTAATATTATGGTGGCCTTTGAAGCATTGATGGTGGAATTAATAATGGGGCTTTTAATTCATTATCTTTAATGTGTGTGTGTGTGTGTAATTTTATTTTTAAATATACATGAAAAGTGTGGCATCTGGGTATCATTCCTTTTGATACAAATAACAATAATGATGTTAATAGTATTTGTTACATTAGTCAAACTTATATAGTCCTAGTGTTAATACACATACAATATTTTAATAGATGATTCTTCATTATTTAGTTGTTCAGTGTTTCAATGTGCCATTCTGGTGCCAATCACAATATTATTTGAGCATACATAGTAATACCGTCTTTCAACCCCATCTTTCCATTTAGTTATTGCTTTTATTCTATCATATAAAAATATGCATACTAATATTCCCCCTAATTCTTATTTCTACCTCTATTCTTGCTTTTAGTCAAGCTACCATTAATAGTCCTAGTATTGATACACATGTTTTTATTGAGATATAATCTTTCATTATTTAGTTATTCAATTTTTTAATGCTCCATTCTAATGCCAATCACCATATTATTCAACCACACATAATAATATCATCTTTCAACCTCCAATGTTTCCATCTAGCTATTGCTTTTATTCTATTATATAAAAATGTCTATTCTTATTTTAGTAAGTCCCACTCTTATCTAACCCTAACCCATTATCCTCTTGACTGGGATGATAGTTGCTTAGAAAATAAACTTATCTCCTGGTTTGGATCAATATTACACATTTTCTTCTATATTGGTGAACACTAATGAATGTTGTCACTTATGTTTCAGCCATATCACAGGGACTATCATGAACTCAGTTGAGTGTAGTATCCATAATGCCTTGCTGCTTTGAGCATCAGTTGTTCTGTAGTGCATGGGTGACCTTGCCATGCAAATCAACCCCAAAACCCTGCCTGGCTGGACTCTATGCCCAACCCTGAAGTCAACTCTGCCCTTTGCAGTTTCACACTTAGGTTAATTATAGTTTCAGATCATCCAGGCTTGAAACTGAGAAGTGCTGAGAATAGCTGTCAGAAAAACAAGGTGTTTTTTTCAAGAAGCCATTTCATCTTCCTCCTACTTCTTTTCCAGTTGTGAGCAATGCCTGGGTCCCCCTCCTTTTTCATTCCTATTGAAACTTACCAGGATGCCCCATTGCCTTTTTGTTATATGCTAAATCTGAACCCAGAGAAGAAAAGATGGGAATTGAGAGAAAAGCTAGTCTGTCCATGATAAAATTCCTACATTCCTCTGAATTCTTCAGAAAGGAACTGGTCCACATCTATGGAGATTCTCATTCACCAGGTCATGGTTGTCCCAAAGGTGCTGTCAACTTGTAAAACATTCCTATGCTTGTTTCTAAGTTGCCATAAGAAAGCGGGATGGGGGGAAGACTGGAGAAGCATTTGGCAAATGAACTTAGAAGCACATTCCAACCTTATCTTAAAAAAGATTGTAGCTAAGCTTTGTAGCTAAGATTGTGGAGCTTTTGCTTGTGAGAAACTTTAATTAGAGAATGTAATGGATGACACCTAGTCCATGAATGTGCTTAATTGGAAAAACTGATTTATGGGGGCGGGGAGCAAGGTCACAGGTGATTGTAATTACATATGCCAGGTTATAACTAGGTTACTCCTAATAAATTCTTTGAAGTTTTTTGAAGTTTGGCTGGAGGCTCATGATTTAATTAAGGTGATCACTGAAATCCTGACAGGTGCTTTTTCGAGAGGCAACTGGACTTTCTTTGTTTTTCCTTGAAGGTGTTTTGCTTCACATCTAAGAAGCTTCCTCAGGATCTCAGATGACCTTTGCTCCTTGAGAGAGAGCATAGTTGTTTGACTTTTTGTGTGTCCCCCACACATTTTAATAGGAATTATAGCATAAATTCCATGAAGAATTCTAAGGAGCAGATCTTGACCATAAATTGCCTTGTACCACTTATCAGTTGCAACCTCCACTAGAGAAAATCTTTGCTGTCACCATGGAACTATCTTGGGAAACCTTGATAGTCCTTAATGTCCTTGATGGAGATTCTCAAGTCATTCAAGTCTTGGTTGTCCCAAAGGTTGCTTTTTCAAAAGGCAACTGGACTTTCTTGTTTTCCCTTGAAGGTTTTCTGCCTCTCATCGAAGAAGCTTCTTCAGTTCTCCTCAGGTCCAACTATTTCTGACTTCTGATCTGGATTCCAACACCCAGATTTCTCAAAAATCACTTGCCTCTTGGGTGAAAAGCAAATGTCTTCAAAAGAAAATGAAGAAAGACCAATTGCCTCTTGAAAAAAACACCTTTTCGAGACCTGGGGCATGGAAACACTCAACAGAGGTTGAGTTTCTGAAAGAAATAAATACTGGTAGAAGACCAAAGAAGCCCCCTTCAATAGATTGACAAACATTCAATCTAGTGTATGGAGGCTGCAAATGATTTTGGACAAGTTGCTTCTTGCATGAGGTCCAAATCATGTTTCATAACCTTCCTGAAATGGCTGCCATGAGTTATTTGCTATTCAGCTCACAGCTGCAATGGTGTGCATTCCATCCATTCAGGGTTTTCTATGATTTCAGAATCAGAAACATGCACCTAATTATCTCAATGTGCCTCTGACAGCACAAGACACAGCCATTTTGCATTCTATCTCAAGCCCTAAAAGAGACAAGAAACAATGGTTGGAGACTAATCAAGGAGAGAAACAACATGGAATTAAGGAGAAACCTCCTAATTGTGAGGACAATTAACCAATAGAACAGCTTGCATTCAGAAGTTGTAGGTGCTTCATCACTGGAGGTTTTTAAGAGGAGACTGGACATCCACTCATCTGAAATGGTATAGAGTCTGCTGCTTGAGCAGTGGGTTGGACTAGAAGGCCTCCAAGATCCCTTCCAGATCTATTCTGGTTGATTAAGATGAATGGACTTCAACTCCCAGAATTCTCCAATCAGCATAATTGGCTGAGGAATTCTGGGAGTTGAAGTTCATACCTCATAAAGTTTGAAAAATATTGATCTGAAGGGATAATCTTTGTGGAGAGCCAACTAAGTGAAAAAAGCAACCCCTTACTGATTTCACCATGCTTATTATTTTCTGGAAAATATTTTAATGTTCTGATCTTGAAGGAATAATAGTCAAAGTGGACAGAATGTGAAAAAACACTTCAAAAATAAGAGCATTAGTTTCACACATCATTTTCTACATGCTTACTCAAAAGTAAGCTGTGGCAACAGTTGAAAAATTGTTCTTTTTTCCTCCTCAGTTGTGAGTCTCTCTCTAGGTTTGGGGTATGGGCTTATTTTCAAGTAAACAGAGGTAAAATATGTATTGCCTTCATGAAGAATTAAACAATAAACTCGCTCATGAATAACAGTAGTATTTTTTATCTGGACTTTTTTTGGGCCAATAGAAAACTATTTCTAGTAGGACTTATTCCCTGTGGAATATTTACTAACTTCTCCTTGGCACCTTCAGCCTTTCCCGTACCTATTCAAAAGTAGGTCTAGTAGGGTGCTATTTATCTTATGAGATTTTAATGTTAATTTTATGAGAGCCAGTTTGGTCTAGTGGTTAGGACACCAAGCTGAAAGTGGGAGATTGTGAATTCAAATCCAGTCTGAGGCATGAAAGTTGGGCTGGGTGACTTTGAGAATATCATCAGGAGATGGTGTGTTCTAGCCCCACCTTAGAGGCACAAAAGCTTTGAGCCAGTCACTCTCCTTCAGCCCAACCCACCTCACAGGGTTGTTGTTCTGGGAAAAATAGGAGGAAAAAGGTGTGTTGGATAGGTTCACCAACTTGAGTTATCTGTAAACATAATAAAGGCAGGATATAAAAAAAAGGGATGCAGTGGCTCAGTGGCTAAGATGCTGAGTTTGTTGATTGAAAGGCCAGCAGTTAAGCGGTTCGAATCCCTAGCACTGCCTAACGGATTGAGCCTTCGGCATTTAATCATGCCAGCCACATGACCATGGAGACATCTTTGGACAGCACTGGCTCTTTGGCTTTGTAATGGGGATGAGAGTTGGAAATGACTAGCACATATGTGCAAGGGTAACCTTTACCTTTACTTATAAAAAACCCCCAAATATCTGTGTCAGAAAATAATAGGACTGGAGCCTTTTTTAGGAGACAGTTTTTGTGGTGCCTGTTGTAGTGTAGCAAAGGGTTTGGGCAAGGAGAAAGGAGACCAGGTTCAAATCCATCTTTAATGATAGAAGCTCACTTAGGACTTTGAACAGCCTTCTCTTTCAGCTCAATCAACTTCACAAGGTCTTCCTGCTATGTGTCAGATCCCACAAACCAAGAACAACATGTGGAGTTACTCCTATATTGATCTTCACTTAAATCTCGCCAGACTAAAGCAACTTCATTACTGGAGGTTTTGAAGAAAAGATGGACAACCATTTGACTGGGATGGTATAAGGACTCCTGAGGTCAACTTCCAGCCCTTTGATTCTGTTTGCACATACTCTGGGAATAACTTGTGAAGAGCCCGTTTAACTATCTTCTTGTCCATAAACTTTCCAAGCTTTGCTGCCTCTTTTGCCCTCTTGAAAGGAGGCCCTCCCTCCTGGGGATCCAGACTACATTCCACTACAGTGTGTCTTTACTCATCAACATGGAGGATATCACTACAATAACGTCATGGGTTGAAGCAGGTAGACTTCAGACTACACAGTACAGAGAATTAATTTTGAATATTCTGTCCAGCTAACTATTTCTGTTGGGTGGAAATCCCAGGGTGAGTTCTTTTTTCCTCACCCCAGGGACCTGAGAATTAAAAATAAATGTATCATCAGCTTAAAATAGCATCCTTTCCACCACCTCATTCTGCGACAGATTAGAGCCACCCTCTTGTTAGGTTTCAAGCAGTGTCCAGCTTTTTGCCTTGTCTAAATGCCAATCTTCCCCAGCTGGAAATCAATGACTGGATTTGCCCAGCAAACTAAAATCTATTTCTGAATGATGCTATATTTTTCAGATTCATACAATTTGCTAGCTAAACCAGTTGGGTTACTTCGTAGGCTACAAAAAAAATGTTCCAGAGGTAAAATTAATCAGTGAATGCATTCAGTAGGTTTATTTAAACTGTCTTGGTTAAATGTTCTGTAAGAAAGCCATATGGCCTTCTTAATTAGGATGAACAATCATAATTTGCTGAGTCCAATTTTCTAGGTTCTGGATTAGTGGGAGATTGTGAGTTCAAGTTCCACCTGAGCCACAAAAACCAGCTTGGTGACTTTTGATCAATCACCAGGAAACTGTGAGTTCTAGTTCTGCCTTAGTGATAAAATTTGGCAGGGTAACTTTAGATTCTTTCTTCAGCCCAACTCACCTCACAGAGTTATTGGGACAAAATAGGAAGAGGAAGGAAGATTAGTTGTGTTTGTTGCTTGAGTTATTTACAAAAATATTGAGATTAAAAAAAAATCTAAAAGAAATAATTATTTTTATTGTCCTCCAGAAAAGTTGGACAGGAAGGTTTGATGACATTTCTTCAAATATTTAAAATAATTCTTCGTCTCTGTGGATATGAAACCTTTCCAAGGCCATTGACTTAAAATGAACAGAACTTCCATTAAATCAGTCTTTCAAATCCAAATACTCCAAATTTTGGAAATACCCCTTGCAAAATATTTGAATCCCAAAGCAAGAACAAATAAGCAGGCACAAAGCAAATTAAAGCAATGCAATTTCAAGAGCAAAACTGGCAGAAATGTTTCTCCAAACACCAAAACATTCCCATTCATAGGAAAGTGACAATTAGCAGTTCCAGATGGTTTTCATTTTGCTTCTCCTGTCACTTCTCCTTTAAATTATATATATAATTAAATTTTTTTAAAGTTGCCTTTTCACATTTTTCAGAATCTGATTATGGTGCCAGTAGGAGAGATTTTTCCAGGAAAAGAAAAAGGGACAAGCAGTAAAATAGTTTTTGAAAGAATTATGAAGGAATAAATGGTTGTTTTGCAATTATTTGGAAGCGGTTATTTGTTTTTTTTCCATTAAGAAAGATATCAAAAAAACAGAATAACAGAGTTGGGACCTTGCTCAAGCAGGAAACCGTATACCATTTCAGACAAATATATAACTTTCTATTAAATTTGAAAATGGAAGATGAACAAGTAAAAGAAACAATGATACAGTGGTCTCCCCCCCCCCAAAAAAAAACCCACTTTGGATATAGAATAGAATTAGAGAAATAGCAAAATATATGGGAAAGAAATTATAAGTTAATACTGGTAACTTCTTACAAAGAAAACTTATATAAAATGTTTTATAGATGGCATTTACCACCTGCTAGGTTAGCTAAAATATTCAAAAATATGTCTAGTAAACGTTGTAAATGTAACAAAAAAACTGGCACATATTATTATCTATAGTGGATTTGTGCTAAAGCAAAAATATTTTGGGCAAAAATACACATGTGGCTAGAAAAGATGTCAGAAAAACACATAGATCTGAAGCCTGAACTTTTTAAATTTGGTATAGTACCAGAAAAATGTGATAAACAAAGTGTATATTTAATATTGCAGGTACTAGCAGCAGCAAGGTTTATATTTGCGCAGCATTGGAAAAAATGAAGAAATACCAATAAATGAAGAGATGATTAAGAAGATATTGGACTGTGCAGAAATGGACATACGTATATTGAAGATTAAACAGAAAGAAGATATAGAATACTACCCAACATGGAATTTATTTTATCAACGGCTGAAAAAAAGGGATAAAGATTAGGAATATAATTTGTATTGTTAAGCAAACAAAATAACTCAGAAAACATGATGTTTATTAAGGACTAACTAAATGTAATGGTAGAAAATTAATAAAATTTTATATAAAAAACAACTTCAATAAATAAAAGCTTTGATTGTCTTAGGGCTGAGGACATCATCCCAAAGATGAACTTCAGGAGATGTATAATGAGGTGACCTGTTTTAAACTCAGTTTTGATTTTTTGAAAAAGGTTTATTCTTTAAACATTTGAAATCCCCGAGGATTATTTGAAGAGGACAAAAAATGGTCAGGGAAAAATATCCACTTAGATTCTCACTGAAGCCAACACTGTGTATTTTCAAAACATGTTTTTATGGAATACACCTCAAGCCAAGATTAACCCTAGCTCTTTTGTTTTTTGGGTTTTTTTTTGGACAGACCACTTCTCTAAATTAGGGGCCCTATGTTTTTATCATGCTCATTTTCACTTCTTCTTTTTGTAACATCAACTGCAGCTGTGAGGTTAAACATCCTGTTTGCCATTCTTGTGTAGCCAGATGTCACTCAACCTTGAAACAAAGGATGGCGTTCAAACAGAAAAAATGGATGAAGCTCATTTTCTAGTGGTAAATAATATTTTTTTAAAAAACTGGAAACCATCAATTGGCAGAAGAGGCATAAAAACCATTAATTTATGCTGCTTATTTCAAAATAGTTCCAACTTTGTTGACAAATTGAAAACCATTGGCAGTTCTTCATTTACAATGAATACTTTGCAATAAAGCCACAACTATTTGAGCTTTTCAAACTTTGAAGTGGGGAAAAAAGCCTGAAAAACTTACATAGCTTAGGAAGAAAGGGAGATAGATTTTAAAAAAGATCAGAATGACAGAATTAGAAGGGACCTTGGAGGTCTTCTAGCCCAATCTTTTAGTCAAGCAGGAAATCTTACACCATTTCAGACAAATGGTTGTCCATTCTTTTCTTAAAAACCTCCAATGATGGAGCACCCACAAATTCTGAAGGCAAACCATTCCACTGATTAATTGTTCTCATGTACAGGAAATTTCTCCTTAGTTCTAGGTTGCTTCTCTCATTGATTAGTTTCCACCCGTTGCTTCTTGTTCTGTCTTCAGGTGCTTTGGAGAACAGCTTGACTGCCTCTTCTTTGTGGCAGCCCCTAAAATATTGGAAAACTGCTACCTAGGGGTGCCTAGTCCTTCTTTTCATTGGACTACCAACTCAGTTCCTGCAACCATTCTTCATCTGTTTTAGCCTCCATCCCTTTCATCTTCTTTGTTGCTCTTCTCTGCTCTCTTTCTAGAGTCTCAAGATCTTTTGTATATCATTTATTATTTCTAGAGTGATGATTTTTCATTTTGTTACTAAAGGGGAAGAGGCTAACGATTCACTGGAAGGGATGGAGAGGAAAGGATTTAACTAAGTTAAACTAAGTTAAAAACCAGAAGCAATGGCTTGTGCTTTGAGACATGATGGTACCAATAGACAATGATGGACTGCTGCCGTTCGGACCAGTTCGCCCATACTGGTAGTTCCGACCACCAGCTGGGCCCGCCCACCCGTCCCAGTGCTATCCCTTCCTATATATCTCACTCTCTGGCTCCTCGTCCTGCCCATACAGCCCAGCTGATTTTTTGGCCTTTCTCGCTTTACTCACCATGGCTACCATGTGCATGAAATCACTGGGTGTTTGTAGCTACATGCAAGTGAGAATGGTGTGCAAAGTGGAAGTGTGCACACATGCTCACATTTTTGGTTCTGAACTAGGTGAACCAATTGTTACATTATGTGCAGCCCACCTCTGCTGATAGAGCAATCAGAGTTCTTCTAACAGATTAACAGAGTTGGAAGGGACCTTGTAAGTCATCTAGTCCAACCCTCCTGCCCAAGCAGGAGATCCTACACCATTTCTGACAAATGGTAGTCCAATCTCTTCTTGAAAGCCTTTAGTGATGAAGCTGCCACAACATCTGGGAGCAAACTGTTCCATTGGTTGATTGTTTTCACTGTCAAGATATTTCTCCTTATTTCCAGGTTGAATCTCTCCTTGTTCAGTTTCCATCCATTATTCTTTGTCTGGCTTTCAGGTGCTTTGGAAAATAGGTTGATCCCTTCCTCCTCCCTGTGGCAGCTCCTCAAATATTGGAACATTGCTGTCTTGTGTAACCTGGTCCTTCTCTTCACTGGACTAGACTTCTAGGTCTATCAAAGTTTTCTATAAAGACTTTGAGCAACTCTTGGTGAAGACAACTTTGGTTATCTTAGAAAAGGAGGAATAATAGTCAATTACACACAAACCCAAGCTACAAATCTCCACTTATGCTTTGCTTAACAATGGTTGAAGAACTGCCAATTGGCTGTATTCACATATTATTCAATATGGGTTCTATTTAGCATGGCTTCACATCTTGTGTGAGCCCAACTGTAGTCTGCAGTGGGAGGAAGACAACTTTTATCTGCTTAGAGATAATATCCTTTCCAATCATGCTTTTGTTCTGCTCCGAGCACTACTTAGGTCATAGGCTAACATTGCCAAATTTTGCTCCACTGAAAGCTAACCAACATGCATACACATAATAGATGAAAACTCTTCCATTCTTAAAGGTCTGAAGGTATGAAGATTCTCCATCATCCAGGTAATGGCTGTTCCAAAGGTGCTTTTTCAAGAGGTAACTGGACTTTCTGGTTTTTCTTTGAAGATGTTTTGCCTCTCATCCAAGAAGCTTCTTCAGCTTCAGAGCTTCTTGAATGAGAAGCTAAAGGTTCAAAGAAAAAACAGAAAGTCCAGTTGCTTCCTGAAAAAGCACCTTTGAGACTCTTCCATTCTTCTAATTCTACTTGGCAGCAACATCTATTGTTTCAGGCACTGTACTAACCCACAATTTCTTGTTTTAATTACTATTTGTTGAACTATTGTAAATTGGCTTCCACATAGTGCTAAACTGAATGTTTACAAATCAAAAGCTACAATTGGATGCTGCCTTATGGCTTAGACCAGGGTTTTTCTAAACATTACTACTTCAGAAACATGTACTTCAGGTTTTTTCCTCAGGAGATATTAGACAAATTGTAAAGTTATTTCTAAACATGTTACTAAGTGTTCTTCTATGGAATCAATGGATGATTCTATGTTTTTGACTCTATCAGACAGGGTACTTAATTTATCCAGCTTAGGTAAACATGATGGAGAGAGACAAGGAAATGTAGCTGATGCTTTTAGGAGATTGGCTATGTGTTTGGTTAATTTTAAGCAGGCAAGGTGGGCTTGATTGTCACATAGGTGGCATTTAATGATATCCTCATTTTTAATGATGGTTTCTGAAAATTTAAAGCATGTGAGGGATCTGGGTAGTCATTGGTAGAGATATCTTTCTCTTGTTGGTGTTTGGTAATGGAGAGTTTGGAGTTTTTGGCTGGCATGTTGGATTTGTTTTAGATATATAGTTGAATACTTCTTATTTGTTGCTGTTCAACATTAGATTAATTAATTTAACATTTGCTAGTATGGATTAATCACTGTCTCATTTGTTGATAGTCACTCTCATTTATTAGTAATCAATATCACACTAATAAATAACAGTAACACATTAATCAATCACAATTACTATTCAATATGAATATGTAATCAATTAATAAATGTTGGTAATAATCAATTGGAGAACAAATCAGTAATTAAGGTTACTCTGATCAATTAAACTAATCTATGAGACAACCAACCAATCAATTAGATAATAAGTGATACAGTAGTAAATCACTATCAATCAATTAGACTAAACAATAAATCAGTAATCTAGTATTCCCAGCAATGGCTGGGGAATTCTGGGAGTTGAAAGTCTGAACATCTGGAAATTGCCAGGCTGACAAACATTGACATGTCTGTATCCAATGTGGGTCAGATCTTTTTCAAAGGTAAAGAAATCCAAGATCTATTCAAAGGTTGTTGTCTGGCTCACTACATCCTGTGGCCTCTGGAATTTAGGCAGTTTTTATGGGGATAAAAATATTTGAACCCCCTACTAATGTTGAGCAGCCTGCCAGATGCCCTCACTTTTTATTCTTCACTTAAATAAGCCAAAATTAAACATTTTCTGATGATTCCTGTTTGTAATAATATTGAGTCAGACTGCTACATGAAATAAACCCAACTTATTTTTTAAATAAGTCTGCTCCCAACACTTGTAATCTTGACTTGGTTTGTCAATTAACAGATCCCCCTGCTGAACTTTAGCAGAATAACCGAATAAGAGTTGGAAGGGACCTTGGAGGTCTTCTAGTCCAACCCCATTCTGAAGCAAGAGACCTCATACTATTTCAGGCGAATGATTGTCCATTTAGTCTAAGTTGTCCCATCAAGTTGATAATGCAGAAATGAAAAGATTAACTGTTGTTCTGATAAGTTTGGAGATTGCATCCAGCTGGCCTTGGCTGAGTTTGGGGAACAAATAGCTTGGACATGGTTAGCACTCAGTGGGAGACCCCCTAAGAAATTCCTGAGCTGTGGTGTAGCCTGGAAAATGAAGGACAACAGTGCCCAACTTTATTGGAATGATTTTCAGGGAAATATCTGGTCCAGACAGCAGGACAAGAAACAATGAATGGAATCTAATCAAGGAGAGAAGCAACCTGGAATTAAGGAGAAACTTCCTAACACTGAGGACAATTAACCAGTGGAACTCCTTGCCACCAGAAGTTGTGTTCAGTAAAAAGCTGTGGGTAACCTTAGCCTTCAACCTCATTCATTTCCAACTTTTCTAGCTTGGTGGATCCAGAAGGGAGATCTTGCTCAGATCTACCCAACTGCCAAGTTTCAGTTGAGTTTTTCAGCCATTAGAGCGATGTGTGTGAAAAGGAGAGATGAATCTCCTATCTCTAGTTTCACTTGCATATAGGAAGGTGGGGTAATCCAGAAGTTTTTTTTCTGAAACTGACAGCTGGGTCTTTCGAGCAATTACTCAGTGTTACCAAAAGAGGGGCTAATTCTGCTTCGCTTCCTGTATGGTGAAAAACACCAGCCATTTCTTCTATTCTGAGCATGAAAAAAAAAAAGGCACACAATGTGCCAACCTCTGCTAACACAACCATGATTTAATAAATTGCCTACATTTGCCAAAACTTGGGCCTGGCACCCAACAACTCTGGATAAGTTTGCAACCTAACTGACCCACAAATGAATCCATTGTTCATTCAAACACACTAGGTTGCCTAATTCATAAATCAAAAATCACATTTTTGGGGGGTTTTATGTGATTTCTAACCGAGAAAAATAAACCCTTTAATCTTTTTTGCTTAAGTTATTGCTAGAGGAGATGGTACTCATTGTAGTTCAGAACCACAGAGTTGGAAGGGACTTTGGAGGTCTTTTTTTTTTTTGAAACAAATTTTTATTAATTTTAAAGATAAAACAACACATCATTAACCATTAAATACATAAACACATAAAACCTCTTAACATTGTAAATCCTTACAAGTCAAACAAAACATTATTTTTATACAGCATAATTCCAATTTATCCCATCTCCATATGGACACACAAATATCTTCCAGCAAATTTCTCATTATTTCTCTTTACTCTTATTCAATTTCATTTCTCTTCCATATTTATCCATTTTATAGTCATCATATTCTTTTCTTTCTGGCTTGTTTAAATTATTCTCGTCTAACATTCCTCCAAGGTTTTATTGATTCTTTTTTCCTTTTTTTTTTATAAAAAACAAATTTTGTTAGTTTTACCATAAACACAATACACAAACATACAAACACAAAACATAAACAAAACTAAAAGATCTTTTCTGAAGGTTGTCTGTTCCCGGGTTAAAACTCTTTACACAGACACAAATTCAAACATCATATTCAACCCATATCTCCTTCCATATCTTATTATCATTTTCTTTTTTATATATATATATAAAAACCATTTTTATCAGTTTTATAAGAACAATGCACAAAGAATCAAGGCATAACAGCTTATAAATTCTTTTCTAAGAAAAAATAATAATAAAAGACCAATAAGGCATAACATTTCCAGATTATAATATCAATATTTCATATAATATTAACTTCATATCTTGTCCCTACTTCTCTTTTCCATCCAAATTATTTATTAATTAAAATTTTATTGCCTTTTATCAATATACAAAATCCCCCCCCCCCAAAAAAAAGCATATATATCCTTCCATATCTTATTACCATTTTCAACAACATTCTTTGTCTGTTTTATTTCCAATTATCCATTCATCTTTTTTTTTCTTTTACTATACTTCTCCTGTACACCAATTGGAGTAACATCTATAACTCATTACCCTAACTTAGATATACTACATATTACAATCTTTCTTGGGATTCTGTTTAAAAGATTCTAAAATTACATAATAAATTTTATATTCTAAATACACATATAAAAACACAATCTTATATACCCTCCAGAATCCCTCTTTTAATCTAAATTAAATTCACCCATTGTCTCTAAATAAACTTTTTTTCTTTAGGTCTTGCTTCCCCCCATTAAGGCTTCTCCTCCCCCCCTTTCTCTCTTGCTTATTCTTCTCCTTGCCCTTTCTACCCCTTTGCTTTTTCCCATCGCTTTTCTTACTCCTTTTCCTTTGCTTTCTAACCTTGCCTCCACCTTTTCGCTCATTTTTCTCTCTTTTGGTTGTTTTTATAATTCTTAAAATCCCCTTTTTCTTATCCTTTTTCTCCTCCTCTCCGGAAAGGACCCATTGTTCATCAAAGATGGCTTCTTCTTCCTCTTCTTCCTTGTCCCAGTCCTTCTGCTGCGTAATCAACTTTTCAACAGAACATAACGCCATTTCTAAGAATTGAAACAAAGCGCCCAAAGTATCTTCTTTTTTATATTTTTGATATTCAATCTCTAGTTCATCCACAAACAATGCCATTATAAAAAGGGAAACTTTTTCCAAAACAACCACAAGTATTTTTAATCAAAGATAATCAAAAGCAATTAAAAAAAAAAAAATTCCAAAAGTTAATACTTTTCTTCCTTCTTCTCTTTCTCTTTCTGGATTAATTTTTAATCAAAGAGGTCCAATTACCATATATCTTCTTTTGGGATCCACAAAGACGTTCTAGACAATCTCCTCCTTTTTCAGCTTCTGCTCCAATTTTTTTTCTCCCTTCCCACTTGCAATGACAATTTTAAATAATCAAAAATCCATACCTCCAGCAGAGATTTTCCAATTTCTTAAATTTTTCAATGTCCAAAAATCCCTTTGTCTCTTAGCTTCAGCTTTCAAAGCAATCCACTTTCAATGTCTAATATATCCAAATATTTCTGCTTTTTCTGTGGGGTGGGAGAGTAAAAAAAAAAGAGTTCCCTTTAACAGCTTCTCCGCCGCTTTTCGCTCTTCTTAGGGATACAATGTATCCTCCAGCAATTCAAGCAGCTCAATTCCAGGCAGTTTAAAAGGTGTTACTTGACCCGGCTCAGACAGAACTTTCACTCTTCACACTTCCTCCAGCACAGTTCTTACCCGGTTGCTGGCTTCTTCATGGCGGCCATTGCTGACCGCCGCTCCACCGCCTTGGGAAAAAGGGGTTTTCCCGGAGAAGGGGGGGGTCTGCGACACCCCCACCTCCCTATCCGACTCCCCTCTCTCTTCAGCTGTCCCTACAGGGCAGCCATATCCCCCTGACCCATCTGGATTGGGGGTACCTCCACGGCTAGCACAGCAGGAATCGCGAGCTGTCACGAATTCCTGCTGCCCCGAAGCCACGCAAACCGGAAGTTTTGGGACTTTGGAGGTCTTCTAGTGCAACCCCCTACTCAAGCAGGAAACCCTACACTACTTCAGACAAATGGTTGTCTAGTCTCCAAGAAGAAATTTCCTAAGCATTAGAACAATTAATCAATGGAACAACTTGCCTCTAGAAGTTGTGTATGCTCTAACACTGGAGATTTAACCAGTGTTACAGAATCCAAAACTTCTGAAGGTAAGTTGTTCCACTGATTAATTGTTCTAACTCTCAGGAAATTTATCTTTAGTGCTAGGTTGGTGTTCTTCTTGATGAGTTTCTATCCATTGCTTCTTGTCCTGCCTTCAGGTGCTTTAGAGAATAGGTTGACCACCTTTGTGGTAGCCCCTCAAATATTGGAAGACTGCTATTATGTCATCCCTAATCCTTCCTTTCATTAAATTAGACCAATTCCTGCAATTGTTCTTTATATATTTTAGCCTCGAGTCCCCTAATCATCTTTGTTGCTCTTCTCTGCACTCTTTCTAGAGTCTCAACATTTTTTTTTACATCGTGGTAACCAAAACTGGATGCTGTATTCCAACTGTGTTCTTATTAAAGCATTATAAAGTGGTATTAATACTGAAAATTATTGACGAAAACATTGAGTGATTAGCAGTTATGAAGAAGAGTGTTAGGCACACGTTACTATGTCAGATCTAAAATTTATGATATACTTTTTAAATCCTGCCTTTATTTCTTTATAAGTCAAGGGGGTGAACATACATAATGCTCCTTTCTCCTCCTATTTTATCCACAACAACTTGGTGAGGCAGGTTGGGTTGAAAGAGAATGACTGGCCTAAAGTCACCCAACTAGGTTTTCATGTCTGAGGTCAGTCTAAAACTTAAAATGTCCTGGTTATTGGCCCAAAGTCACCCAGCTGGCTTTCATGCTTAAGATGGGACTAGAATTCACTTTCTCCTGGTTTCTAGGCCAGCACCTTAACCACTAGGCAAACTGGCTCCTTAAACTTGTAAATATCTAGGCACTTAACAAAAGTCTTCTGTTAGAATAGAATATAATTCTTTATTGGAAAAGTGTGATTGGACACACAAGGAATTTGTCTTGGTGCAAATGCTCTCAGTATGCATAAAAGAAAAGATACTATTTGTTGAGAGTCAAGAATCATAAGGTACATCACTTAATGATAGTCACAGGCTACAATAAGTAATCAAATCATACTAGGAAACAGTCAATATAAATCGTAAGTATACAAGCGACAAAGTTACAGCCATACAGTCAGAAGTGGGAGGGGATGGGTGATAAGGAGTGATGAGAAAATTAATAGTAATAGTAGTGCAGACTTTGTAATAGTTGAACAGTGCTGAGGGAATTATTTGTTTAGCAGAGTGATGGCTTTCGGGGAAAAACTGTCCTTGTGTCTAGTTGTTCTGGTGTGCAGTGCCCTATAGCGTCATTTTGAGGGAAGGAGTTGAAACAGTTTATGTCCAGGGTGTGAGGGATCTGTAGATATTTTCACAGCCCTCTTTTTGACCCGTGCAGTATACAGTCCTCAATGGAAGGCAAGTTGGTAGTAATATTTTTTTCTGCAATCCTAATTACTCTTTAGTGTCTGTGTCTGTTTTGTTGGGTTGCAGAACCAAACCAGACAGTTATAGACATACAGATGACAGACTCAATAATTCCTCTGTAGAACTGTATCAGCAGCTCCTTGGGCAGTTTGAACTTTTTGATATTTAGTTTTTATTAATTTATAATACAACATATGAGAGTACAAAATCAAATATTAGGGGAATTGGGAAAGGAAAAAGGGAAGTGAATAATGAGAGAAAGGAAGGGAAAATTTAAAAAAAATGGCCTTAGATTCTCTCAAAAGTGTACATGGCAGTCAAGAACATTGGCTATCTAAAACCAGTTCTTTTAAGATGTAAGGCCCAACATCTCCTGGAATGGAAGTCCTTCCTAATCTCAAAACTAAGTGATACTTCATATGGAAGTATCTACTTTTCTGTCTGTGGTGGACAGACCTCACAAAATTCTACTCTGTGAAACTGTATTTAATTATCTTCAGGAATACATATTTAGTTATTAACATTGTTTTTGTGAATTTCTAAGTCTTTTGCTGTCTAAATTAGGAATTATTTGTCCTTCAATGAACAAGAACCTAAAAGTACCCAACACACCATCTAGAAACCCCCCCCACAAGTATTCTCCCTTTCATATGTGCTAAACAGCACATCTGTTTTTAATGCTGGAATTCCCCTCAAGGTTTAATGGTGCCTGATATTTGGTCTTGAGAACAAGGGACAGCAGTCCAAAGCCCCTTTTCATAAATGTATTACCAGTCCAAGGCTCCTTTTCATAAACGTATCAGAATTAAATACATTTAATTATAATTAAATGTATTTAATTAGAACTAGACCCTCATTAGATGACCCAAAGGTGCTTTTTCAAGAGGCAGCTGGACTTTCTGGTTTTCTTTGAAGATGTTTCTCTTCTCATCCAAGAACCTTTGTTATCTCTCAGTTGACCTTTGCTCCTTGAAAGAGAACATAGTTTTTGGACTTTTTGTGTATCCTCCACACATTTTAATAGGAATTGTAACACAAATTCTATGAAGAATTCTAAGGAGAAGATCCAGACCATAAACTTCCTTGCCCCACTTATCAGATGCAACCTCCAATAGAAATTTTTTTGCTGTCACTATGGAATAATCTTGGGAAATCTTGATAGTCCTTAATGTCTATGGAAATTCCCAGTCATTCAAGTCATTGTTGTCCCAAAGATGCTTTTTCAAAAGGCAACTGGACTTTCTTGTTTTCCTTGAAGATATTCTGCTTCTCATCCAAGAAGCTTCTTCAGTTCTCCTAAAGTGAAACTATTTCTGACTTCTGATCACTATCCCAACACTCAGATTTCTCAAAAACCATTTGCTCTGTCCCACCTAAAGCTACCAATCCTTTTGAGAGAAAGCTAAAAATTAAGCAGATAACTGCTGGGCATCAAAGCTTCAGATTGTCAACTCATAAATCATTCCTACACTTGTTTCTGAGTTGCCATAAGAAGGAAGAGGGAAAAAGCTTGACAGATGAAGGCCAGAAGCACATTCCAGACTTATGTTGTGGAGATTGTAGCCTAGACTACTGGATCTTCTGCCCTTGAAAATCTTTCATTGGAGAGTGTGATTCATACACCCAGCCAGTGAACATGTCTTTCATTGGAGAATCTGATTTATAACACACTGGGAGGTAGGGGGAAACAGGGTCATAGGTGATAGTAAATTTGTGTCTCAGAGTTGGCTTCATATGGGTTAGTGCTGGACATTTGATCCTAATAAATCTTTTGAATTGTTTTGAAGCTTGGCTCGAGGCTCATGATTTAATTAGGGCAATCATCAGATTTAGAGGCTCATGATTTAATTAGGGCAATCATCAGAATCCAGAGTGGGGTTGAGTTTACAAATTAACATATTTTTCCATAGGGGAAACAAGCTTGAGACCCACATAAAACCAAATCAAGGTCTGAACATTCAGAACTACGTTTTAGCTTCTTCCTCCTTGTGGTCAAAAAATCATTTTGTGGGGTATGGAAAGAAATGTTTCTTCAGAACTCCAGGAGTGAACTGAAACCAACCGAACTTGAAATCATATTGAATTCAAAATGAATTGTGCATGTAGCTTAAAAAATGCCTCATATAATGCATACTAAGTGTGTGAATCAGAACTTGGACAAAACAGTTAGAATTATGGAGTCCTTGATACTCTCTGAACTGGGTTGCCTTCTTGCAGCACCAAGGAGCCCACAATTCAACCCTGAGCTAGAAATATTGTCTTCTATCAATACAGTCAGAACTGGAAAGCTATTGAGTGCAAGCTCTGCTTAGGGCAAGAATCTATTTTCAACCATCTCAGAGAAGTGGTTGTCTGGCTTTTATCTGAAGATCTTATGCAATCCTTGGTTGCATAAACAAAATCAAATCATGTGAAGTATTAGAACTGCTTTATAAAACCTTAGTAATACCACACCTGGACTACTGCATCCAGTTTTGGTCACTGCATTCCAAAAAATATGTTGAGACTTTCAAAAAAATGCAGAGAACAACTAAGGTCTGGAGATTAAAGCATATAAAGAACGGTTGCAAAATTGGTTATGGCTAGTCTGGAGAAAAGGACTAGGGGTGACATAATAGTGGTATTCCAGTATTTGAGGAACTGCCACAAAGAAGACTTATTTTCCAAAGACCAGAAGGAAAGACAAGAAACAATGGATGGAAAGTAATCAAAGAAAGACGCAACCTGGAATTAAGGAGAAACTTCCTAAAGTGAGGACAATCAACCAGTGGAACAGTTTGCTTTCAGACATTGTGGGTGCTTCATCACTGGAAGTTTTTAAGAAGAGACTAGCCAGCCACTTGTCTCAAATTGTATAGCTCCTTGAGCAGCGGGATTGACTAGAAGACCTCTAAAGTCCAGCTCTATTCTAATTGACCTCCAATGAAGGGAAGCCAATCATCTCTCTCTAGGTACCACTAAGTAGACTGCTCTGTTTGGAAAGTAGTTTTTTTAAGCATTCACTTGAAATCTGCTTTCTGCAGGTAGTCCCACAATTAAGCCCAACATTTTTTTTTGCTAAGTGAGACAGCTGTGAAGTGACTTTTGCCCCACTCTTCTTGCTACACTTGCTAAGTGAATTGCTGCAGTTGTTAAGTCAGTAACACGGTTGTAAACTGAATCTGGCTTTCCCCATGGACTTTGTCAGAAAGTTACAAGAGACCATTTATTTATTTTATTTCATTCGGTTCGTCAACTGCTTACAAGATAATAGGTATAAGTAAAAACATAGTTATGAATACATGGATACATATAAGAAAAATAAAAGAAACTATAAAATAAATGTTCTCAGGCAATGCAATATGAACCAGTTGTCAAGTGGCCAAATTTTGATCACATCAGGGGTGCTGCAACAGTGATACATGTGAAAAATAACCATAAGTCACTTTTTCCAGTGCTCTTGTGACTTTGAACAATCACTAAACGAATGGTTATAAGTTGTGGGATACCCATATTAAATCCTTATTCTGTCTCCTGAACTCTCGAATAAAACAGGCCAGCTGTTGACTTGCTTCTGAGCAGCTTTCCTTCCGATAACAGAATAACAGAGTTGGAAGGGACCTTGGAGGTCTTCTAATCCAACCCTCTGCTCAAGCAGGAGACCCCATGCCATTCACACTTCTTAAAAATGATGTGGCACCCATAATTTCTGAAGACAAGCCATTCCACTGGTTAATTGCTCTCTCTGTTAGGAAATTTCTTCTTAGTTCTAGGTTGCTTCTTGCCTTGATTAGTTTTCATCTGCTGCTTCTTGTCCTGCCTTGTTTCGGTGCTTTGGAGAATAGCTTGACCCCTTCTTCTTTGTAGCAGCCCTTCAAGCATTAGAACACTACTATCATGTCACCCTTGATCTTTCTTTTCACTAGAATAGAATATAGAATAACAGAGTTGGAAGGGACCTTGGAGGTCTTCTAGTCCAACCCCCTGCCTAGGCAGGAAACCCTACAGTACTTCAGACAAATGGTTATCCAATCTCTTCTTAAAAACTTCCAGTGTTGGAGCATTCACAACTCCTGGAGGCAAGTT
This sequence comes from Hydrophis major, assembly GCA_033807585.1. Classification (NCBI taxonomy): domain Eukaryota; kingdom Metazoa; phylum Chordata; class Lepidosauria; order Squamata; family Elapidae; genus Hydrophis; species Hydrophis major. The sequence continues at coordinate 5,363,371 of CM066343.1, forward strand.
GTTCCACTGATTAATTGCTCTAACCATCAGGAAATTTCTCCTTAGTTCTAAGTTGCTTCTCTCCTTGATTAGTTTCCACCCATTGCTTCTTGTCCTTCCTTCATGTGCTTTGGAGAATAGCTTGACTCCCTCTTCTTTGTGGCAGCCCCTGAGATACTGGAACATTGCTATCATGTCTTCCCTAGTCTTTCTTTTCATTAGACTAGACATACCCAGTTCCAGCAACCGTTCTTCACATGTTTTAGCCTCCAGTCCCTTCATCATCTTTGTTCCTCTTCTCTGCACTCTTTCCAGAGTCTCAACCTCTTTTTTACATTGTGGCAACCAAATCTGAATGCAATATTCCAAGTGTGGCTTTACCAAGGCATTATAAAGTGTTATTAACACTTCATGTGATCTTGATTTGATCCCTCTGTTTATGCAGCCTAGGACTGTGTTGGCTTTTTCAGCAACTGCTACACATGGCTGGCTCATATTTAAATGGTTGTCCACTAGGACTCTGATATCCCTCTCACAGTTACTTTTATTGAGCAAGGTACCACATATATCCTGTACCTGTGTATTTTTTGCCTAAATATAGAACCTTACTTTTTTCACTATTGAATTTCATTTTGTTAGATAGCGCCCAATGTCCAAGTCTGTCAAGATCCTTCTATAGATTGGACATACTAGATTGGACATACCCAATTCCTACAGCCATTCTTCATATGTTTTAGCCTCCAGGCTCCTAATCATCTTTGTTGTTCTTTTCCACACTCTTTCCAGAGTCTCTATATCTTTTTTAGAATATGGTGACAAAACTGGATATAATATTCCAAGGATGGTCTTACTGGAATGGATCCCCATTCAGCTGTCTTTTCCCCCACCCCAAGCTAAATCTGGTCTCTCCTCCAGTCTAAGCTTCTAGACTCCCTAATTAACTTGGTTACACTTTCTTGAACTTTTTTGGAGTTTCTGTGAATTTAACATGAAAACAATGCCATGCTCAATATCTATGGAGATTCTCAGCCATCCAGGTCATGGTTGTCTCAATGGTGCTTCCCTCCCTGCCAAAAAAAGATAACTGATTGTCTCCGTTTTTTTTCCCTTGAAGATACAATATTTAGCTTCTCAGCCAAGAAGCTTCTTCAGTTCTTCACCAGCCAGAACTAACTAAGCTTCTTGGATGTAAAGCAAAACATCTTCTGGGAAAAAAACAAGAAAGTCTAGTTGCCTTTTGAAAAAAAAAATTGGGACAATACAGTGGTCCTGTATTTCGTTGATGGTTCCCACCAGGTACAATTCGAATATAGGTATGGCAGTTATAAACCAATAATTATGTCCTTGGGCTTGAAACCATCTTTACAAAGGCCAGCTAAGTTTTCATTTCCTTTCTGTGATTTCAGAAGGGATATCAAGCACATTCAGAAAAGGATGCAAACATTCTAAAAATAGTGAATACATTAGTTTGGAGGGACAGGTTTCAACCAAATGGTGTGGGTTTCACCTCTCACTCTTTTAGGATTTTTTGTGGGGAGGGCAGAAGATTAGGCCTGAGGCTAAGCATTGTGGGGCTTCTTTTAATGACCTGGGTCTCTTGACAATCTGGAAGCAAATTGACAGAAAGGACATTTCTTCATGCAATCTTCTCCCTACATGAAAAAACATTTTTTTTGGACCTGCTTTAACAGAACAAGAGAGTTGGAAGGGACCTTGGAGGTCCTCTAGTCCAGCCCCTGTTTGTAGGAAACCCCATATACCATTTCAGACAAATGGCTGTCCAATCTCTTCTTAAAAACCTCCAGTGTATAACTTATGGAGGCAAGTCATTACACTGACTGATTGTTTTAATTGTCACGAAATTTCTCCTTAGTTCTAGGTTGGTTCTCTCTTTGGTTAGTGTCCATCTATTCTTCTTGTCTTGCCCTCAGGTTTTTTGGAGAATAGGCTGATCTCCTCTTCATTGTAGCAGCCCCTCTAACTGAGGATCTTCAGTGGACTAAAAACATAACTTTTTGGAGAAAGATTAAAGGAGATGTCATATTTAACTTGTGGATAAGAAGACTATAGAGGGAAAAATTCTTCAAATAACTGAATCCCACAGAGGTCACGAAGACACATTCCCTCTCATTTCAGATGTAATTGGTTCTGAAGGCAGATTCCAATTCAATGCTAGGAAAAACTTCTTAACAAAGTAGCTAGACATGAGTGCCCATGATCCAGACCTACAACCATGAAGCACCTAGAACAGGAGTGTCAAACTCAATTTCATTGAGGGCTGCATCAGGGTTGTTTGATCATGGGGGCCTCAGGGTGGGCGTGGTCAGGACGGGCATGGTCAGCATGGTGTCACTTGTGTCAGAGGCGCCTATGGTAGCCTGAGTACTCTGCCAGTGAAAAAGAGCTCCTGAGCTCAATTTTTGGCTGTGATGGCCTCCTGCAACCATCTGCCAGCAAAAAGGAGCTCGGGAAGGATGGGCACAGGCTCTTGAGCTCTGCTTTTGCTGGCAGAGGCACTGTGGGCCAGTTCTTTACAATTTCCAGGGCAGCCCAGGCTCGATCTGGTCCTGAGGCCCTGGGTTTAACACCCCTGACCTAAAACTTCTGAAAGAAAGGGATCCCACTGGCTAATTGTTCTCACCTTCAGGAAAATTCTAAGTTCTAGGTTGCTTCTCTCTTTAATTAGTTTCCATCCATTGTTTCTTTCTTTTTTTTTTTAGATAAAGTTTTGTTTGGGTTTTCACACACACAAAATACAAGTAAAACATATTTTTTGAAAATAGCATGGTCCCGGGTTGAACTTCTTTATACAGAAACAAAACTCAATTTCATGCTCCTTTTTGTATTCTATTCCATATCTTATACTATTTTACATTTTCTATATATTTTCCCCTCTTTTGATTTTCTCAATTTTAATTTGATTATCTCATCTCAATTCAAATAATTATATTTATACTTTTGTTTGTTCTGTTTCAATTTCATATTACCTTTTCTCATTAAACAAGTTTTCTCCTGTAGTTACTAATTGGAGTATGACACCTTTGTATCTTTTAATTACATCCATTCAACTCTTATTTAAACTTCAATATATACCTTAAGGTTATGACCTTCAATAAAATACATAATACATAACTTCCAATCGAATTCTACTTGTTACATTCTTACAATACACACTATATTCTTTAAAAAAAAAAAAAGATTGTAAATATATGTAATTATAAACCCTCATTCCATTCCAGTTCAGTTCTATCATTAATAATCATTAAAATCTTAACATCTTTAACACTTCTTTTCAATTAAATATCATACTTCCTTAAAAATACATATAATCTCCATAATTAATTTTTCCCTTATTTCTCTTCACATGTTTTATAAATCATTAAATATACCTTTTATTACATTTATTTATTGACAAGCATTATGATAGCTATTTTATCAGACATTTTAATCGTACATTGTTTCATATTTTCTAAAATTATTTCTGTTTCTAATATAACCATACTATCTTATGTACCTTTGTAGAATCCCTTTTTCCATTAAATTTTCACCCATTATCTTTAAATAGGCCCAGTTTCTCTGTATTTTGTTTCTGTCCTTTATGACTTCTTTTCCTTTCTTTCTTCCCTCTCATCTTCTCCCTCCTCTTTTTACCCCCTTGTCTCTCTAATTCTCTCTTCTGCATTTCCCTCTTCTGTTGCTTTCTGATTTTATACTTATTTTTCACTCTATTTTTTTTTGGAGTTGTTTTTCCCAATCTTAAACTTTCCATTCTCTTTCCCCCCCTTTCCTTTTTCCCTCCATCTAAGATTACTTGTTCATTAAAGATGGCTTCTTCTTTGTCACAATCTTCTTGTTCTGCAGGCATTTCTTGTTGTTTCTCATAATTCCAAATCTCCATTTTTAAAAACTGAAATACGAAGCCAAAGAACCTCTCCCTTCTTGTGCATCTTCTTTGTACTTTTTAAGTTCCATTTTCAGTTCTTCTAAAAGTAGAGCCATTTTAAACAGTTTTAAATAACCACTCAATTGATTTTAATCATTCAAAACAATAACCAAGAATCCAGAAATCATCAAGTAATCCAGATAGTCCCGAGTTATATCTTCTTATTTCTTTTTCGACTTTCTCTTCCTGGGGTTTTTGTTGCGATATTTCAGTTAGAATGTATCTTTTGGAAGTCTTGTTGAGATTTTGCTGTAAGTTCTTTTTTAATTCCAGGCAGTCTCCTCCCTTCCAGATCCTGCCCTTTTATTCTTTCTCTCTCCTTTCCTGTTTTCAAAAGCTTTTAATTATCCAGAAATCTTTATTATCCCTTTGACTTTTTATTTTCAACATTAAATGCCTATTGATGTCAAAGTGGATTTTTTCCCAATTTCTTACTTAAGTCTCTTAGCTGTTAGTATAGGAAAAGGAGAAAAAAACCCAAATCTTTCCCCTTTTCTCTCTCCTTCGCAGCTTAAAAATCTTAGGGAACAATGTTATTGTTTTTTTGACAGTTTCAATTCCAGGGTACCTTGTTTGTTGCTTTTGCTGTTTGACCCGGTAAACCAAAACTTTCTCTTCTTATCTTCCTCCTGCACATTCTTTTTCAGTTGAGTTCTTCTTTGTGGTGGCCATTTCTGACCACCGCTGCAACCGCCTTTGTTGCAGCTGGCCATTGCACTGCTGCAATGGCCAGCTGGGGAGGAGAGATGCGGCTCTCCTCAACCCTGCAGGCAGTCTCCTCGCTCTTCACCACCTCTACGGGGTGGCTTAGCCCCGAAGCCAGCCAGCTTGGAGTGCTCCAGCAGCGAGCATGGATCAAAACCTTGCAGAGACAAGGTTTCGTTCTGTCACTGAAGAAACTCAAACCGGAATCGCCATCCATTGTTTTTTGTCCTGCCTTCTGGGGTTTTGGAAAAACTGAACACTGCCATCATGTCACTCCTAGTGTTTCTTTTCACTAGATTAGACATACCCAATTCCTGCAATTGTTCCTCATGTGTTTTATAGCCTGCAGCCCTTTAATAATCAGTTACACTTCTCTGCACTTTTTCCAAAGTTTCAACATCATTTTTATAATGTGCTGACCAAAATTGGATGCAGTATTCCAGGTATAGTCTTACTAAGGTTTTATAAAGTGGTACTAACACTTCATGTGATTTTGATTGTATGCATCTGTTTATACAACCAAGGATTGTATTACCTTTTTTACTGCACATTGCTGGCTCATATTTAAGTGATTGTCCACTATGGCTCCAAAATCCCTCTTATAATTGCTCCTATTAAGCTAGGTTTTGCCATGGTCAGATTGGGAAAGGAATTAAGAGTAATAATGCAGAGGAACAAGTTATTTCCTGAAACTAAATCATGTTGCTTTTATTTCTCAGTACTGTTATTCTATAACCCCCTTTTTTCCTCTAGTAATCTGATTCCTGTGCCATCTCATTTTTGACCTCCATTTGTCAAGAGATGGGTTCCCCACTGATTTTAAATAATTTGATTGAATGGATTTCACCAGATCATTTTGATTACAGGTCTGAAAAGCATTTTCTCTTGAAATGAGTAAAGGAAAAATAATTTCTGCTAAAAGTAGAGGAGAGAAAAGAGCTTCCCCCTAAATATATATGGTATATATGCTCTATATTAAAATCCCTAGCATCCATCAGCTCATTAATGAGGTCAATTCAGATTTCGGTTTCTTAAAAGTAGACATCAGTCAATCTGAGAAGATTCCAAACTGCCTCATACAAAGTCAGAACTTTGATCATTTCTTCTTACTTGCTTAACTTGAAAAGGTTGACCCAAGTAAGTTTCCATTTAACAGATAACATATAATCAGAATTGGAAGAGACCTTGTAAGTTCAACCCCATGCCCAAGCAGGAGACCCTACACCATTTCTGACAAATGGCAGTCCAATCTCTTTTTGAAAGTCTCAAGTGATGGCGCACACACAACTTCTGAGGGCAACTTCTGTTCCATTGGTTGATTGTTCTCACTGTCAGAAAGTTTCTCCTTATTTCTGGATTAAATCTCTCCTTGTTCAGTTTCCATCCATTGTTCCTTGTCTGGCCTACAGGCACTTTAGAGAATACCTTGACCCCTTCCTCTCTGTGGCAACCCCACAAATATTGGAAGACTGCTATCCTGTCTCCCCTGGTCCTTCTCTTTACTAGTCTAGCCAAGCCCAGTTCCTATAACCGTTCTTCATATGTTTTAGTCTCCAGTCCCCTAATTATCCTGGTTGGTCTTCTTTTTACTTTTTCTAGAGTCTCAATATCTGTTGTTAAGAAATGGCTCAGAATACCTAAAAAATTCCCTTTTTAATACTTTTGTCAGCGAATGAAAAGAGAGTTATAACTGATTCAGAAGCAACGTTTTTATCCCATTTGATTTACAGATACAGATTAACTGAGTTGGAAGGGATCTTGTTGGTGATCTAGTCCAAGAAGGAGACCCTACACCATTTCTGACAGATGGCAGTCTAATGTCTTCTTGAAAGCTTCCAGTGATGAAGCTCCCACAATTTCTGAAGGTAACTTTTGTTCCATAGGTTGATTGTTCTCACAGAAAATTTCTCCTTACTTCTAGGGTGAATCTCTCTTTGATCAGCTTCCATCTGTTATTCCTTGTCTGGTCTTTGGGTGCCTTGGAAAATAGCTAGACCCTTTCCTTTCTATGGCAATCCCTCAAATTGATTTGATTGATTTGATTTGTCAATTGCTTACAAGATAATAGGTATAAGTATATACATAGTTATGAATACATGAAATTGATACATGTAAGAAAAATAAAAAAATAAACAATAGGACAGAGACAGTAGGCACGTTGGTGCACTAATGTACATCTCCTATAGACCTCTTAGGAAAGGGATGAGGTCAATAGTAGAAAGTCTAAGGTTAAAGTTTTTGGGGTTTGGGGAAGAAACCACAGAGTCAGGTGGAGTATTCCAGACATTGACCACTCTGTTGCTGAAGTTGTATTTCCTGCAATCAAGTTTGGTGCGGTTAACCTTAAGTTTGTATCTATTGTGCGTTCTTGTATTGTTATGGTTGAAGCTGAAGTATTCATTGACAGGTAGGACATTGCAGTGTATGATTTTATATCCTATACTGAGATTGGACTGAGGCCGGTGTAGGTCTAGGTTTTCTAGATCTAGAATTTCAAGTCTGGTGGCATAAGGTATTCTGCAATGAGAAGAGGAGTGGAGAACTCTTCTTGTGAAATATTTCTGGACTTTCTCAACTATGTTAATATCAGACACGTAATGTGGGCTCCAGACTGATGAGCTGTATTCAAGTATTGGTCTAGCAAATATTTTGTATGCTTTAGTTAGTAGTGTGATATTACCAGAGAAAAAGCTATGTAGGATTAGGTTAACAACGCTTAATGCCTTTTTGGCTATGTAGTTACAGTGGGCTCTAGCACTTAGATCATTAGAGATAAGTACTCCAAGGTCGTTGACAGAATTTGGATCATCAACAAAGTCTTGACTATTCAGCTTGTATTTATTTTCTGATTTTTTTTTGCCAATATGTAGGACAGAGCATTTATTTGTTGAGATTTAAAGTTGCCATTTGTTTGACCATTCTGATACATAGTCAAGGTCTTTTTGAAGGGTAACAGTATTTTCTGTGGTGTTGAATAGCTTTACATCATCAGTGAAGAGAACGTAGTTGCTCTTAATATGATCACAGAGGTCATTTATGTAGAGTATAAAGAGAGTTGGTTCTAGAACACTGCCTTGGGGGACACCACTGTTGACAAATATAGAATTTGATAGGACGCTCCCAATTTTGACCATTTGTCATCTGTTTGACAGGAATACTTCTATCCAGTTATGCAGGTGTCCAGAGATACCATAAGATTTTAGTTTTAGTAGTAGTTTGTTGTGTACCACTGAATCAAAGGTTTTGCAGAAGTCTATGTAGATTGCGTCTATTTCTTTGCCCTGATCGAGTTGTCTAGTCCATATGTTTTTGCAGTGTAAGAGTTGCAAATTACAGGATAGTTTTTTTCTGAAACCAAATTGTTTATTAGAGAGTAGGTTGCTTGTCTCTAAGTGGAGGATAATGGACTGGTTAATAATTGATTCTATGACTTTACAGGTGACGCAGCATAAAGAGATTGATCTAATTTTCAACTAGGCTGGGTTCTCCCTTTTTGAAGATGGGGATGATCATGGCTTGTGACCATAGGTTTGGCAAGGAGCTGGTCCTGAAAGATTTTTCAAAGATTGTGCTTAGAGGTTTGGCTATGGCAGTGGATAGCTTTTTTAAGAAGTAGGCACATATTCTGTCCGGTCCAATAGATAGAGATGGTTTTAGATTGCATAGTGCTTTTTCAACATTGTCTTCTATAAAATTGATATGTATTAGATTACTGTAGTTGTCTGTAGTTTGACTAGGAAATACTGGGCATGATCCATTGCTGTTTACAAATACTGAGCCAAAGTATGTGTTAAAGAGGTTGGCTTTAATAGTGTCATCATTGCAGTCTTTACCATTAGGTCTTTTCAGGGGTGGGATGGATCTTGAATCTTTTAATTTGTTGTTTATAAAATTGTAGAAAGCGCAGGTGGAATTGGTGTGTGGAATTGGTTTTCTTCTTGTTTAATGTGATAATTGGTGCATTCAGTTTTTATCTAGTGCCATACATTTTTGTATTGGCTTTGAAGTTGGCAACATGAAGACTGCTGTCGCATCTCCCCTCATCCTTCTGTTCATTAGACAACCCACAACTTCTGGAAGCAAACCATTCTACTGATTGATTGTTCTCACTGTTAGGAAGTTTCTCCTTAGTTCTAGGTTGATTCTCTCCTTGATTAGTTTCCACCCATTGCTTCTTGTCCTGCCCTTTGGTGCTTTGGAGAATAGATTGACCTCTTTTCTTTGTGGTAGCCCCTTAGATACTAGAACACTGCTATCATGTCACCTCTGGTCCTTCTTTTTTTAAACTAGACATATCCAATTCCCGCAACCATTTTATTTTAGTCTCCAGTCCCCTAATCATCTTTGTTGCTCTTCTCTGTATTCTTTCTAGAGTTTCAACATCTCCAGTTTTGGTCATCACAGTATAAAAAAGATGTTGAAACTCTAGAAAAAAATGCAGAGACCAGCATGATTAGGGGATTGGAGACTAAAACATATAATAAAAGGTTGCGGGAACTGGTCATGGCTAGTCTAGTGAAGAGAAGGACCAGGGGAGACATGATAGCATTCTTCCAATACTTGAGGGGCTGCCACAGGGAGGAAGGGGGTCAAGCTATTTTCTGAAGCACCCAAAGGCCAGACAAGGAATAATGGATGGAAACTGAACAAGGAGAGATTTAACCTGGAAATCAGGAGAAACTTTCTGACAGTGAGAACAGTCAATCAACAGAATAGAAGTTGCCCTCAGAAGTTGTATGTGTGCCATCACTTGAGACTTTCAAGAAGAGATTGGACTGCCATTCGTCAGAAATGGTGTAGGGTCTCCTGCTTGGACATGGGGTTGGACTAGATGACTTACAAGGTCTCTTCCAACTCTGTTAATCTGAATCTGAATCTTTTTAATATCGCAGTGATCAAAACTGGATGCAATATTCAAAGTGTGTCTTACCAAAGCGTCATAAAGTGGTATTATCACTTCACTTGTGCATGAATGAAGGCAAATATAAATGTCCCAGGATAATGTTGCAGAATTCAATCTGGGTCAGTCATTGGGACCAGAGGTTTAGTCTTTCAAACTTTTTTTTTTTTCAAACAAATTTTATTAATTTTACAAAAAAAAAACAATACACAATCCAGGCATACTTGAAAAATCTTTTCTAAAAAAATAATAATAATAATTAAAGAAGAAAGCCAATAGAACATAACTCCAAATTGTAATATCAATATTTACATTATCTATTTAACTTCATATCTTATCCAAACTTCTCCTTTTATCCAAATTATATTTCTTGCTTATTAAAATTTTATTGCCTTTCATAAACATACAAAACAAAAAACATAAACAAAACTAAAACATCTTTTCTGAAGGCTGCCTGATCCCGGGTTGAAACTCTTCACACAGACACAAATTCAAACATCATATTCACTTTATATATCCTTCCATATCTTATTATCATTTTCTTTTTTATATATATAAACCAATTTTATCAATTTTACAAAAACAGTGCATAAACAATCAAGGCATAACAGCTTATAAATTCTTTCCTAAAAAAATAATAATAATTAAAAAACAAACCAATACTTTATCTATTTAGCGGCGGTCAGCAATGGCCGCCACGAAGAAGCCAGCAACCGGGTAAGAGTGCGCTGGAGGAAGTAAGAAGAGTGAAAGTGCTGTCTGAGCCGGGTCAAGTAACATCTTTCAAATTTGTTGGAACTGAGCTGTTTGAATTGCTGGAGGATACATTGTATCCCTAAGAGGATCGAAAGCGGCGGAGAAGCTGTTAAAGGGAACTTTTTTTTTTTTTCTTCACTCTCCCACCCCATGGAAACAGCAGATATGTTTGGACATATTGGACATTGAAAGTGAATTGTTTTGAGAGTTGAAGCTAAGGGACAAAAGGGTTTTTGGACATTGAAAAACTTAAGAAATTGGAAAACCCTTGTTGGAGGTATGGATTTCTGATTATTTAAAATTGATATTGCAAGTGGGAAGGGAGAGGAAAAAAAATTGGAGCAGAAGCTGAAAAAGGAGGAGATTGCCTAGAATCCCAAAGAAAGGTATATGGTAATTGGACCTCTTTGATTAAACATTAACCCCAGAAAGAGAAAGAGAAGAAGGAAGAAAAGTATTAATTTTTGGAATTTTTTTTTTTTGAATTATTCTTGATTAAAAATATTTGTGGTTGTCTTGGGAAAAGTTTCTTTTTTCATGATGGCATCGCTTGTGGATGAACTAAAGACTGAATATCAAAAATATAAAAAAGAAGATACTTTGGGCAGTTTGTTTCAATTCTTAGAAATGGCGTTATGTACTTATGAAAAGTTGACTACGCAGCAGAAGGACTGGGACAAAGAAGAAGAGGAAGAAGAAGCCATCTTTGATGAACAATGGGTTCTTTCCGGGGAGGAGGAGAAAAAGGATAAGAAAAAGGGGATTTTAAGAATTATAAAAACAACCAAAGAAGAGAAAAATGAGCGGAAAGGTGGAGGCAAGGTTAGAAAGCAAAGGAAAGGGAGTAAGAAAAGGGAGGAGGAAAGACAAAGGGGTAAAAAGGGCAAGGAGAAGAATAAGCAAGAGAGAAAGGGGGGGAGGAGAAGCCTCAATGAGGGGAAGCAAGATCTAAAGAAAAAAAATTTATTCAGAGACAATGGGTGAATTTAATTTAGGATAAAAGAGGGATTCTGGAGGGTACATAAGATTGTGTTTTTTATATGTGTATTTAGAGTATAAAATTTATTGTGTAATTTTAGAATCTTTTAAACAGAACCCCAAGAAAAATTGTTATATGAAGTACTTTTAAGTTAGGGTAATGAGTTAAAGGTGTCACTCCAGTTAGTGTATAGGAGAAGTATAGTAAAAGAAAAAAGATGAATGGATAGTTGGAAATAGAACAGACAAAGAATATTATTGAAAATGGAAATAAGATATGGAAGGATATATAAAGGTTTTGTTATTTTTTTTTTTGTATATTGATAAAAGGCAATAACATTTTAATCAATAAGAAATAATTTGGATGAAAAGGAGAAGCTGGAATAAGATATGTAGTCTTTCAAACTTTTGAACTCATGATGGAATCCCTCCTCAGAGTGTCAGGGTTCCAACGGATTCCCTAATTAAACCTTGAGCCTTGAGCCAAGTTTCAAAAGAAATCCAGTTATTTATTAGGAGCAACATGTCGGCACAAATGCAAATGAAGTCAGCACTACCTCATGTAATTTACTGCCCTCCTATGACCTTGTTTCCTTCCTCCCCAAGGGTGTGTCATAAATCACATTCTCCAACCAAGCACCTTTGCAGGCTATAGAGATCATGTCTCTCTGGTTGGTCTCAGTAGTCTGGGATATACTACAGCCTTGAAGAAGGTTTGCATGGAATGTGCTTCTGGTTGTCACTGCCATTCTGCTCCATCAGTCACCCCCCACCATCTATGGCAACTCAGGAGCAGGCCAAGAATGCTTTACGAGTTGACACAGGGAACTTCTCTCTGTCCATTCTGGTGAAAAGAAGTTCCCTGAGATTGAGCTCCAGCATGAGTCCAAAAGTTCAGAAGACTAAACATTTCGTCCCGATTAAAAACCCAGATTGGATCCTCCCTTTACTCGTTCCCTTCATCTCACCACCAGAAACACATATAGGAAGACTTTTATTTTGTTTCACATTCTCTTTATTTATTCTCTAGCAAATATAACAAAGATGACAAAAACAAAATACCAAAGTACAGCATCAGTGCTTCCATTCTGGAAAAGAAACAGTGTGACATTGGGGAAAGGGAGAGACAGAGGAGGAAGAAGAGTCACAAAATATTAGGGACAAGACTATACCTAAGTTGCTATTACTAAAATTTACTTAAGAGAACATTTTTTTTCCTGGTGGTCTAAGACCATCTAAGACCAACCTGAGGACATATTTAAGGAGATACTCGCTTAAAAGACCTTGGGATAAAACGAAGACTTGAATCTTCACAGTGTTATAGTGAGTTGGAATAAAAACATTTGAAGATGCTTCTTACAAGCTTAGGAGCATCCTTAGATCATTTGCTTTCTGCAGGGACTTTTATAATATTTTTATTTCCAAAACCAATTGCTTTTTGGAGAAGATGTTCATGTTTTCCTTTTGCAAAATGACTCTTTCAGCTGATATTAAACAGAAATAAGCTTGGGAAATGGATTTAAGCAAGTTGGCCTCTCGTTCACCAGAACATCATCTCCAACTCAAAAAGAAGAGAACTGGTGGGTCAAGGAGAAGGATGGGATTGAAAGATATGGAACGGACCCTCCAGAAAAATTGGTACTATGTTCTTTGCTGGATTATATTCTTGTAGTGGGGGCCTATTGGCTTCTTCTTCAGCTTCTTCAGAGCAGATACAATCCATTTGACCTGTTTAGAGGTGGTGGGGATAATATAGCAATAAGATTACTTTAGCAAGACATATGAAGGCATAGAAAAAGAGTTAGAAATAATAGAATAGAGTTAGAAGGCACCTTGGAGATCTTCTAATCCAACCCCCTGCTTAGGCAGAAAACCTTATACCACTTCAGACAAATGGTTCTCTTCTTAAAAACTTTTAGTGTTGAAGCATTCACAGCCTCTGGAGGCAAGTTGTTCCACAGATTAATTGTTCTAACTATCAGGAAATTTCTCCTTAGTTCTAAATTGCTTCTCTCCTTGATTAGTTTCCATCCGTTGCTTCTTGTCCTGCCCTCAGGTGCTTTGGAGAATAGCTTGACTCCCTCTTCTTTGTGGCAGCCCCTGAGATATTGGAACACTGCTATCATGTCACCCCTAGTCCTTCTTGTTATGTCCGCGAAATGATGCCAGGAGTCGGTGACTTCAAAACATGCTCTTTTATTTAAAGTTGGAACTGAACTGGCGCAAAGGAAAAAGCCCGCGGCTTTTATTCCTTTGGCCGCGGCGGCCGCGGCCAATGGCACCACTTTGAATCTCCCGCGATTCGAATGGACCAATCGCGGGAGATTCTCAGCGAGCCAATCGGCGCGGCTCGCCTGACCAATCAGAGAGCCCCGCGCTTTGGCCAATCAAAGCGCGGGGATCTCAAGAATGCTAATTAAAGACAGAACACCCCTCCCCTCTTGGTTCAGTCCTTACATCACGTAGTCACGTAGGTAGGCGGGGCTCCGTCTGAGCCTACTGGACCTGCGCAGCTCAGTCGTAGGTTGGATCCCAGCCGGTTCGGTCGGGATCTCTGCTGCTCCTGATGCCGTCGTGGGAACTGGCTGGTCGGTCGGGCCGGTCCGCTCTCCGTAGCTCCCTCCTGGGCCTCCCGGGTTGGTTGAGCTGCGGGTTTCGCCGCTCCCGCTCGGTCTTTCCGGGTCAGTCGAGCTGGCCTGGCTGTCTCTTCCTGGCGAGGGGTCGTGATGGCTGCTTTCGGTAAGTACGGCTGGTTTATTCTTCTTTGGTTTTGGTCCCCTGGGTATTCCCTCCCCCCTTGGTTTGTGTTGTGGGGGTTGGTTTCGCCTGTTTGTGTGTCGGTGGTCTCTTGGTTGGTAGTCCTCGACCTTAGTTGGTCGATGTGGCGTTTCCACGCTCGTCCATCTGCTGTTTGTAGCCGGTATGAGTGTGGGCCTGTTATTTGTGTGATGACGGCCGGTATCCATAGTGGGTCTCCCGTTAGGTTTCTTGCGTATACGGGGTCGCCGGGTGTGAAGGTTCAGTGTTTGCTGTTTGAGTCTGGGGGCTTCTCCGGGTTATACGTGGGGTGTAACCTGTCGAGTGGGGACCTTAATTTCCTCCCCATTAATAGTTCGGCTGGGCTCTTATTCGTTGTGGTATTTGGGGTGATGTGTTGGGCGAAGAGTAGTTTGTTTATTTTCTCTTGGATCTCCCCGTGGTCTATTTTCCGGATGGTCTTCTTAGTGAATTGGGCCATCCGTTCCGCCCTACCGTTCGCCGCCGGGTGCGCCGGTGCTGTCAGTGTGTGGCGGATGCCCCTTTCCGCTAGGAATTTTTCGAATTCCAGCGAGGTGAATTGGGGCCCGTTGTCGGAAACGACGACATCTGGGAGGCCGTGTGTTGCAAAGAGTTTGCAGAGTTCCTTGATCACAGCCTCCGTGGTTGTCGTCTTCATGTTGCTTACCTCCAGCCAGTTGGAGTAAGCGTCTACTGTTATAAGGAAGGTGTGTCCTTTTGTGGGCCCGGCGAAGTCTATGTGAATCCTAGACCAAGGTCCCCTTAGGGTTTCCCACTCTAGGACGGGTGCTGTGGGTGGGCTTGGCCTAGTTTCCTGGCATCGTTGGCACCTTGCTACCCAGTTCTCAATTTGTTTGTCCATCCCTGGCCACCAAGCGTAACTTCTGGCCAGGGCTTTAGTCCTAACGATGCCAGGGTGCCCCTCGTGTAGCAGTTCCAGAACCTTCCCTTGTAGCTTTTCTGGAATGACCACCCTATTCCCCCATAGTATGCACCCTTTTAATAACGATAGTTCCGTTTGGCGGTTTCGGAATGTTTTGACGGACTCGTCGTTGTCCCTTTCCGGCCACCCTTTCTCTACCCAATGCAACACCCGCGCCAGACGTTTGTCTTTATTAGTCTCTCGGGCAATGTCTGACGTGGTTATGGGCAGGTTGGGTAGAGTCTCTATGCTGAGGGTGGTCGTCGTGGGTGCTGGGTCAGTGTCAGGTTCCGGTAGCGGCGAGCGGCTTAAGGTGTCTGCATGGGAGATCGTCTTACCCCGGTCTGTGTATGAGTCCGTAGTTGTAGGCTGCCAGGAACTCGGACCACCTTGTCATTTGGGGAGACAGAATGTTCGGGGTGGCCCGGTTTCCTGCAAGGATTCCCAGCAGCGGCTTGTGGTCAGTTATGATGGTGAAAGTCCGGCCGTAGAGATACTCGTGGAATAGTTTTACAGTGGCAACGATAGCCAGAGCCTCTTTGTCCAGCTGGCTATAGTTCTGCTCCGGTTTGGTGAGGGTCCTTGAAAAGAACGCGATGGGCGCTTCTTTTCCGTCGGGGAGGGTATGGCTGAGGACAGCGCCAACGCCGAAGGGTGATGCGTCGCATGTGACGGCCAGAGGTAGGGTCTCGTTATATTGTATAAGGAAGGCGTCCGAAGTGAGGAGGTCCTTTGTTCTTTGGAAGGCGGCTTGCTCGCATTTCCCCCAAGTCCAGGTCGCCGCCTTGTCCAGGAGCCTATGCAAGGGCTCCGCCGCCATCGCCTTTTGGGGCAGGAACACATTGTAAAAGTTAAGTAGCCCCAGGAATGCCTGTAGTTCCGTCTTCGACTTGGGTGTGGGGGCTTCTTTGATGGCCTTGATTTTTTTGTTTGTGGGGTGAATGCCGTGACGGTCTAGGAGGTATCCTAGGAATTCTACCCGTTCCGTGCATAGCTGGCATTTCTCCCTCTTGACTTTGAGCCCGGTCTCTTTAAATTTGGTTAGGACCTCCCTTAGGCGACCCTCTAGTTCGGCTTGGTTGGTTGCCGACACTAGGATGTCGTCGAAGTAAGGTACCACCCCCTTGATGCCTTGTAGTAGTCTTTCCATTAGGCTTTGGAATATTCCTGGTGCCACGCTGACTCCGAATTGGAGTCAGTTGCATTTAAATGCCCCCCGGTGGGTGACTATGGTTTGCGCTTCTGCCGTTTGCTCGTCGACTGGCAATTGTTGGTATGCCTGGGCGAGGTCAAGCTTGGCGAAAACCTTGCCCCCTCCCAGTGAGTGCAGTAGGTGTTGCACTACTGGGACGGGGTAGGCGCTTTGTTGTAGCGTGCCATTTAGGGTGGCCTTATAGTCCCCACAGATCCTCACCGATCCATCGGGCTTGATCGGGGTGACTATAGGGGTCTCCCACCAGGCGTGGTCTATGGGCTGTAGGCCCCTTGCTTGACGAGCTTGTCAATTTGCTCGTCTATCTTGGGTTTAAGTGCGAATGGCACCCGCCTTGGTTTCAGGCGTTTTGGGGGGACGTTTGAGTCTAGGTTGAAAGATATAAGGGGCCCTCGGTACTTGCCTAGTTTTCCGTCGAAGACCTCTTGGAATTCCCAGCTGTCGTCGGTGACGTGGTCGACTCCCATGACTGCGATGCCGAGCGGGGCGAACCATTGCAGTCCCAGTAGGCTTGGGCGGTCGCGGTCGACGATTGTCAGGGGAAGTCTTTCGGTGTGCCCTTTGTATGTGATGTTGAAGTGTTTGGTTCCGACTACCGGGATGCGGTTTCCCTGGTAGTCCTTTACAATGAGTCTCTGGCTGTCTAGGTTCCTCCTTTGGAGGGTAGGCACCAAGCGCTTTATTTCATGCCATGCTATCATGGAGAGGTAGGACCCGGAGTCCACCTCCATTTTGCATGGCTGGCCCTCGATGCCTACCTCCACGTGGACCTTCCGGGTGTCATTGGTTATGGCGTGGCCGATGGTGACTGTCTGATGGGTCTCCTCTCTTCGCCGGTTATTGCTGCCTCGCAGGGATTGTCCGTTCCGGTCCCATCTGTTGTCGGAGGGGCGATCTCTGGTCCGGGGTGGTGTGCTCTCTCTCCTCCGGTCGCTCTGGTCCCATCGTGCCGGGCTGCGATTCTTCTTTAGGCGGCAGACACGGGCGATGTGTCCCTTCTTGTCGCAATGCCGGCAGATCGATTCGAAAAACTGGCATTCCGACCTGGAGTGGTCGCCGCTGCAACCAGCACAGTTGGTCCTTGACTTACGACCCTGCCGGTTCCGTGGGTCGCGGCCTGTCTGGAGGCGATGGACGTCCTCCTCATCATCTGAAGTGCCCGATGCCGAGTGGAAGTCACCCTGGTGGGTGGTCGTCTCGGGTTGGGCCTCGGTCGACCTCGCTGGGTTGTTGTTTCCGCTGCGGTCCCCCGTGTTCGGTCTGCGCATGCGGTCGGCAGAAGTTCGGGTTGCTTCGGCGGCTGCGGCTGCGGTGAGGTTGTCTGCTTGGCTGATGTTGCCCTTGGCCATCAGCCGGCTCTGGAGGACGGGGTCCCACAAACCGAGCACGATTCGGTCTCGCAGGGCGTCGTTCAGGTTGTCGAATTCGCACAGCCCCCCTAGGTGCTGTAGCTCGGCGACAAAGTCGCTGAAACTCTCACCCGACCGTTGGTCCCGACGGTAGAATTCGTTGCATCGGATCAGGATGGGTACCTCTGGAGCGTAGTGCCACCGAAGTATTGGCTCGAGGACGTCCCAGTCCATCGCGGTCGCATCGGCGGGTTTGGCAAGTGCCTTGGCCATCTTGAAGACCTCGGTCCCGCAGTGGGTCAGGAAGACGGTGCGCTTCATGGGGCCAGTGGCGTCCTTCAGGTCGCTGCACTCGAGGAACATGTGGAATCGCTCGGAGTACGATTCCCAGTCCTCGGTGGCGGGGGGGTGCGATTTTCGCCATCGTGGTGTTTCGTCTGGCTTCTGTCGGACACGTGGTTCGGTTCAGGGTCTGGATCCCACCTTCGTTGCCAGTGTTGAGTCCGCGAAATGATGCCAGGAATCGGTGACTTCAAAACATGCTCTTTTATTTAAAGTTGGAACCGAACTGGCGCAAAGGAAAAAGCCCGCGGCTTTTATTCCTTTAGCCACGGCGGCCGCGGCCAATGGCACCGCTTTGAATCTCCCGTGATTCGAATGGACCAATCGCGGGAGATTCTCAGCGAGCCAATCGGCGCGGCTCGCCTGACCAATCAGAGAGCCCCGCGTTTTGGCCAATCAAAGCGTGGGGATCTCAAGAATGCTAATTAAGGACAGAACACTTCTTTCCATCAGAGTGGACATGCCCAGTTCCAGCAACCATTCTTTATATGTTTTAGCCACCAGTCCCATAAGTTGATTGGCATATCCATGAAATTGGTGGTTATTTATTCTTTGCTCCCTATTACATCCCTAACATTGCAACCATTCCTTGTATTTATGGCCTACGCAGGTCTGTAAAGCAAAGGAAAGCAGATGCAAGATCATGAACATTGTTTGAGTTTTCTTTAGTGACAGCATTGTGGTGACTAAGCAGGACCTATATGTATATGCAATTTTAGGCACTGCTAATCCATCATTCCAATAGCAAGTTGCCTCATTGACCCCAGAATATCTCCTTTCCTGATCCCACTAACTTGGGATCATGGTTGGTGAAGGATCATAAACATGAGAAGTTGTATCTCAGACAGGGATACTGTTCCATGCTCACCCAATCAAGGTTTGGCAACACATAATGGTATTTAATTATTCCCAACCAAATCATGGATTTGCTTTTACCAGTGCCAACCTGAGATAAAGTCCTCCATGGTGTTAGACTTCCAGAAGAAGAGAGAGGAACCCACCCCACTTTACATGAAGGGGGGCTGTGGGGAGAGAGTTTCTTCCTTTAAATTCCTGGGAGTCTACCTCAATGAAGATCTCACCTGGAAAATCACACAACCCAGGTGGCCAGAAAGGCCCAACAGAGACTCCATTTCCTTGAGGTCTTGCAAAAGAATAAAGTGGAACAATGAACAAATGATGACCTCCTTTTACCAGTCCACAAAAAAAAGCGTCCTCACACATATTGCATTATGGTGTGGAATGCTGGCTGGAGAGCCGCGGATATAAAGACATTACAGAGGGTGGTGAGTACAACACAAAACATCGAGGGCTGTTCCCTGATACCACTAGATGACATCGCTAGGACTTGCTGCCTTGGAAGAGTGAGGAAAATCCTCAGGGATGACTCACATCCCAGTCAGCACTTCTTTGCTCTCCTACTATTAGGAAGGAGATACAGAAGCATAGCCAGCCGCACCAACAGACTGAAGAACAATTTCTACCCATGGGCTGTCAGACTTCTGAATGGAAAATAACTTCATGTCAACATAATATGATAGACTTGCGAGGCGAGCGCATTGTGCAATAAGCTCACATAGGATAATAAGATTGGGTCTGGGTTAGGGACTTCTGTCCTCACTGTGAGTTGTGTTGGGGGGTTGCATGAAAGGAGGCTCAGCCAATCTCATTGTACACATGTTGTACTCTGACAATAAAAGTAATAAGTTAAATATCTACGAGGCCACCTCTGGCCAAATGTTGACTAAAGTTGAGATAACTAAAAATTGTTTTTTCTCCAACCCTTTTCCTCTACATCTTCTATGTATTCCCCTTCCATTGACCTGTTGGTTATGGGGACCATTGTAAACCATAAGGACCACTTGGTCTATCAATGATTTCTTGTTTTCTTACTCTTCTCTTCACAAATGTTGATGTCAACCTCTTTCCATCCTGTAGCCAGGATGAAAACCAATGTTTTTTGCAACATCTTTCTTACTTTGAACAATGTTATAACGGCACCATAACACACACTGAACAGGAAGAAAATGTAGAATATCACGACAGTCGTCCACAATTGCTTTATCTCTTCTTCCTTCTTTGTACTGTAATTGTTCTCGATGGACACAGTTGTCTCTGTGGAATGAGAAAGAGACTTCAGTCTGGGTTTTTTTATCAATGCGAAATATCCAATGTCCATTTCCCCATTAATTAGTGCTTTGTTTTATCATAAGCTTGGGTCATTTACATCCATAAATATGATAGAAAGATAGTGAATCTCTATCCATTAGAGAGGGATGGATGTCCATTAAAGAGTGAAGCATATGTCTACTGTGTGATATATTATTTTTAGTTTTTGGATTTTATTCTGAATTATTAGGCTATGTCTACTTAGTTATTCAATGTATTTCGGTTCTTCCTTGTACACCAAGATAAGAAGGAATTGCTTAGGAGTATATCCTCTTCCCCTGTGGTAGATCTGAATTCTTCTCCATCAATTTATATAACCTGATATTGTGCTATCAAAGCAGGTCTGGAAAAGTCATAAAAGAGTAGTCCTTGATTTACGGCCGGTAGTTTAGCCACCATTCAAAGTCAGAACGGAGCTTCTAAAAGGTATTTATTATCGGTGGTGGGATTCAATTTTTTACAACCTGTTCTGTGTGTGTGGCTTGGTGGACATGGCAGGGGGAGGATACTGTAAAATCTCCAGTGAGAAGTTATATTTTGCAGATCTCTGAACTACTCATAATTTCTGCTACCGGTTCTTCAGAACTGGTGCGAACCTGCTGAATACCACCTCTGCTTATTATCTAATTTAGAACTTGTAGTTGGACCTCTTCTGTGATCACATAAACACATTTTTGGGTGAATGGCAACCAGGCCACATGTACGACCATTTGCAATATCCCACAATCATGTGACCATGATTTTCAGCATTTTTGGGGTTTGTGTGTGTGTGTGTGTGTGTGAGAATCTAGGGTTTATTTCTGGTTTACAGCAAAAAAGGTCCATTGGGGAAAATAGGTTTGCTTAACGACTGCTGCTCTCACAATGAATATTGTAAAAAAAAATAATCATAAAATTGGCTGGCTTAACAACCGCCATGATTTACAACCATAATTTTATGCCCAATTCCAGTTGTAATTTGAGGTCTACATTTTAGAAAGTCCTTGCTTGTCCATAGATCACCAAAGGGGATCATGTGATCCCAGGACACTGCACCTGTCATAAGTATGAACCGTTTTGTCATGCCCCTGGTGCAGACTCTGAGGCAGAGGAGGAACAGCCAAAAGGGAGTGGAAGTATGGCTCTGGAGGTTGTGGAGGAAGCTTGGGAAGGGTAGAGGCCGGCTGGCAGTCAGAGGAGGAACCAGGTCCATCCCCTATCCATCCTAGGGCACGCAGGGAGGAGAGGATAAGGAAGAGACATGGTCTACTCAGGAGGAGAACCTCTTCATGGGCTGCAGCTGTGACAACTGAATAAGAGGATGGACATGTGTACGGGCGAACGCTGGAAACAAAGTGTGGAATTATCTTTAGTTTATGGTTTCTTTCTGAGTTTGGCGTCTTTCCCAATGTGTGTTCTGTTATCTGCGGACATCATCCACCCTTATCTTGCCTGGTTTGTGTTGCTTTTTCCCTCCTTCTCGTAACTGTTTGTGTGGGAGTTTTTTGTTTTCCGTCAAGGATATTTGAAGCTTGGAAGCAAAGTGAAGCAATAAAAGGGGCTTCACCAGGTTTTTGTGACTGTGTTTGTGTTGTATTGCACCCTGGGTCGTCATACAGTTGCCAAACATCTAACTTTTGATCACATGACCATGGGGATGCTGCAACGGTTGCAAGTGTGAAAAACAGTCATACTTTTTTCAGTGCCATTGTAACTTTGTACGGTCACCAAATAAATGGTTGTAAGTCAAGGACTACTTGTACTAGAAGCCTCTTCATTGAATTCAAAATCTGAATGCCAATATTCCAAAAGTATTTGGCCTATGTATTGCAAAGTGTTCACTGTTTGCCATTCTTCTTTTTTCCATGTTTCTTCTGAGTTGCTCCTCAGCTGCTAGAGAGCAGATTCTTACAAAAAATAGGGAGTGTGATTATTTTATGGTGCTTGACAAAATGTTTTTAAATTAGTTTGTGATGTCTGAGAAGTCTTAATGTTTGTTTTCCAAAATCATGGGTGTTGTTTATAATGTGCTTAGAAACCTATTTTGTGGTCTCTTGATTTTGAAGAATAACATTTGAAATGTCAGAAATGTTTGGAGCATTTTCTGATGTTTGTGTAATGTCAGAAAATGCTTATGTACTCTTTGAGTCAATTGGTCTTAATGAGTCTTATTTTATTTTGTTTTTCTTTTTTTCTCTTTATGGACTAATTGTGAGTTTGTTATTATTATTATTTTTGAGTCTTGATTACATGGTTAGAATAGGATCCTCAAGCATCTCCCCCCCATCCAATTTATATTATGAAAATAAAGATCTTGATTAGGCCAAATGTTTCTGTATTGTATATGTTAGTGTTTCTTGAATTAGCTGCTTGGAACAGAAGTCCAGATATCATCAATCCATCAAGTTGGAGAAATCTATTCTCCAAAGCACCAGAAGGCAAGACAAGAAGCAATGGATGAAAACTAATCAAGGACAGAAGCAACCTGGAATTAAGGAGGAATTTCCTAACATTGAGAACAATTAACCAGTGGAACAGCTTGCCTCCAGAAGTTGTGGGTGCCCCAACACTTGAGGTTTTAAAGAAGAGATTGGACAACCATTTATCTGAAATGGTATAAGGCTTCCTGTCTGAGCAGGGGGTTGGACTAGAAGACCTCCAAGGTCCCTTCCAACTCTATTATTCTGTTAGTCTGGTCTAAGTCCAACATGCTACAATATAAGAGAAGTCTATTAAAAATATGACCCTTCCTTCCATTTCTGTTTATTTAAAATTGCACATAAGAAATTATCATATTAAATTGGAATTATGCTCTTCACAAATTATTTTGTAGCTGTGGTTTGTGAGCCATCTTTTGCGGAAACTTTCTTCACCATGCTGTTTCATTTCTTCTCTTAGAGATTCTTAGATGGATTTCTGGATTGAGCAATGAATGCTTTATGCACTATCATGAGGAAAAGATGGTGTATATATCTCACATTGTACCCATTGGACTGGTCAAAACATTCTTTTCCTCCTAACAATTAAGTATAAAAAAAACAGGGGAAAAAAAAAGGCAAGGACAGGATAACCATTTACTTGCTTCCTGAAATTACTATTTAGTTTCTAGCATGTTATGTAGTGTCTTGATGTAGTTTCTGAATGACATAAGGATCTATTCAAGGAGAAACAAAATGGAGGGAGATACTTCAGCTAGGACTGCCTAGCATATTTGGTGTGTATTCTTGCATATTATATGATTCATTGCTATTTCTTGGATTTAGGATTCCTTTGATGGGGCATTCCAGTAAAGGGTTTTCCAAGGCTACACTATTCATCTCTCTATTTCACTTACAAAGATAAATTGACTTAATTCTGTTGCTTTTTCTTTCTTTTATATAGTGCTTTATTGCTGGGTTGTAAGCTGCCTAAGGTTTAGCCAGCCATGATAAGCCCTGCTGGATATAGAAGTTATGAGATCAATTGCAAGGATGTTAGAAAGATTATTCATTACCTCCAAGAACTCCCATTCAGGTCTGATTGGGTGGCACCTGGCTGAAAGATTTAGGATGGAGAGACAATATATGATGAAAGAGAAACTCGATGGGAAATTGTAAATAATTGTAATTCAATGAACTGCACCCAGAAGATTGCAGCCCATGTAGAAAGGAAAAAGGTCTTCTTTGCACAAGCAATTGGAAATAAGTGTGGAAGTTCAAGAATTTTGATGGGATCAAATCTCCAGACAAGAATGAAATTGTGGGGGAACTCTGAGAAGTGGTATGAATACATGGACCCAAGACCTTTGTTCTCAAATTGATGTTGATACGGGGAAAAATAAAACCCCTTTTTCCCCAGCATCAACCTTAAGTCTTTGTTCTAACATCCAGAGAAATTAGCCATTTCCCTCTTCATTCCAGAACTCATCCCTCAATGTTGCTCAGTCCCCAATTTGTTGAAAAAAAAAATGGGCATAACCCAAGAGACCTGTGAGTTGGTTTGCTTTTATTTAGCCAGCAGCCAAATACATAAGTGTGTAAACTATTTACAAGGATTTGGATCCAACACCGTGAGAGACAAATCTAGGAGGACAACACATGTTTGAGTCTTCAACGTTTACCTGAAGTTTTCTTTATGCTCTCCGGCATGAACTTCATTTCAAGGGCTTCATGGATGACCATACAGCTATATTGTTCCCCTGCTTCCCAAGATGATTCAGAGATTGTGAGTTTGCTATACATGAAGTAGGAATTGCCTGTCTTTTCCTTCACAGCTGGGGTGTTGACATAGTCATCTTCTGAAATGCTATTGCCATTCTTTAGCCACTGGACATTTATATCCTCTGGATAAAAGCCTTGAACAAAGCAGGTGAGGATAAATGAATTGCCAGGGATGAGAGGGTAGATATGGATGATGGGTGCCTTGCTCTTTTCTTTGTGAACATGGAAAGAAAAAAAAAGATGATGTCACATATTTCATTTAGGATAAAGTAATGGAACTGGGTTCCCATGTATGAAGTCATGATTTATTGTAGATTGCCAGGCTCTGAGGACTGGTTTACTTGTGAGATTGACAGATTAGCTACTGTCACTTACACAGAATTGACCTTGAGTTTATGTAGCATTGAAAATCCAAAATAGAACTTAAAGTGGTAGAAGAAGCCCAGGCAATATGAGGAATTAATATTAGGAAGATCGGACATGGAAATCCTCTAAAGAGCTGAACTTCAAAACCCCACTTGGGTACATCATTTCACCTAGTCCGTCTCGCTTTTGGTCAGTGATGTGCCTGTTATATCAGCAGTGCTTATGCTTGGAAGATTATTCCATCAAATGCTCTATAAGGATTTCCCCTTAGGCTTCCCCTATGATCCTTCAGTGCATCAAGAGGAAATCAAAGTCTATGCTGGGGACATTTCACATTGGGGATGGGATCATAGAGATTCTGTATCTCACTTTGTTCTAACTGCTGGCTTGGATTGGATCCAGGACATAAATAGTCCTGAATTCTCTAACAGTGTCATGGGCTCCTAGCAGTGCCAAGATTCTATATTATGGCTGTGCAGAAGCAAGGGATGCCATATCAGTGGCCCCAGGTGCCATGATATTAAGGGAGAGAACAAATGAAAGCTCCATGACTGGAGACTATTCACGTCAACTAAACATTCTGTTCTATATCTCCAGCCTTGTGAATTGCAAATGTTCTCATTTGTGCTTGGAGAGCCACTTTGCTTCCTCCTTACCTCTCTTCTTGGAAATTGTCTTCACGATGGGACCAGGCAAACCTGGATATTCCACCGAACAGGTGAAAGTCTCTCCTGATTCCCAGTCATGGGCAGAAACAGGGAGGTAGCTGACAGCAGTGAAGGTCCCATTGTTTTCCTCGTTCACCACCACCAATTCTGCATGTGCGGCAACTTCCTTCTCGCGTGACCAGTTTATTTTCAACCCCTCTTCCTGTTGTAGATTGACAACCAAGCAAGCAATCCTGGCATTCATGTTGATGTACAAATCCTTTGGTTGGGGGGGCAGAAGGTAGGTGGCAACCCCAGAGGAGAACTGACTGGTGGCATCTATGGATACAGAATTCATGTCAGTGCTTACATCCCCCTCCCTTCTCCTTTAGTCCCTTACTCTAATTTGTTCTCTTTCTAAATCAGCTCTTGAGCTTCTGCAAGTAAAATGTTGCCTGTTTTTACTTGTGAATTGTCAAGTGTATGTCCTATTATCTGGACCCAATTGACTATGGCTTAGTATTTCTCCCTTTCCAAAGACTTGACATTACACTAAACCTAAAGCAAAGATCCCTCAGAATCATCTTTTAAAAGAAGAAAGCATATTATTAGTAAAAAAATGTAGACTTCAATATCTATAAGCAAGTAACTGGAACAAGGACAAGCCAAAAGGAACTGTTGTCTACTTGGACTAGTATTTTATGGTGAATATCTGTAGCTTGGGTGCAGGATGAGGGTAAAAGTTTGTTCTTCAAGCTTGTGGGTTGGTTTCCAAATGTTTGACCCCGCCCAATCAACTCGTGTAACTGGCCCCACCAGTTCACCTTCCAATGACCCTGACCTGATCACAAGAGCCATCATAAGATTCGCTAATGACTCACAGCTGACCCTCACTTGACACACCCATACACCTGAAGCCCTTATAAACAGAAGAACAATGACATCCCCTAAACCCCATTGAAGATGTTACCTGGCCTGGTAATGAAATGTTCAGAAACCAAACCACAAGCTTGGAAAACAAATCTCTTCCCTCCAATAATATGTCTCATAAGATGTTGTCCCATGGTCTGGTTGTTCTACCTTCCCTCTTATAGTGAAATCATATGGGATACTATGGGTAGTATTCCATATGTTGGTCTATCATAATTATGAAATTTTCCTCTTTTGAACATATGAATCTTGCTTCATCTATGCTGTGCCCAAAAAATTGCAATAGGGATTTTTTTGAATACCTAAATATTAGCTAGCAATGAAATTTGTTATGTTGATGAAGTTTATTTGGAAATGGTATGGATTTCACTATAAGAGGGAAGGTCTCATAAAAGGATTAGCTATCCTCCACCTGGATGTTTGATTCTTTGTCCTTTCCCCATTATACAAACCATAGCCTGCATTTCATCATGAATATGAAGGACCTAAAACTACTCATTTCAAAAGATCTAAGCCCCAGAGCTCACTGTAACAGCATTGCCAAAAAGGCATTAACAGTTGTTAACCTATTTTTGCGAAGCTTCTTCTCTGGTAACATTGAACTGCAAACCAGGGCATACAAAATCTTCACCAGACCAATTCTCAGATGCAGCCTGGAATCCACACTGTGTAACAGACATTAATACAATTGAGCAAGTCCAGAGGTATTTCATGAGAAGAGGACTCCACTCCTCTGCTCACAATGCTACCAGGCTGGAAATTTTGGACCTGGACAACCTAGAACTATGCTGCCTATAGTCTGATCTAAGCTTAGTACACCAAATTGTCTGCTATAATGTTCTACCTGTCAATGATTACTTCAGCTTCATTCACAATAACACATGGGCAAACAATAGATACAAACTCAAATTAAACAGCTCCAAACTTGATTGCAGAAAACACGACTTCAGCAACTTGCTACATCCTCAAACCCCCAAAACTTGAACCTTAAATTGACTATCGTGGGCCTCACTCCTTTCCTAAGAGGTCTGTAAGGGGGCGTACATAAGCGTACCACCGTCCCTGTTCTATTGTTCCCATTTATTCGTACTCATTTATTATGTATATACTTATAGCTGTTTATACTTATGTTTATATGTTATGTTCATACTTATACTTGTTTTTCTCATACATGTTTGGCAAACTAAAGTAAATAAATAAATGATTACCTTCACATTTCCTAGCTCTGCTTTTTGTCCTTGTTTGGGATGCTTCGTGGGTTACCTGGCAGTAGTAAGTATTTCCTTGCAACCAATCTGCTTGGGTGATGTTGACAACACTGTTGGTACTGAAAGTGTACTTGTTTGCATCACGCCTGGGAGGTTCAGTGTAGGAAGCCAATAATCCAGAGTGGCTGCCTATCAGCCAATCAACTTTAATCTCTTTGGGGTAGAAACCCTGAATGAAGCACACCAGTGCTATGTTTCCATCTCTGCCTTTTGGATTGCAAGAAGAATGGAGCAGATGGATTTCAGGAGCTACCGGTTCCTGGGTTTCACATCCTGTGGGCATTAAGAGTGACTTTTAGTGTTCAAGGATGACCTACCTGTTATTGCTTGAAGTCTCTTTCGATTTAGATGACCTTCTTAGAAATATTGAACAACAACAACAACAAAAAGACCAATGAAAGACTGATTGCATTGATTAGCAGACTCTAAAATAAAACAGTCCTTAATTAATAATGTGGGATGCATTGGCTCAGGGGCTAAGATGCTGAGCTCGCTGAACAGAAAGGTTGGCAGATCGGTGGTTCGAATCCCCAGCGCCGTGTAAAGGAGTAAAACTCCTGTGACTTGTCCCAGTTTCTGCCAACCTAGCAGTTTGAAAGCATGTAAAATGCAAGTAGAAAAATAGGGACCACTTTGATGTGAAGGGAACAGTGTTCCGTGCTCCTTTGGCATTTAGTCATGCTGGCCACATCACCACAGAGATGTCTTTGGATAGCGCTGACTCTTCAGTTTTGTAACAGAGATGAGCACCATCAGTTAGAGCTGGAAACAACTAGCACAAAGCAAGGGGAAACTTTACCTTTAATTAATATTAATATTTAATTAATTATTATTAATATTTAATTAATTATTATTAATACTTTTAATTATTATTAATATTTAATTAATATTAATAAATATAGACCACTCACATCTTGGAAATAGATTGTTTCAACTTCTACCCCCAAAACAACACTATAGGGCACTGCACACCAGAACAACTAAATACAAGAACAGTTTTCCCCCCCGAATGCCATCACTCTGCTAAACAACTAATTCCCACAACAGTGTCAAACTATTTCTCATCCTTGTGTGTCCAATCACACTTGGCCAATAAAGAATTCTATTCTATTCTATTCTATTCTATTCTATTCTATTCTATTCTATTCTATTCTATTCTATTCTATTCTATTCTATTTTGATTCACCTATTCTTGTTCTATTTGCCCTTTGGCTTAATGATCCTATGGTTTAAAGTGATAGAGCAGTGGTTAGAGTGTAGTTCTGCAAGCTACTTCTGCTGCCTGCTGGCTGCCTACAATTTGGCAGTTTGAATCTCAGCAGACTCAAGGTTGTTTCAGCCTTCCATTCTTCCCAGGTGGATAAAATGATGACCTAAATTGTTGGGGGCAATATTCTGACTCTGTAAACCGCTTAGAGAGGCCTGTAGAGCACTGTAAAGTGGCATATAAGTCTAAGCACAAAAAATTTCTGCTACTGGTTCTTCAGAACTTGTCAGAACCTGCTGATTTTAATAGATGTGAAAAATACTGTCCCTTCATCATTAAAATTCCAATGGCTTAATTGGATTTTCCCTTCTTCAGATAGGGAACGTTCCAAATCTTTTCTCTTCACACCAATCACCTGATTCTTGCAAATCACACTGGAAATATCCCATTTTGAACTATTTTTTTTTTCTACTGTAGGACTTTTGGTCCCAAATAGAAATCTTATATTATCCTGAATACTGTGTCTCTCCCCTGCCCCCTGATTGTCATACTTAGGGATTGATTTTGTCTTTGACTAATCAACTGCCCTTGGAAAGGAAAAAAAGATAAGAGCAATTTTGCCAGACTCACGCTCAATGTTTTTGTTAATTCTGGTGTTGGTGGCAGCATGCTCCACGTTGCAGTGGAATGATTCAGATTCCCACTGGCTGATAGGGATGGTGAGCAGGCTGGTGTGAGTATACTGGCCAGATGAATGAACAACTGGAGGGAAGTGTTGGATTCCACTAGTGATGGCACCTGAATTCCATTGCACTGTGGCTGGTTCAGGAAAGTAGCTTTTGACGAGACAACCAATGCTAACATTGGAGTCTGTGGAAGTTGCCCCAGTCACTTGGGTTTCATCATTAGAACTCAATGGGAACACAGTGGGGGCTTTGGGAGTTTCTGTAGGGAAAGATAAAGACAAGATGATGAAAATGGGGTAGATATACCCTCTAATGGACCTGGGAGCTTCTAGAAAATTATTCTACCCCAGTGTTTTTCACACTTGGCAACTTTTAGATAGGTGGATTTCAACTCCTAGAATTCTCCATTGGCTGGAAAATTCTGGAAGTTTGTCCAAACATCTTAAGGGTGCCAAGTTTGACAACCACTGCTCCATACTACTCATGTAAGTTTATGGAGAGAGAATTTGCGAGAAACAGTGGTCCTGCCATTCCGATTGGATTCTCCAAATAGATTTCATTAGGGAGATAAATGTAGAATAGCACTCTGGTGCCATTGGATAGTTCCACCATCTGGAATCACCTGAAATACAAAATTTAATTAGTGCATGGAAGACAACTCAAGCATATTTTTACATTATGAAGTGTAGAATTTTCTTTTAAGTAAAGCAAAATTGAGGTTATTCATTTGCTGAAATTTGCAATATATCCACACCCTTTTTTCTCCTTAAGCCCTTTGTTTCAGAACTTGGAATGCTAATGCAGGTTGTCCTCAATTTAACACAATTTCACAAAAGAATTTAAAGCCTCTTCCATGTGAAGGGAAAATGGGTTTTGAATTGAAGCTTCCTTTATTTTCTCCCAAAGGTACTTTTTCAAGAGGGAACTGGACCTTCTGGTTTTTTTTGGAAGACATTTTGCTTCTCATCCCAGAAGCTTCTTTAGCTCTAGATGAGAAGTTTAATGTCTTCCAAGAAAAACCAGAGAGTCCAGTTGCCTCTTAAAAAAAGCTCCTTTGGGACAACCATGACCTGAATAAATGAGAACCTCCATAGACACTTCTCTATTTTATTTTATTAAACCAATTTATCACCCATCTTATAGGCGACTCCCCTACCAACAAACACTATCCAAACCTTATTCTTTCAGTTAAGAAGGTCAACTCAATCTCATTTCTACTGATGGACAAAACAGATCCCATTGGAGGAAAATCCTATAATGTCTCAGTCTGAACATTTCATTTCAAAGGCTGAACATTTCATTTTCAGTGACATGCATGCCTTTGAATGCAATTTAGCAGTCAATCTCCAGAAAGAGAAAAACTTTGGGGAAGAGATAACAGCAAAGTCTATTAAAGGGAAAGAAGCACATAATAACAAGCTGATAAAAATCTATGGCACAAAACAGAAATTCACTTTGGCTTAGACACATCACAGATCAAGACACAGAGCACCAATATGAAAGATGATTTCTTAGAAGAAGGAAAGGAAAGAAAAAGAGCCAAGTACCTCTCCACCAGCAGTCAGCATCCAAATGAGTATGGATTAACTCCAAGATTAACATCAGACCAACAATCAAATAAACAACATCCCAATCAAGGAACTGCTACACAAGCTAACGGTAAACAGCCCAACCAAAAAACCCCATCAAGATGACTAGAATATAAACTGAGAGCATATCCCACTCCATATACACTGATGATGTTACCTAATTGGGTAATGAAATGTCTGCAAGAAATCAACCAAGCCCAGAAACCACCAAGGACCCCTCATAGGACAAGAAAACCCACTCAGTCAATGTATCTCAAAATACATTCCCATCTTCAAAACCTAAGTGTTACTTCCTCTTATTCAGCTCCATTTTTGACTATTGTAGCCCTGCATGGTTTAAGTAAAGAAGCAAGAAAGTTGCGATGGAAAAAAATAGAGCACGGATCACACTGTGTGCAAAACATCTGCAGTATTGTGGGAGTTAAGGATTTGACTTTTAGCTAGGATTCAGTTGTTCTGATGGGTAAAATTTCCCCTTTGGTTTTAACTCCTTGGTACAATCCAGTCCCTAATCTACAGGACCCAGATCTAGAATCTGAGCTGTCCCAGTAAAAATAGCACTAGGCTAACCTTATGTGTTAGGTCCTTTATATCTCCTCAGCCTCTTTCGTGCTTTTTTACAAACTTCCATTGTTAAACATGGAGGAACTAAGGTTGCTAATCACTTTTGCTAACCATCCATACCTCTCTACAGGCCTTAGCAAGCCATCTATCAGTAGGACAAGAAACAAGGGATGGAAACCTATCAAGGAGAGAAGCAACATAGAATTAAGGAGAAAGCTCCTAACAGAGGGGACAATTATCCAATGGAACAGCTTGCCTCCAGACATTGTGGGTTCTTCATCACTGGAGGTTTTTAAGAAGAGACTGGAGAGCCACTTGTCTGAAATTGTATAGGGTCTCCTGCCAGGGCTGGGGCTGGACTACAAGATCTCCAAGGTCCCTTCCAGCTCTATCATCCTATGAATGTCCCTCTTTGAATAGCTGTTGCCTACTGACCTTCTTGCTGCTACCGGCAAAGGAGCAAGTTGAATTATGATTTATTTCTTATTTAAGTGGCAATCCTAAATAAAACCAAGACGCGCCTTGCTTCCACCTTCTTGAACCCAATTAATCATCTGGGGGATTAGAGATTGCCTAAATCAGGCATGTCCAAAGTCTGACCCGGGGCCAATTGTAGCCTGTTTCAAATTTTGAGCAGCCCGCAGACTCTTCTCCCCACCGGCTCAGCCTGTCACTCATCACTGCCAGCTGGCATTTAATGTTAATGGTTCAAAGAATGTCAGGCTGAATAGTCGGTCCCCACACATTTTCACCTCACCAAATCTGGCCCTACTTGCAAAAAGTTTGGACACCTCTGGCCTAAATGAAGTCTTGCCCTGGGGTTTCTTCTGCACCTAGGTGGTGCCCAAAACCTTCCCAGCCAACCATCATTCTGATAACCAGCATCCTTGCAACCAATCCCACTCCATTAATTTTCCACCTGAAATCTGACTGGGCTCATGCTTTCTCCTTTCCTGTAGTTTCACTGCAGCCCAACATTATTTTGGGAGGACAGAAACATTCAGCAGCAGTCCTGAAATTCCTCCAGCTCACCTGAGCAGAACCATCTTTGAGGAACAGCAAGGCACACCTGGGAATCAAAACCTTTCTGCTGGAAGCTTTTCTCATCATGAATGAATCCTAAATTTAGCAAAGGATGGGTTTTTAAAGGCATTTCCTTTAGAATCTCCCAGATGTGAGTGGGCACTGAATGTTCATTTAAGTTGCCTCTTTGCTCTTCACTAGCTTGTTTGAACCTAAAATACCCATAAAAGAACCAAAAAACTTACAGATGTGGCAGGGCACATAGCAGGTAACCAATTAGTTTCCTTCTCCTTACCAACTGATCTGAAGTGAGCAGCAAGCTTCCTTATCGACTCAACTCAGAAGTGGAGAATTTTTGGAGTGAGCTTTAGGCTGGAACCTAATTCCAAAAATTCTTTTCAATCTTTTCCTAACTGAAATGGCAGGCTTGGCAATGGGGTAATATTCTTACTCCTTGCTACTTTCTCTAAACCCTAGCATTAATCAGAAAGCTCGTAGCTGGGCTCCTGGCTGAGTGTATAAACCCATATAGCCCGTTTCTACTCACTAGCTTGATTAAATTTTGAATACAGCTAGGATAGCAAATGGTACAGTGAAGGATCCAATATGGAATGGGTTTTCTTTTTCCTAACACTCAAGCCCAAAGTAACAGATCTCCCAGCTGAGTTACCCCAAGACACCCATACCCTAGAATTCAAATTTGACTTGGAGAACTACTCAAGTTTTCAAGCTTGGAGTAGAACTACTCAAGCTTGGAGTAGTTGTTGAGTTACTTCATCCTAGCCCTCAGCTGAAGCTACCAAATCTCTCCTTTGATTTTCACTAGCAGAACCTCCCAGATAAGCTACTCCAAGGCACCCATATCCTAGAATTCAAATTTAGGATCAAGAACTACCAGTTGAGGTAATGAAAGCTTGGAGCAGATGTTGAGTTAATTCATCCTAACTCTCAGCTGAGGCTATCAATTCTCTCCTTTGATTTTCACTAGCAGAACCTGGAGTTGTTTGCTATGGTCTAATCTTCCCAATCAAATATCAGAACTGTGGGGTTATTAAGGTGATCCTACTGCTGCACCTTCAGCTTGTCTCCTCCTGCACATTGTGTGCTAAAATATATTTCAGTTGAGTTTGGTGGAGGCTTCAGCTCCAGGATCTTCCAATTAATAGAATAGGGTAGAATAAGAATTAGAATTAGAAGAGAAGAGAGTTAGAAGAGAAGGAGAAGAAAATAACAAGAGTTGGAAGTCTTCTAGTCCAAATCCTGCTCAAGCAGGAGATCCTACACCTTTTGAGACAAATGGTTGTCCAATCTCTTCTTAAAAACTTCTAGTATTGGAGCACTCACAACTTCTGGAATCAAGTTATTTCACCAATTAATTGTTCTAACTGTCAGGAAATTTCTCCTTAGTTCTAGGTTGCTTCTTTCCTTGATTAGTTTGATTGAATAATATAGGAGATTATAAATGAATCTCCTAACCTGAGATAGAGTATCTGCCAACCCAACTGAAGTTAGACTATAATCTGGAACACGAAGACTTCTGGTAGTAACTACAAATTGCCCAGTTTCCAATTGCGAGGCTCACCTAAAATCTAAAGGATTGGGGTGGAATGCAACTACCTGATAAATTGTTCTAAGCCTGATGGACCAAGAATTTTCAGTCTGCTGGTTCTTTCATTGGTGAGATAGGTGGAAGACCAAGTTTTACAATTCAGCAACTGTATGGAAATGTGGACCCCAAGTCCTCTTAATTTTCTATATTTTCATCTTCCAAAGCCCCAGATTTTGATAAATATTGTACTTACCAAGCCAAGTGCCAGCCTTGGTTCAGTGTCAATCTATAATCTGTCTCAGAACTTTCCCCTTACTTTGTTCTTAAAAGAGTGTTTCCCCAAAATATTTTATTTTCCAGCTAGTCATGTTCTTTGAGCTAGCATGAAGGTGTGAACAGAAAACAACAACCAAGAGGTCTGTGAGTCCAAGAGATATATTTGGGATCCAAAAGGTGTCATCATAAAAGCAATAAAGAAGCATTAACCACAAAGAACTTCCCCATTTGCTGGCTTTGGTTGTTTATTTTCAAAGTCCAAAAGTTTCATCGCTAGGCAAGGCAAAGCTGTCGAAGTCAACCTGAACAAAAAATGCTAATCTAGGAGATAAGGCTGATCCAGGGAAAAGAAGGATTGGGTGGTGGTGGTGGAGACATGGTAGCATATTCCAGTATTTGTGGGGCTGCCACAAAAAAGAGAGGGTCAACTTATTTTCCAAAGCACCAGAAAGCAGGACAAGAAACGAGGGACATAAACTAATCAAGGAAAGAAGCAATCCGGACTTGAGAAACTAACTAACGGTGAAGACAATTAACCAATGGAACAGCTTGCCACGAGAAGTTGTGGGTCCTCCATCATTGGACATTTTAAAGAAGAGATTGGACAACCACCTATCTGACACATTATAGGGTTTCCTGCTTGAATAGGGGGTTGGACTAGAAAACTTCCAAGATCCATTCCAGCTCTATTCTGATGGATCCTGATTGATTCACATCCCACCAGGCCCCCAAATCTCTTCCTCACTTACATTTCAAATAACTATGGATCACAATTTGGGCCAGGTCACGTTTTTGTAAGTCATAATTGCTGCCTCCTTGGAGTGGCCATCATTTTCAGCACTTTTGCAACACCTTAATATGGTATGTACAGTGCTAGAGCTGTGAAGACCATGTTACCAAAGCAAAATGAAACAGTTTGTCCATAGTGGCCTCATGGAAATAGTTGTTATTTTGTTCCACCCATATGAATGTTCCAAAATGGTGGCTGCTTCTGGGTTTCTATCTTAACTCATGTCTACTAAGCCTAACATCTATAGATGAAGATGGTAATGATGATGATGATGAAGTTGATGATGACCTTCTCAACCTTCCCCAACCCAATGTCCTTCAGAACATCAGGGCTGAAACTGATGGAGATCCACAGCAAATATTACCATGCTTAGCTGAAGATATTGGGCAGGTGGATTGGAGGCACCAGAGTTGGTGGTAGACTATCCTTGAACTGCAAAGGACATTGGGAAGGCAGACATGAGTTTGGGTACAATTGGCAAATGAGCTAGATGATCCATCCTTTCAATATCTCTCAGCATAGTTGCCATGTGCTCATTTCCTTCTGTCCTCAGGCTCTCTGAAGCCACTATGGTCCTCTAGTCTTGATACCCTCTTCAGGTCTTCTTTTGCAGGCTGCTGGTTACCCATATTGACATTGCAAGGAGAAGAAAGTTGATGCTTCTGCCTCATCCAAGAATGGAGCAATCCAAAGGGTTCAAGAGATTTGATGCTATTGTTGTGAGCAGTGTGTAGAGAAAAAGAACCATGAGAGAAAGGACCTTGTACTCCAATTTTCTGGAGCCCAGTGGACCTAGGTATATAGTGGATCTTTGTGTCTCATAAATGACATCATTATATTATTCCTTCAAAGTAAATTGCATGACATTAGTAGCTCCTTTGCACCTCACACACTTGTATTTTATTTCAGTTTCTCTTTGTTATTTTCTAGAAAATACAATGAAGATGACAAAAATATAGAATATGAAATACAACAGTGCTTCCAGTCTGGAATCCGACAACAGTGACTTTGGGGAAAGGCAGTGATAGGAGCAATAAGATACAGATATAGATTAACAAAGTTGGAAGGGACCTTGTAGGTCATCTAGTTCAAACCCCCACCCAAGCAGAAGACCCTACACTATTTCAGACAAATGGCAGTCTAGTCTCTTCTTGAAAGCTCTTTATTATTTTCTAGCAAATACAATGAAGATGACAAAAATATAGAATATGAAGAATAGCAGCAGTGCTTCCAATCTGGAATCCAATCACAGTAACATTTGGGAAAGGCAGCAATAGGAACAATAAGAGTCACAAAATATCAGGGGACAAGGCTGTATCTATGTTACTATTAATAAAATATAAAGAAATCACACATTCTTTCTATTGGCTGATCTAAGACCATTGGAGAGGCTGAGGATATATTAAGGGTGATAGCCACAGAGATTAAAAGACTTTGGGATAAAAGGAAGACTTAAATCTCCACCTTGGGCTGGGGAGTTGGAATCAGGAACAGTTTGAGAAGCTTGTTAGAAGTTTATCTGCTTTTTGCAGGAACTGTGGTAATACTTTAATCTGAAAAGATGGTTGTTTTTGGGAGATGATGTTTGTGTTTTCCTTTTTGCAAGATGACTCTATAAAGTTCAGCTGATATTAAGCAGAAATAAGCTTGGGAAATGGATTCAAGCAAAGTAGCCTCTCCTCCATCAGAACATCATCTACAACTCAAAAAGAAGAGAACTGGTGGGTCACTTCAGAAATGGATACTATGTTCTTTGCTGGATTATATTCTTGTAGTGGGGCCTATGGACTTCTTCAGCTTCTTCAGAGCAGATGCAATCCATTTGGCTTTCTCACAGTTTAGAGAAGGTGGGAATAATGAAATAATAAAGCTATATTAGCAAACATAAGTCATATGAAGGTATAGAAAAAGAGTTGATAGGCATTTTCATGAAGTTGGTGATTGTGTATTCTTTTCTTTCCTATTACATCTCTACCCTTTCAACAATTCCTTGTAATTATGACCTTTGCAGGTCTATGAAGCAAAGGAAAGCTGAAGTAAGAATGGGTTAGCATGCAGTTGGGGTTTCTCTTAGTGACAACTTTGTGATGTCTATCTGCATCTACAGCAGGGGTGTCAAACTCATGGCTTGTGGCCTGGATGCATCACACATTGGCCACGCCAACACCATTTTAGTGAAGGGGGAAAGTTGTGCTACATCATGTGATGACAATATGACACCACGAGTTTGATACCCCTGATCTATAGCAAGTCTCATCATTGGCCCCAGAATATCACAGATGACCATTGTTATCCTCTTGCACTAACTTAGTTTAATGGTTGGTGAAGGGCCATAAATTTGTGAACGTATATGTCACAAATGACAGGGCAACTGCCCCATGCTCAGCTAAACATGTTTTGATAATAGTTGTGTTCAGTGATTCACAATCAAGTCAGATAACAGATAACAGATAATCACAGTTGGAAGGGACCTTGTAGGTTATCTAGTCCAATCCCTCACCCAAATGGGAGACCCTACACCATTTCTGACAAATGGTGGTCCAATCTCTTCTTGAAAGTCTCAAATGATGACATTCCCACAACTTCCAAGGGCAAGCTGTTCCATTGGCTGATTGTCCTTGCTGTCAGAAAGTTTCTCCTTATTTCCAGATTAAAGCTCTCCTTGTTCAGTTTCCATCCATTATTCATTGTCTGGCCTTTGGGTACTTTAGAAAATAGCTTGACCATTTCCTCTCTGTGGCAGACTCTCAAATATTGGAACATTGCTGTCATATCTCCCCTGGTCCTTCTCTTCAGTAGACTAGCCATGTCCAGTTCCTGTAACTGTTCTTCATATGTTTTAATCTCCAATCCCCTAATCATCTTGGTTGCTCTTCTCTGTACTTTTTCAAGAGTCTCAACATCCTTTTTATAGTTGTGATGACCCAAGGCATGAAACAAAAATAACCAAGTCACAAAAATAGAAGAAAGTCCCTTTAATGCCTCCAACTTGGCCCCAGTGTCCAATTATCCTTGGCTGGATATCAAAATCTTAAAGAAAACAATTTATGGAGGGAGTAAATGCAGTCTACACCCCAAAGTCAAGTTAATTCAAAATAAAAAACCCAACACACCACGGAATTACTACACCAGGCAATGATGATTAATTGCAGACTTCTATAAATAATGCAGCAACCACAATTGGGAGGAAGCCAAAACACAGATAAATTCTGACAAGAATGCATGCTTTGCTTCCAGCACTTTGGCATGCACAGTTTGTTCTTTTAACCAGTCCTCCCAGCTGTAGCACATGAAGGGAATCAGGGCCCCTTCCTCCCCTGTAGACCTTGCCATTCATGTTCTCCTTTATCTCCCTTATCTGTTTCTCTTTGTGTGCCCTAGGATGAAGAGAGATGGCCCTGGGTCTTCCTCTGAATACTCATCTGGTCTGTGCCCTTCCCCAGTTTCCTCCATAACCACTGGAGCCACACTCCCACTCCCTGTCAGCTGTTCCACATCTCCCTCGGAGTGAGACTCCAACAGGCGCATGACAATAGTGTGGTGACCAAAACTGGATGCAGTACTCTAGGTGTGGTCTTAATAAGGCTTTATAGAGTGGTATTAATACCTCCCTTGATCTGGATTATATCTCTCTGTTAATGCAATTTAGGATTGAATTAGCTTTTTGGGCTGCTGTTGCACACTGTCTCATATTTAGCTGGTTGTCTACTAAGACTCCAAGATTCCTCTCACAGTTACTGCTATTAAGCTTAGTTTCACTCAATCTATATGTATACTTTTGGTTTTTCTTGCCTAAGTGTAGGACTTTACTTTTCTCTACATTGAATCTCATTTTGTTAGTTACAGCCCAGTGTTCTAGTCTGTCAAGATCCATCTAGATCTTGAGCCTATCTTCTTGGGTGTTAGCAATTTCTGCCAGCTTAGTATCACCTGCAAATTTGTTAAGTTCCCCTTCTATTCCCTCATCTAAGTCGTTCTGGGCCTCGTGGCACCCACTGCTTACTTCCCTTCATGTAGACTTAGACCCATTAAGGACTACTTGTTGAGTACAGTTTGTCAGCCAGTTGCAAAAGCATCTGGTGATGGTACTATCTATCTCACTTTTTTCTAGCTTACCAAGAAGTAGGTTGTGGTCTACTTTGTCGAATGCCATGCTGAAATCTCAGAATATTATAATATACCAGTATTTCGCTGGTCTACTATTTTTTTTTATTTTATTTTTTTATTTGGTTTGTCAATTGCTTACAAGATAATAGGTATAAGTAAAAACATAGTTATGAATACATGGATACATATAATACATACATATACTGTTGACAGATACAGAATTTGATAGGATGCTCCCAATTTTGCCATTTGTTGTCTTTTTGACAGGAATACTTCTATCCAATTATGCAGATGTCCAGAGATACCATAAGATTTTAGTTTTAGGGAAGGCGGAGCTTCGTTTCAGCGATACAGCTGCAATCTCGGGGCTCTGAGATCGCAGCCGATATTTTCACCCCTGGTCGGTCCCAACGGACCTAAACCGTCCCGTAGAGACGGGGATTGTGAAGGGCACTGTCCCAGGATCCCAGAGATATCACAAAATCTCTGGTTTGATCTGGGAGAAGCCCTTTTGCTGGCAGCGGAGAGGCAGCCTCCATAGCTGCTGAAGTCGGGACAGCTCCGGAAAGAAAGTGGCTGGAAAAAAGGTGTGTCAGCTGGGTGAGGAACTTCTTTTGTGTTGTAAATTTGCTGAGATTTGAAAGGGCATCCTGAATAGAGAAGAAACCTGTGAGATTTTTTTTTGACCAAAACTGTTTGAGCGGCGTTTTTTAAAGTGATATCAAATTGAGGCTTGGATTTTTTTTCCTTTTTCTTACTTTTTTTTGGGACTTTAGTGTGACTTTGTAGGTAACTGGATTGAATTTTCTCTTATATATATTTTTATGCTCCTTTTGATTTTTTAATTTTCTTTTAGGATAGAGGCTCCCTTTGGCTATTTTTTTTTGGTATACATTATTCCTTTTTTCTGGCTGGGGGGGAAGAGCATTAAGAAACTTTGCAACACTGCCAAATAGAGGCTTGAAAATATTTTATTTGAATTGGAGAGAATTGTAAGAAGACTCCTTCTCAAGGACATTTTAATGTGATAAGATAGATAAGATAGAGGGAGAGCACAGCAAAATATTATTACAGGTTTTTTCCTGGACTCTTATCAATATTTCAACACTTGAGGCTTGGTTTTAAAGCTGTTGGAGAAGAGAGTCATAATAAGAGCCTTGGATAAATAAATAAAGTGCAGTGTGCTTATATACATATATATATATATATATATATATATATATATATATATATATATATATATATATATATATATATATATATATATATATATATGGATCTTTGGTTATTCGGGTTTTCTCCCGCGTAAGATTGGAAGTATCTAGGCAACGTTTCGATGAAGTCTCATTCATCATCTTCAGGCTTGGTCTTCAGCTCTGTGCTTCTCAGAGTGATGTGAGCTTGCAGCTGCTTCTTCCTTTTAACTGCTAGTGGGGGTGTGACTTGATTGGGTGGGGGCTTGGCTGTGTTCTGATTGGGTGGGGGTGTGTTCTCATTGGTTGGGGGTTTGGCTGTGTTTTGATTGGTTGGGGGGTTGGCTGTGTTCTGATTGGCTGGAGGCGTATTCTGTTCAGGTGGGGGCTTGATTGTGCTCAGGTTAGTCTTAGTTGCTGGAGGGTTTGAGCTGGTGAGCTGTGATCTTGCTGTTTGGCTTCGAGTTTGTGGTCGTGCTGCATCTTCATGGTGGAGGTCAGTTCGCTTCATGTATGGCTCAGAGGGGTTTGAGGTGGGTAGTGATGCAGCTGCAGTGCGGCTTCTGGTCCGTGGTCGTGTTTCATCTTCTGTGTGGGTGTGAGTCTGCTTTCTATGTGGAAGTGTGATGGTGGCATCTTGTGTGGCTCTCAGGGGTGTGGGTCTGGTGTCATTCTTCATGTTAGGTATGCGTCTGTTCATGAGGGCAGGTTTCCAAATGGCTGGTAGGCGGGAGGCATCATCTCGTTTATTCATGCTGTGTGGGCGTTTTTCTATCTCTATGGATTCTCTGATGATTCTGCTGCTGAAGTGTTCGGTTTTGGCGATAGTTCTGGTATTTTTAAAGTCAATCTCATGTCCTGTGGCTTTGAGGTGTTGGACTAGGGAAGAGGTCGGTTCTTCCTTTTTGATTGAGTTCTTATGTTCTTCAATGCGTGCACCTATTCTTCTGTTAGTCTGTCCGATGTATGTGGTGGGGCAGGCAGTGCAAGGGATTTCGTATACTTTGTCTTGGATTTTGGCTGGGGTTTCAAAGAACAAGAGAATGGCAAAGCCCTCCTCCCATATATAAAAGGCACTACGGACAAAATTAGCAAGATCCTCCAAAAGCACAACATTAAGACAGCATTCTACACAAACAGAAAGATATCCACCATCCTAAGAAACCCTAAGGACAGAATCGAGTTGGAAAATCAAGGAGTATACGCCTACCAGCCATTTGGAAACCCGCCCTCATGAACAGACGCATACCTAACATGAAGAATGACACCAGACCCACACCCCT
Source organism: Hydrophis major (assembly GCA_033807585.1). Taxonomy (NCBI): domain Eukaryota; kingdom Metazoa; phylum Chordata; class Lepidosauria; order Squamata; family Elapidae; genus Hydrophis; species Hydrophis major. The sequence continues at coordinate 5,405,061 of CM066343.1, forward strand.
GAGAGCCACACAAGATGCCACCACCACACTTCCACGTAGAAAGCAGACTCACACCCACACAGAAGATGAAACACGACCACGGACCAGAAGCCGCACTGCAGCTGCATCACTACCCACCTCAAACCCCTATGAGCCATACATGAAGCGAACTGACCTCCACCATGAAGATGCAGCACGACCACAAACTCGAAGCCAAACAGCAAGATCACAGCTCACCAGCTCAAACCCTCCAGCAACTAAGACTAACCTGAGCACAATCAAGCCCCCACCTGAACAGAACACGCCTCCAGCCAATCAGAACACAGCCAACCCCCCAACCAATCAGAACACAGCCAAACCCCCAACCAATGAGAACACACCCCCACCCAATCAGAACACAGCCAAGCCCCCACCCAATCAAGTCACACCCCCACTAGCAGTTAAAAGGAAGAAGCAGCTGCAAGCTCACATCACTCTGAGAAGCACAGAGCTGAAGACCAAGCCTGAAGATGATGAATGAGACTTCATCGAAACGTTGCCTAGATACTTCCAATCTTACACGGGAGAAAACCCGAATAACCAAAGATCCACATACAAATACCCGCGAGAACCTCAGAAAATATATATATATATATATATATATATATATATATATATATATATATATATATATATATATATGTGTGTGTGTGTGTGTGTGTGTGTGTGTGTGTGTGTGTGTGTGTGTATGTATGTGTGTGTGTGTGTATATATATATGTATGTATGTATGTGTGTATATATATGTATGTATGTATGTGTGTGTGTGTATGTATGTATGTATGTATGTATGTGTGTATATATATATGTATGTATGTGTGTGTGTGTGTGTGTGTGTGTATGTATGTGTATATATATATATATATATATATTATATATATATTATATATATATTATATATATTACCAATCAGAACACAGCCAAACCCCCTACCAATGAGAACACATCCCCACCCAATCAGAACACAGCCAAGCCCCCACCCAATCAAGTCACACCCCCACTAGCACTTAAAAGGAAGAAGCAGCTGCAAGCTCACATCACTCTGAGAAGCACAGAGCTGAAGACCAAGCCTGAAGATGATGAATGAGACTTCATCGAAACGTTGCCTAGATACTTCCAATCTTACGCGGGAGAAAACCCGAATAACCAAAGATCCACATACAAATACCCGCGAGAACCTCAGAAAACAAATATTGCACCTCTACGGGGAGGAAACCCACCATCTGACCAGGACTTATGAAAAACTTGAAGTCCAAAGAGCTTCCATTTTATGTGACCTCACATTCCTATGCAACTGCCGAGATCAAAATTTAATTCCCACAAGCTTCCAATTGAAATTCCACACCAACACAGCAGCCACCAAACACATCCTAAAAAGAACAGAATTGGCCCTAATTAGAAATGAACTTCACACAAAAAGATTTCTCCTAGACCAAATCAACAAAGATCTCCTCACACTTCACCTCAGACTCAGCAACAAGATTCACCCCTTACTTTGGGACAAATCCAAACAGCTCGCTGTCTGGAGAGCCGAAACACAGACCACCCTCAAGACAGACACACACACCAACAAACTCAGAAAACTACAACAACGCCAGAAACCAACTCCTCTCCCCTCACAGCCACACATGAAACAAACAGTGCACAACATCTCAGACAAGATCCTCACTGAAGCCGAAACCAAGGTCCTTTCTAAAGGATTCAACTTTGCTGTCGCTCCCAAACACATCCCCACAGAAACCATCATATGCGGAGTTGAAACCAGCCTGACCAAAACCAACCCTGATGATGCCAATAGAATCAGACTCGAAATCACCAACATCCTCTGCACTAGCAAACCACCCAAAAGCAACTTATCCAAAGAAGAACAAACTGCACTACTTAACCTGAAAGAAGACACCAGCATAATAATCCTACCAGCAGACAAGGGAAACGCGACAGTGGTCATGAACACATCTGACTACCAATCCAAGTTAACCAACCTACTCCAAGACCCCACATACAAACCTCTAAAGACAGACCCCACCACCTACCTAGAAAAAACCACCAGATCCAAAATAAAAGCCTCCCCCATCAGTGAAGAAATCCAGCAAAGAATCATACCCAGAGAGAAATTATCCAGATGCCCTAAACTTTATGGTCTCCCCAAGATACAAAAGAAGGAACCCCACTTAGACCAATAGTCAGCTCCATAGGCTCACCTCTACAAAACCTAGCCAAATTTCTCGCCAAACAACTACAGCCCTATGCAGAATCCATCAACTCACATGTAAGAAAATCATTCCAGTTCATCGAGATCATAAAGAAACAAAACTTACAACCCAGTGACCTACTAGTGAGCTTCGATGTCATATCCCTCTTCACCCAAGTGCCAATAAAAGAAGCCTTGACAGCCATCCAAAACAAATACAACCCCCCCAAGCATATCCTAGATCTGACCAACCACTGCCTATCCAATACATACTTCACCTACAATGGACAAAAATACAAACAAATAGAAGGAGCACCCATGGGATCACCCCTCTCACCTGTCATCGCTAACCTCTACATGGAATACTTTGAAACACAAGCTCTAGAAAAATATGATCACAAACCCAAACTCTGGCTCAGATACGTAGATGACACCTTCATAATCTGGCCACACGGGAAAGAAAAACTGAACAACTTCCTCACACACCTCAACAGCCAACACCCCAAAATACAATTCACCATGGAAACAGAAGCTAACAACCAACTTCCCTTCCTAGATGTCTTGGTATACAAAAGATCCAATGGCTCCCTAGGACACACCATCTACCAGAAGAAAACACATACAAACCGCTATCTACATGCACTCTCACACCACCACCCAGCACAGATCAATTCCGTAGCCGAGACACTCATCTCCAGAACAAAATGCTTAGCCGATGAACAACACCTAGAGACCGAACTACACACTCTCACCGGCGTGCTGACAGCCAATGGATTCCAAAGAAAGAAGATCACCCACCAAATCCAAAAAGAAACCCCAGCCAAAATCCAAGACAAAGAACAAGAGAATGGCAAAGCCCTCCTCCCATATATAAAAGGCACTACGGACAAAATTAGCAAGATCCTCCAAAAACACAACATTAAGACAGCATTCTACACAAACAGAAAGATATCCACCATCCTAAGAAACCCTAAGGACAGAATCGAGTTAGAAAATCAAGGAATATACGAAATCCCTTGCACTGCCTGCCCCACCACATACATTGGACAGACTAACAGAAGAATAAGTGCACGCATTGAAGAACATAAGAACTCAATCAAAAAGGAAGAACCGACCTCTTCCCTGGTCCAACACCTCAAAGCCACAGGACATGAGATTGACTTTAAAAATACCAAAACTATCGCCAAAACTGAACACTTCAGCAGCAGAATCATCAGAGAAGCCATAGAGATAGAAAAACGCCCACACAGCATGAATAAACGAGATGATGCCTCCCGCCTACCAGCCATTTGGAAACCCGCCCTCATGAACAGACGCGTACCTAACATGAAGAATGACACCAGACCCACACCCCTGAGAGCCACACAAGATGCCACCACCACACTTCCACGTAGAAAGCAGACTCATACCCACACAGAAGATGAAACACGACCACGGACCAGAAGCCGCACTGCAGCTGCATCACTACCCACCTCAAACCCCTCTGAGCCATACATGAAGCGAACTGACCTCCACCATGAAGATGCAGCACGACTACGAACTCGAAGCCAAACAGCAAGATCACAACTCACCAGCTTAAACCCTCCAGCAACTAAGACTAACCTGAGCACAATCAAGCCCCCACCTGAACAGAACACGCCTCCAGCCAATCAGAACACAGCCAACCCCCCAACCAATCAGAACACAGCCAAACCCCCTACCAATGAGAACACACCCCCACCCAATCAGAACACAGCCAAGCCCCCACCCAATCAAGTCACACCCCCACTAGCAGTTAAAAGGAAGAAGCAGCTGCAAGCTCACATCACTCTGAGAAGCACAGAGCTGAAGACCAAGCCTGAAGATGATGAATAAGATTTCATCGAAACGTTGCCTAGATACTTCCAATCTTATGCGGGAGAAAACCCGAATAACCACATATATATATATATATCTCTGGCATTCAGCTTTGTTCGGGTATTTTCCCACGTCATAGTAGTGGTACCCGAACAAAGCTGAATGCCAGACATGTAAGTACCCGCGAAAACTTAAGAAAACATATATATATATTTTCTTGTTATTTATATATAGATAGAAACTTTTTAAAAATTATCTTTGACTTTTGTTGCAAGTCTTTGTTGTTCTGAGCCTTTGCTTTCCTGATTTTGTCTTTGCAGATTCTGGCTATCTGCTGATATTCTGCCTTAGTTGTATGTCCCTCTTCCCATTTTTTGTATTTGTCCTTTTTTTCTTTCAATTTGCCAGAGAGATTTTTGTGCAGCCAGGCTGATTTCTTTTTGTATTTCTTGCTTTTCTTTCTCAGTGGTATTGTGCTGGTCTGGGCTTCAAAGATTCTTGAGTTGTTTCCCCCTTTAGGATTTTCATCCATGGAAACTGTTATGTCTGGAAGGATGGGTCCAAGAACGGAGACGAGACTCAGAAAGTGACTACAGCTCTTTATTAGTGACTTCCGATCTGAGCCAAAGCTCCTAGCTGCAGCAGCCCCTTTTATAGAGCTGGCTGTGGCTATACGGCCAATGACAGAGGTTTGAGCTTGCCGTGCTTGGTTCGCCCAGTCGCAGCAGCCCGTTTAACAGCCAATCGGATCAGCCTGGAGTGATCAATCATGACCCGCTGTTAGCGGACCAATCCACTTTGCAGGCTTTCAAGCCTGCTAGTCTGGAACAGAAACTTTCCCAAGTTCTCTCTGAGTTTATTGAAATCAGCTCTTTTAAAATCCAAGATTCTGGTGTTATTATGTTCTGTTGCTTGTGTTTGTGTTATGTTGAATTCTAGTATGACATGGTGTCAGTCTGTGCTCCCTTCAAATCCCAAGAAAGAAATACTCAGACTCCGTGGTTAGAGCAAAGTTATCCTTTTACTGGAAAATAAAGTGAAAGCTTCAGAATTCCGAATCTGAGAAATTGGCACACAGATCACATATACAAAGGAATGGAAATGCTCCCGCCCCCCAAAGTCCAAATGACTCTTCCAATTAAAAGTTCTGAATATGATCATGTGGCCATCTCCAGGTGGTGATGGGGCTTCTGTCAGTTGACCTTGACATGTTTTGATAAAAGTTCGCAGTTGCGCAAAAGGGGACAGAAGCTAGCCAAGAAATGGAAAGTTAAAGCAAGGAATCCCCCCTCCCCTTGCTAACCCAGCAAAGGAATGCAAAACACCTCCAGCCTTCTTCCCCTCCAAATTCCCCCCTCCCTCCATTGCTATTGACAGCCGAAAGAAATAGATTGGCATAGCAGCAGAGAAGCAATAGTTAGAATGCAGAATATACATATTATGGATATCTTGAGGCTGACAGTCGGACCCCCTAGAAGAAGGACTTTAGTCCCTGTAAGAAAAAATAGAATAAACATATGTTAACATTTGCATATATCTCTAAGGTTTATCAGGGTATTTGGCATAAAAGTTCTTGAGCAGTTCAGGAGCCCTAATGTCTCTCTCATTAACCCATTCAGCATAGGACGGAGAAAAATGTTTCCAAGCTACAAGATATTGGATAAGACCCCTCCATTTCCTAGAGTCTAGAATTTCTTTAATCTTGAAATGTTGTTCGCCCTCAATCAACAATGGTACGGCGGGGAAAGTTTGGGCTGGTCTCAAGTTAAAGGTATGTTCGGGTTTTAACAAACTGATGTGGATAACCGGATGAATATGACGAAGAGTCTTTGGTAAAGTCTACTGAACAGTCACAGGATTTTCAATCCGCTCAATGGGGAAAGACCCCACATACTTAGGACCCAACTTCTTCAATTTCTGGGTAGTCTGCAAATATTTAGTCGAGAGGAATACTTTGTCACCCACTTGATATGACACCTGCAGGGCTCGCTTTCTGTCAGCAAATTTCTTATGAGACTGGTGCACCTCGTCCAAGGCTTTACAAGCAACTGGCCAATTAAGTTGAAGTTGAGATATCCATTCGCCCAACGATTGGACATTGGGGTTTTCACGAGGAAGTTCAGGTATGGGCACAAAATCTTGCCCAGTTGCCACTATGAAAGGAGTAAACCCTGTACTGCTGTGGACAGAATTATATGCCACCTCCACAAAAGGCAGGAGATCTGCCCAGTTGTCTTGCTGATAGTTTATGTAACATCTGAGGTATTGGTCGAGCACCCCATTAGTTCTCTCGCAAGCCCCATTAGTTTGGGGATGCTGGGTGGAGCTTAAACTCTGGGTGGATCCTATTAACTTTAAAAATTCCCTCCAAAAGTTCGAGGTAAATTGGACCCCTTGATCAGAAATTACACGCTCAGGAACACCGTGCAACCTGTAGAGATGTATAATGAACATTCTGGCCAACGACTTCACCAATGGGATCTTGGAGCAAGGGATGAAATGGGCTTATTTGGAGAACAAATCAGTCACCACCCAGATGACTGTGTGCCCAGAGCTCTCGGGTAGGTCTACTATAAAGTCCATGGAAATTTCCCTCCAAGGAGCAATGGGCCTAGCCACATTTTGCAACAGACATGGTGGTTTACCAGGAGGTCTTTTTGCTGAAGCGCAAACTGGACAGCTCACCACATAAGTCTCAATGTCCTTTTTCAACAAAGGCCACCAGAACTGCCGTTTCACCAAATGTAGGGTCTTCACAAACCCAAAATGACCAGCCACTTTGGAGTCATGATTTTGTTGTAACACTTGGCTTCTCAGGGTTTGAGCTACATACAATTTCGCACCTATCCAGGCTAGACCATCTCGAACGGTGCAGTTAATCACATTTGCTAGGAACCACTCATCCATTTTCAAAGCCTCCTTAAATCCTGGTTCCTCTTTTGCACCCTGGTAACTACAGGAGCAGCCAGCTGTGTAGTGGACACGATTGGCCTTATCACTTCTTTATGGATACTGTTGTATTGAGGCATTCTAGACAAAGCATTTGCCATAAAACTTTTCCCCCCTGAGATATACTTCAAGGAGAAATTGAATCACTTGAAAAACTGAGCCCACCTAACTTGCTTAGAGGATAGCTTCCAAGGAGTTTTTAAAGCTTCCAGATTTTTATGGTCAGTCCATACCTCAAATGGGTGCTTCGCTCCTTCCAGAAAATGCCTCCAAGCTAGTAAGGCCCAATGGACTGCAAACGCTTCCTTCTCCCAAACGGCCCATCTCCTTTCAGTGTCAGTCAATTTACGGGAGGTGTAAGTGCACGGTTGTAATGTCACCTTATCATTTAATTGAAGTAAGACTGCCCCCATCACCACATCGCTCGCATCAGCTTGGATCACGAAAGGGGCATCCATGTCTGCATGTTTCAGTACTGGTTCTGCAGCAAAAAGTCTTTAAAGCTTTTCAAATGCAGCTTGGCACTCCATGGTCCAATTCAACGGTTGGCTGGGCTTTGGTTTCAATTCCCCCTTTGTCTTCAGGAGGTTGGTAATGGGCATGGCTAAAAGATGGGATGAATTGCCAATAAAAGTTAGCAAATCCAAGGAAACTTTGAAGCTGTTTTTGGGTTCTCGGTGGGGCCTAGTCCAATATGGCTCACACTTTCTCTGGGTCCATCTCAATGCCCTCGGGTGAGATATGATATCCCAAGTAGTCAATTTTTTCTTGATGGAACTCACATTTGGATAGTTTGGCATACAATTTGGCAGCCCTCAGTTTGTGCAGCATGGAGCATACCAGTTTCACATGTTCGTCTCTAGTCTCCGTGTAGATAAGAATATTATCAAGGTATACCAGAACCCCCTTATATAAATGTTCGTGAAGCACTTGATTGATCATTTGCATGAAAACAGCAGGTGCCCCCTGTAGGCCGAAAGGGAGAACATTGAACTGGAAACAATCCATTGGGCAGTTGAACGCAGTCTTCCACTCATCTCCCTCTTTAATTCGAATTCGGAAGTACGCCTCCCCCAAGTCCAACTTTGTGAAAATCTTCCCCTTTGCCAGGTGGGCTAACATGTCCTTCATCAGAAGGAGGGGGTACACGCTTTCCACGGACACTGCGTTCAGGTTTCTATAGTCAACCACTGAGCGTTTGGAGCCATCTTTCTTCTCGCGGAACATCATTCGAGGTCTGGCAGGTTTGATGAAATCACGTTTCAAGTTCTTGTCAATAAATGCTCTCAGTTCCTCCAGCTCCCTCGGTGTCATCAAATATAGCTTCGGTTTTGGGATCGTCACTCCCGGTAGAAATTCATTACTACAATCAGTTGACCGATGAGGAGGGAGCTCGTCAGAGGCCTCTTTGCTAAACACCTCTCTTAAGTCCCAGTACTCCTTTGGGATTTTCTCCTCTCCCTCCATGCGTTTGGCACCTGTGGAAGCTCTCTCGGCCGGAACCTGGAGTTTCGGATGGGATTTCTCCTCCCCTTCTGGGTAGGGTTGCTCCTCCCCTTCCGATGGCCGATCGGTGCGGATATGTATCCACCCCTCTCTCCAGTTCACATGGGGATTCCACTTCCGAAGCCAGGGCAATGCCAATATTAGAGGCTGTTCCATCCCAGGGGCCACAATAAAACACAGGGTCTCGCGGTGGGATCCCATTGTCATCTCTAAGGACTCCATTACAAAACGTGCAGGGCAACCTCCCGCCTCAGATCCATCCAGTTGGCAAAAGGATATGGGCATTCTTAAAGTTCTCAGTCCGATGCCCATATCCTTTACTACCTTCATGTTAATTACGCACCTTGTGCACCCCGGGTCCAATAAGGCCAACATCTCTCCCTCAGTCCCTGAGGTGGGCACTCTTAATTTTATTGGGATGGTCAGGGGCCCTCGGTTAGGACTTACCGGGACGTCATCTTCCGAGTTGGTCTCGCTCTTGTTAAGGGGGGTCGGAGGTCCCAGCTCCTCTCCCGCTGAAGGGGCAACCTCTACAACCTCCCTTATCTTCAGCCCGGTTTCACGAGGCTTGGTTGGGGGGTTTTTGGGCTTCCTCCCTGGGCCCCACACTCTCTTTGGATCCGGCTTGGCCCAGCAATCTGCCATCTGGTGGCCCTCCTTCCCACAACGAAAACAGGCCGCGGATTTGGCTCTTGCCATCACCCCTCCCTTTCAGGGGTGGGAGGTCTCTCAGAGATCTGGGGGGAGCAGTTTGCTCCAGGCGTCTGCTTCGGGTTAGATCTATGTCCACCTCTTCCGCCAGCAAGTACCACAACTGCAAATCATGTGGGTCCCTTCTGGAGACGCACGTGTGGTATATATCTTCATTTAAGCCATCTTTCTAGGCTTCTACCAGGGCCCCCTGGGACCAGCCTCGGATGTGGTATGCCAGCTGCCTGAACTCTTGGGTGTAGTCTGCAACCGATCTCCCCCCTTGGATTAGAGTCTTCATTCTGATTCTGGCCCTTCTCTCTGCCAGAGGGTCCTCAAACCTTCTCCTCAATGCAGTCATGAAAACATCGAGGCTCCACAGTTTGGGGGAGTTATCATTGTACAAAGTCACCACCCAGTCTGCTGCCATTCCTTCCAGGGTTCTGGTAACACATCTCACTTTGGCTGCTTCAGAGGTGAACTTCCGTTCAAATTCTGCCATATAGCTCCCGACTTGTACCAGGAAAAACCCCAAATCTCTGGGATTTCCTCCAAACTTCACGTTTAATGGGGGCAAGTGGCGTCTTCCAGAAACCACACCTATTGCTGGGGCTCCCCAGGCGGCGGCGGGCGGCTGCGCTGGCGTAGGCTGGGCTAGGGAGGTGGGGGTAGCTCAACTTCTCCAGGCTGAACTCGCTCCCCCTTCCCCCTCATACCTTGGAGCTGTGCCGGGCTTCTCAGAAACGTCCATAAGGAATTTCCCAGCTTGATCCAGCCTGCATTCCATCTCCTCCCTCTCTTGCCACAGCCGTTCCCTTGCACCTTTTCGACTTACAGGAGGAGGGGGGTCTTCAGGGTCTCTCCAACCAACTCCCAATGACCATCTGGGCATCTCAGCTGAGTCAGGTCGGCCAGCAGGTCAGCAGGCGGCATCTCTGGTAGCAGCATCGACTGCTCCCCCACAGCTCCCTGGTCATCTTCATCACTGGCTAGAGACGACATGAGATGAAACCCCCTCGGAAGAAAAGTTGATATTTTCTCTGGGTGGGTTGATGTGTGAGATTCGGAATAATGTCAGTCTGTGCTCCCTTCAAATCTCAAGAAAGAAATACTGAGACTCCATGGTTAGAGCAAAGTTATCTTTTTACTGGAAAATAAAGTGAAAGCTTCAGATTTAATTCCGAATCTGAGAAATTGGCACGCAGATCACATATACAAAGGAATGGAAATGCTCCCACCCCACAAAGTCTAAATGACTCTTCCAATTAAAAGTTCTGAATATGATCATGTGGCCATCTCCAGGTGGTGATGGGGCTTCTGTCAGTTGACCTTGACATGTTTTGATAAAAGTTCGCAGTTGCGCAAAAGCGGACAGAAGCTAGCTAAGAAATGGAAAGTTAAAGAAAGGAATACCCCCTCCCCTTACTAACCCAGCAAAGGAATGTAAAACACCTCCAGCCTTCTTCCCCTCCAAATTCCCCCCTCCCTCTGTTGCTATTGACAGCCGAAAGAAATAGATTGGCATAGCAGCAGAGAAGCAATAGTTAGAATGCAGAATATACATATTATGGATATCCTGAGGCTGACACATGGTCACTCTCACCCAAGGTTCCTGCAGTCTCAACTCTCTCTACCACTTCTTCTCTGTTTGTAAGAATTAAGTCTAGTATAGCTGTCTCTCTAGTTCCATCCTCTACCTTTTGGACTACCTTTTGTAACTAGGTTGTTTAGGAACCTATTTGATTTCTCACTTGGTGCAGAATTAGTTTTCCAATTGATATCAGGATAATTGAAGTCTCCCATTACTATTGTTATATGTTTCCTGCATATGTTTGTTAGTTGGTTGGCAAAAAGGATATCTATTTTTTCTGCTTGATTGGGTGGCCTATGATATACACCTATGGCCATGTCATTCTTTTTTTCCTTTATATTGACCCATATGCATTCTAGGAAGTTTGATGAATTTCTGTAGCACTATAGTGGTCCTTTACATAAAGTGCAACTCCACCTCCTCTTTTATGGGGTCTGGTTTTTTTTTTGAAGAGTTTGTATCATTCTACCAGTATGTTCCAACCATAGGTTTCATCTCACAAAGTTTCTGTAATTCCAACTATATCGTATCTACCATCATGTATTCATAGTTCGAGTTCATCTGTTTGTTTCCCAGATTTTGTGCATTTGTATATAGGCACTTGAGATCTTTATGTCTGACACTATGTTTACTGTCTGCATTACCTGTGTTGTGCCTGACTGACCTTACTTTCTTGCCACCTGTTTGATTAGTGCATATGGTATGGCACTCACTATTAAATGTGTGTTTTTGTTTGACAGCAAGATGGATAATCTTACCTGCACAAACATCTATCTATTTGCACTGGTAACCTTATTAATTTTAGATTGCTGGGGACAGAAATGTTCTGTATCCATCAATTCTCTTTCTCTGCTGTTCAGTTTAAACGTTTATCCAGAAAATCTGTGAATTTAATGCCAAGCAACTCAGTCCCTTTCTTTGATGGATGCAAACTATCTCTTTTGTACAGTTTTTCATTGGACCAGCTGCAGACATCATGACTAATAAAACCAAAGCCTTCTCTTCTCCACCACTCCTTTAGCTACACATTAAAGTCCGCTATACACTCCCTTTCCCTTTTTGCTCCTTGTATACTGGTAAAACCTCTGAAAAGATAAACCTACAGTCACTTGCTGTTTATCAGTGCCAACCTGAGATCAAGGCCTCCACTCATCAGACCACCTGATTCACCATACACTGACTAAAGTTGAGAGGACTAAAAATTGTCTTCTTCCCAACCCTTCTCCTTCACATCTTCCACATCTTCCCCCTCCATCAATTGGAGCCTTCCCAAACCATAAAGACTACTCAATCTATCCACAATTTTTTTTCTTTTCTTAGTCATCTGTTCCCCAAATCTTGATGTCTAGCATCTTTCCATCTTCTAGCCAGGATGAAATCCTGATGATGTGTTTCACAACATCTTTCTTTACTGACTCTGAACAATGTTATAATGGTACCATAACACACACTGATCAGGAAGGAAATATAGAACATCACGACGGTTGTCCACAATTGTTTCATCTCTTCTTCCTTCTTGATACTGTAATTGTTCTCGATGGACATGATGGTTTTCTCTGTGAAATGAGAAAGAGATGTCAGTCCTGGGGCTGATCCAGTATCCATTTCTCCATTAATTAGTGCTTTTGACTATTTCACTGTAAACCTGGAATCTGTATGGCCACAAATCTGGCTATAACACAAAGGTAGAATTTGGTATGGATAGCCACCCAAAAAAAACCACCCAACAGTTCTCTCAATGGATTCCATCTGCTCCAACTGGTGTTTGTTATTATCTTAAACCTAATTTGATTACTAGTGGGTAATCTTAGAACTGACTCAAATCAATCAGTATGATTTTGGTTAGTCTTCCCTAACTTAAATCTTATTCTTCTACAATCACATCTAAGCCTAAGATTAACACAGTAAATACTGTCTCATTTTAGTCATTGTGACCTGTTTTAAGATCCTTACAGGTAGTCAACAATAAATATCCCCAAAAGTAAATCATGAAGTCATTAAGTACATCATCACATGGCTGATCTCATTAAACAAATCATCATGTTTGTTAAGTTATCTCTGGCATAATGAAGTTGTCCTAAAACAGGGGTGCCGAACACAAGTCCTGCAGGCCGGATCTGGCCCATGGGGCTGCCCTGAAAACAGTGAAGGACTGGCCTACAGTGCTTCTGCCAGCAAAAAGGGAGCTTGGGAGGGCCATGCTCAAATCTCAATGCCAAAATTCCAAAAATATTTAGCATCTGTATCTGTTTGGCCTTGTTCCTTGTTCTTCACCTACCAGAGAGCAGATTCTCAGAAAGATTGGGGAAAGGGATTACTTTGTGGTGCTTGACAAATGTAGAAGTTTAATTTTTTTTTTTTTTGGTATCATAAGAAACTGAGAAGTCTTAATGTTTATTTACAAAAATGATGGGAGTTTGTTATAACATGCTTGGAAATCAAGTTTCTTTTCTTTTGGTTTTGAAATCAGCATTTGAAAATTTTATTCTTATTTATTAAATGTATTAATAAATTAATTATAATTTTATTTTTATTGTAAGAGTCATTGAAACATTTCTACTTTTTATGTAAATAAAGCTTATGTAATCTTTGATGAAGCAAGGTGAGTTTTTCTTGTTTTTTTCTTTTCTTTTTTTGAGGCCTGATCAGATAGTTAGAAGAGTACTGTCAATAATTTTTCTCTCCAGAAGATTTACTGAATTTTAATTAGAATATTTTAATAATAAGAAACTTATTGGGCAAAATGTTTGTGTATTGTCTCTAAAACAGTGTGAAGATGTATGGATGTCAAGTCCCCTTCTTATTTTATTTATTTATTTAGTTTAGTTTGTCAAGCATGTATTAGAAAACAAGTATATGTATGAACATAACATATAAACATATAAGTATTAACTGGTATAAGTATATATATAATAAATGAGTACAAATAAATGGGAAAAGTAGGACAGGGATGATAGGCATGCTGTTGCACATGCACATCCCTATATAGACCTCTTCGGAATGGAGTGAGGTCCATGGTAGACAGATTAAGGTTAAAGTTTTGGGGGCTTGAGGATGTAACAACAGAGTGAGGTACATATATTGCTGGGTTGAAAATTGCCAAGTGTTTAGCCAGCCATGGTAGCTACCAATGGATATAGATGTGATTAAAATCAATTGCAAGGATGTTGAAAGGATTATTTATTACTTCTAAGAACCTCCCATTCAGCTCTTGTTGTCTGAAAGATTTAGGATGGGGGGGGCAGTTGCAAAGAGAAATGAAAGAGAAACTTAATGGGAAAATCTAATTAACTGTAACTGAATGAATTGCGTGTCAGAAGATCACAATCAATATATAAGGGGAAGTGGTCTTACTGCACATACAAATGGAAAGAAGCGAGGATTATGGAGGAGATTGATAGGTTCAAATATCCAGGGGAGTATGAACCTTGGCTGTTTGGTCTGGATGGATTCCTTCCTGGAAGAGCTGTGAGAAGGATTTGTACATATAATGATCTAGGACTTTGGAGCTTAAATTGATACTGATAGGGAGGAATGAAACCCCCTTTTCTCCCACATCAACCTTGTGCCTTTGTTCTAATGTCCAGAATTTGTTCCTCAAACTGGCCTTGTTTCCCATTTGGTTGAAGAAAAGAGCACAGCCTAAGAGAGCTCTGAGCTGGTTTGCTTTTATTCAGCTAGCAGCAAAATATATTAGCATGTAAACCATTTACAAATATTTGGAGGTAACACTGCGAGAGACAAATCCAGGAGGACATTGCACATTGAGTGGAATCTTCAATGTTTACCGAAAGTTTTCCTGAAGGTCTGCTGGGCGACCTTCGTTGCAAGGGCCTCATGGATAACCATACAACTATACATGTTTCCATGATTCCAAGATGCATCAGGGATTGTCAATTTGCTATACTGGATATAGGAATCACCTCTCTTTTCCTTCACAGCTGGAGTGTTGATGTAATCATCTTCTGAAATGGCAATGCCATTCTCTAGCCACTGGACATCAGTACGATGGGGGAAAAGTTACTAATGAAGTGAATTTCTGGGGATAGGAGGGTAGACATGGATGATGGATGCCTTGCTTTTTTCTTTTTCTTTTCTTCTTTCTGTGAACATGGAAAGAAAAAAAAAAGATAAAATCACACATTATTTCATTTAGGATAAAATAATGGGAGCAGTACATGGGTTCCCATGTGTTAAGTAATGATTTATTTTAGATTGCTAACCACTGGGGACTGGTTCGCTTGGGACATTAACAAGGAAGCCACGATTATAATTAGACAGAATTGACTGAGAGATCATATAGCCTTGTGAGCCAAAACAGAATTTGCTAAAAAATTCTCAGCCAAGGTGGCTAATGAGTCATCTGATGACAGAACATGCCACTCCTCTGAAGGGCTTAACTCCAAAGTCCAGCCTTCTAATATTACTCTGCATTATGTATATGTCTGCAGGGCAGCTATATTCCAAAGTACCTGAAGGCCATACAAAGAATAATGGATGGAAACTGAACAAGGAGAGATTCAGCCTGGAAATAAGGAGACAATTTCTGACTGGGAGAACAATCAACCCATGGAACAGAAGTTGCCTTCAGAAGTTGTGGGAGCTTCATCACTTGAACTTTTCAAGAAGAGACTGGACTGCCATCTGTCAGAAATGCTGTAGGGTCTGCTGGGTGGATGGGGTTGGATGGATGACATACAAGGTCCCTTCCAACTCTAATGATCTGTATCCGTATCTAATCCATATCTCAGTTGTTTTAGTTCCTTGCTTGGAGATCAGAAGAAGAAACAAAAGAAAATCTGTGACTGGAGACAATTGATGACAACTGAACTTTCTGTTTTCCATCTCTGGCTTGGTGGTACCCACCATGTATTGCAAATGTTTTCATCTGTATCCCCAAAATATTGAGAAATTAAATTCACTGGTTTGCAGGTGGAGAGCCACTCTGCTTCTTCTTTACCACTGCTCTTGGAAATTATCTTCACGATGGGACCAGGCAAATTTGGATATTTGGATATTCTTCTGAACAGGTGAAAATCTCTCCCAATTCCCAATCATGGGCAGAAACAGGGAGGTGGCTGACAGCAGTGAAGGTCCCATTGTTTTCCTCGGTCACAGCCACTAATTCTGGATGCATGACGATTTGCTTCTCATGTGACCAGCAAGAAAATGCAAGAAAAGGGACATGAAGACTTACAGTGCCAAAAGTTTCATATTGATAAATCTGCTACAGGGATAAAAAAGGCCATTAAACCTTTAGAAAAGTATCAAGACAAATTGCCCTGAAATCCATCATGAATTTTGGAAACCTGTTCCCTCATTATTGAAACATCAAATGGCTCTACTTGGATTTTTCCTTCTCCAAATCAGAAAGCTCCAAATTTTTCTATCTTCACAACAATCACACCTTGCAAGTCACATTGAAAAGGCTCCCTTTTTTCTGTACTGTATGACTTTTGGTCCTAAGAAAAAAATCTGAATGCTAAATCTTTTCCCCACCCTTCCAATGTTGTATTCAGTGGTTAATTTTTCTCTGATCAAATCAACTGCCCTTTGAGAAGAAAAAGGAGAAGAATAATTTTGCTGGACTCATGGCCAACATGTTTGTTGATTCTGGAGTTGGTGGTTTCATGTGCCACATTGCAGAAGAATAACTCAGATTTCCACTGGGTGGCAGGGATGGTGTGGCTGGATGCATGCTGAACTGGAGGGAAGTGGTGGATTCCACTGATGATGGCAGCTGAATTCCATTGTAATGTGGCTGGTTCAGGAAAGTAGCCTTTGATGAGGCAACCAATGCTAACATTGAAGCCAGTGGAAGTCACCCTGGCCACCCGGGTTGGGTCAGTAGGAATCAGTGGGAAAACATTGGGGGTTTTGGGAGGATCTGCAAAGGGAAAGATAAATACAGGAAGATGAAGTTGCTATGGAGATATTCTCCAGTAGACTTGTGTGTTCTAGGCAAAATAGACTCCATTAATGTTTTTCCAGCTTGATAATTTTAAAGGTGTATGGATTTCAATTCAATTCCTTCCCAGGCACCAGGAGAATTGACACAAATAATGTGAAGGATTCTGGGAACTGAAGTTCACACCTCTTAAAGTTGCTAAGTTGGAAAAATACTGCTCCATACCATGAAATAGTGGAGAGAGAATTTCCAAGGAACTGTCACCATTCTGATTTCTTTGTTTCTTTACTCAAATAGAATTAGTGAAAAAGATAAATATGAAATACCTATATTGTACCATTAGTGCAATCCATCATCTGAAAATATCTGAAATATTAAATTAAATTAGTGCATGGGATAGACAGGCCTCAAGATCAAGATTTTTTTTAAAAAATAAAACAATGATAAGGTTCTTCGTGTGTTGAAACTGTAAAATCTTCACACCCTTCTTTCTGCTTTAGCCCTATATTTCAGATTTTGATGTGCAAATATTCTTTTTCTTCAAAAAAAATTAACTATTGTTTACTACTAAATCTCAGCTTAAAGAGAACTGGATTTCTGGAAAACAAAATTCTAGATTAATTCTACTTCCTTGTATCCATTCAAATGAGATGCATATTTCTTTACAAATATGGAGATATATCGCTCATCTGAAATTCTTAATTGTAAGATTTCACTTGAGAGGTGAAAAATTTAATGCAAGTGCTCTGAAACCTCATGCTGGTGAAGAGAAAATGGGAATGAATTGATTCCTTATTTATTTTATTAAACAAATGTATATATTGCCCAGCTTACAGGTGAAAAAAATTGGGAAAATGTAACAGCAATATCCATTGAAGGGAAAGAAGCACATAATAACAAGCAGATAAAATGTATGGGATGAACAGAAATTCATGTTGGCTTAAACAGATCATACATCAAGACCCACACACCACTATGAACCATGCCTCCCTTAGGAGAAGAACCCCCCCCCCAATCAAAGCATCTCAAAATATGTCCTCATCTTTGCAACTCAGTTATTACTTCCTCTTATTCAGCCCCATTTTGGACTGTAAAGAAACAAGCAGGTTGCTATGGAAAAAAATGAATCTTCCAACTGACTAGGTGCGAGACTAGGTGCGAAAAAACCAGATTAATTTGTAGATACGTTTCTATTTGTTCTGTTTTGAATTAGCACTTGAAAGATTCTTTGAAGGTGACCACTATTTTTTTTTCCAGTGGATGATGTACCACTTTAAATCTTTCGGCTGCCAGACATTTTCATCTGACTGTCACAACTGGCCAGGATGCCAGGTGGTTAATTTAGGTCCTTGGAGATCAATTTGAAATCCTACCAAAGGCCACCTGGATTCAAACTGGTAGCTAGGACACAGGAATCAGTAAAAAGAGTTGGTGTTAGGTTATTAAATTTAGTAGCTGTAACAGTAGAGTGTACAATGGGTACAAGCAGTTGATGGGTTGGAGAATGCTGGCTCACTCATGAGGCAATCTACCCAGCTATGATTGTTTACTGGGGTGTAAAGGGGGAGCTTCTCTTTTTTTCCTGCCTTTTTGATTTACCTCATGATGTTCCTGTGTTTCTGACTATCTTATCTGTTATAAATGATACCTATATTTCTTTATATAAAACTACAAGTTTTTGTCAGTGTCTCCAACTTCATTTGGACAGCTGCTGCACAATTGCCTAGCAGTTGGGCATTCCTGAAGTTAACTTTCCATTAGGAATTGGCAATTCACCTTCTTCCTCCATATTTTTTCAAATCATTCTAGCACTGTTTATTATCTGAACTTGCTGTGGGCTGAAATAAATTTTAAGTTCATATTGGGACTGGGCCCCATCTGTGAAGAGAAGAAAACCTGCCACCTTAACCTCATATTGGTACAGAAGAGAACAGAATAACAGAGTTGGAAGGGACCTTGGAGATCTTCTAGTCTAACTATCTTGCTCAGAGAGGAAGCCCTATCCCATTTCAGATAAATGGTTCTCTTCTTTAAAACTTTCAGTGCCATACAAACAGCACAGTGTCTAGAGAAACCATTAATTCAGCATCTCACTCCTTTTGAAGCCTGCCAATCTTATGTTTTCTAGATTCAGATTGGGAGCAGATTTTAAAAAGAATTTCTGATAGGCTTTGGGCAGTAGATGAATCACATAAATCAGTCAGTAAAGATATTCAGATCTGGAAGATGTCTTGATTTTACTTGGATCCTTGGGTGTTTCTATATTTAGAAGCTCATCTATCTAAAATCCTAGGCTGCATTTATAGAGGAATAGAATTATAATCATGTTGAAGAATTATAATCATGTGAATACCCCTTCATAAAGCCTTAGTAAGGCCACACTTGGAATTTTGGATCCAGTTTTGATCACCACAATATAAAAAAATATGTTGAGACTCTAGAAAGGGTGCAGAGAAGAGCAACAAAGATGATTAAGAGACTGGAGGATAAAACATATGAAGAAAGGTTGCAGGGATTGGTTCTGCCTAACTTAATGAAAAGAAGGACCAGGGGTGACATGATAGCAGTCTTCCAATATCTAAGGGGCTGCCACAAGAAGATGTGGAGAGGTCAATCTTTTCTCCAAAGCACCTCCAAAGGCAGGAAAAGATTAAATGGATGGAAAGTAATGAAGGAGAGAACCAACCTAGAACTAAGACAGTGAGAACAATTAACCACTCCTGGCAGTAAGAACAATTAACCAGTAGAACAATTAACTTGCCTTCAGAAATGTTGGGTGTTCTATCACTGGAGGTTTTAAGAAGAGATTGGAAAAATGCCTGAAATGGTATAGAGTTTATTGCTTGAGCAGAAGTTTGGACTAGAAGACTTCCAAGTTCCTTTCCAACTCTCTTATTCTGCTAATAATTTGGGAGTTTTATATGCCTTTCTCCCACCTTCTGTTAGAGTTTAAGATAGTCCAGACAAAAAGCAGGACTATGAGAACTTGATCTGATAGAAGCTTTTGTCATCATGAATGAGTCCTAAATTTAGCAAAGGAATGGGTTTTTAGGCATTTCTTTTAGGATCTCCAAAATAAAAGCTGGCATTGAGCAATCACCTAAGTTGCTGCTTTGTTCTTTCATTAGTTGATTTGACTCTAAAATTGACATAGAGTGCCCCCAAAATTAAAGATGAGCACAGAGCACTAAGCAGGTACCCAGTCAGCTTATTTTTGCCTTCCAGCTGATCTGAATTCAGGACTCAGCTAGCAAGTTAGGTATCACACAGCTGAGCACACAGTTCACAGGAGAAATGTTTGCAGGCTGCCTTACCAGCTCAACTCAGAAGTGGAGAAATTCTTGGGTGAGCTTTAGATTCACCTAAGAACCCTAACTCCTAAGACCTCCATTGTTTCCAGTTCCTGAACCTTCAAATGCATCTTCTCTTAACTGAAAGAGCAGGCTTGGCACCCAGATAATATCTTACTCCCTGCCAGTTTCTCTAAACCCTAGCATTCTTCAGGAAGTTCATAGGCAGGCTTCTGGCAGTGTAGAGAAACCTGTTTCTGTCCATTAGCTTGACTATATTTGAATATGTTTGATAGGATAACAAATGGCATGGTGAAAAACCCAACATGGAACAGATTTCCTTTCTTCTGACACTCAACTCAAAAGTGACTGGTTTCCCAGAGCAGCTATTCCAAGATACCCATATACTGGAATGCAAGGGTAAGATTAAAAAAGAAACAATCTCAGTTGAGATCAGGGTTGGAGAAGATGCTGAAGTAGCTCATGCTACTACCCAGCTCAAGCTTCATAAATATCCCAGCTGAACATTATCTTTGATTTTCACCAGCAGAACCTGAGTTAATTGGTAAGGTTTAAACCTTCCAATTAGGTACCCAGCTTGAGAGGTAGCTAATAATCATACTGCTGTCCCCTTGTCTCCTGTTTGACTGAGAATGGAAAAATAGATTTAAATTGAGTTTGGATGAGTCTAAAAATTTGCACCAGCCCCAGTATCTTCCTCATTAACTACATCTTTGAGTAACTAACAAAAGGAATCTCTTACCTTGAGATAGTCTCAATTTCTTAATTTGATGCATTTCTTCAGATTCTTTTACATGATGCTAAAAAAGACCATGAGGAACAAAATGGCAGGCAGATCAGATGTCAAATTCTAAGCTTCCTAGTTGTTTATGTAATTTGGAAGAAGATAAGGAAGAGAGAGAAGCTTCTCCTCCTCTCCAGTTATGAAACTTCTACCCCACCTTCTCAGCTGTCCTTGGCTAGTATGCATTCATGGGTTGCTACCTGCAAAACCTAACTGAAGTTGGACTATAAACTGGAATAAATTCAGGTAACTTCTGGAAGTACTACAAGTTACCCAGTTCTCAGTTGGGAGGGTCAGCTGAGATTTAAGGAGTTGGAATGCAATTACCTTACAAGGTGTTATAACAAGAATTTCAGTCCATTCTTTCTTTCACTAGTGAGATACACTGAAGATGATGATTGACTAAGATTTGCTGTTTGACATCTGTAGGGAAACCTGAACCTCGCTTACCTCAGCTTTCTACATTTTGATCTTTCCAAGTCCCAAATTTAGATGAATTGTGTACTCACCAAGCTGAGTGTCCATGTCGTTGCCAATCTATAGTCTCAAAATTTCCCCTTTACCTTGTTCTTAAATAATGTCCGCAAAAAGAATTTTTTCCCAGCTGGTCATGTTCTTTGAGCTGGTGTGAAGGTGTGAAAAAAAAGAAAAAAACAAGACCCCAGAGGTCTGAGAGATATATTTGGGATCCAAAAGATGCCATCTTAAGGAGAACAAAAAAGCATCAACCACAGAGAACTTCCCTATTTGTCTCCTTAATTATTTTTTTTTCAAAATCCAAAATTTTCATTGCTTACAAATCAAATGGAACCCGATGATTTATCTGACCAACTAAAATATCCAGATAATTGTCTATATTGTAGTTTTTTTGTAGAATATTTCACGAATCAATTAATATGCTTATGTTTTTATCTGAATAAGAGGTAAAGGTATTCTCTGGCATAAAAATAACAGAGCTTGTCTTCTTTAAATGGGTATAAATCTCGATTTAATTATTTAATTTGCCAGAGATTTATTTGTTCATTAGGTTTTAGTTTGGAGCCCTTGGTGTGCTCTGAGCTTGGTTGTTTTTCTTGCACATGATTGATTCCCAATCATTTTCCTCATTTGGTAAAGAAACATCTGCAACAATGCAAGAAAACCACCAAACTCAGAGAGCACAAAGGACCTCACAGTTCAACCCTGAGCTACAAATAGTTTCTTTAATCAGTACACCAGACTTTTACATTTTTAAAAAACCCAGATGCAATGGTGCTATACATTTATGTGCCTGCTGTTCGCACAACTCACATACTTCTCATATCATGTTCTTAATCCATTATATTCCCATTCACTCACCCTATATGAACATCAAGCCTGTGAATCCCAGTAAAGCTATAGATCCAGATGCGGTGCTAAGGATACTGGTAAAGCATTGGTTGCCTCATCAAAGGCTACTTTCCTGAACCAGCCACAGTACAATGGAATTCAGCTGCCATCATCAGTTGAATTCACCCCTCCAAATTTTATCTTCTTGAGATATCTTAAATCCATTTATTATTTTTTAAATTGTCAATCCTAGATACCTTTTAATTTCACCTAAATGCTTTAATTTTATCTTTTCAGCTAATAATGATATAATCTCATTGGCTTCATTATTAGTCTTAGTTATCAAAGCAATATCATCTGTAAATAATAACAATAATGACACCGTTCCATTATTTTCTCTTTTAAACACACATGGATCTGCTAAACCAGATTTAAAACCTATATTGTTTAATTCTTTCACAATATATTGGTTCCACTCAAAGCCATATTGTTTCAACTCGTAAAGACTCTTTTTGAGTTTCCAACAATCATTATTATTTACTTTATTGTCTTTTAAAATAATTGGCTTTTTCAAATATATAGTGTGCTGCAATGGTGCATGCAAATAAGTAGTTTCTACATTTAAATGGTTAATGACATAGTTTTTCTTAGCTGCCCACACTAAAGCTGCTCTTAAAGATGTTGCTTTAAGACTTGGTGCAAAAACTTCATCATAATCAGATGCAGTTTGATTAAATCCTTGAGCTACCAACCTAGCTTTATGGGTAACAGTCCCATCATTGCCAGTTTTTACTTTAAATATCCATTTGCACCCAATGGATTTTTCTCCTGGAGGTAATTTAGCATCTTCATATACTTTCATTACTTTTAATGAATTTAGTTCTTTTTCCATTGCCTTTTGCCAATTCTCCTGATCCTTAGCAGGATACATCTTAAGTTCATCTACACTAGTTGGAACTTTAGTTACTTGGCAAACTATACTTGCTTGATACCTATCAGGTGGTCTAGTTACATGTGTAGTACGTCTAGATATTACAGGACTTACAGATGGACTTTCATTTATTAACTGTTCTTGATTATCTAACTCTTCCTGATCAACTGTTTCCTCTTGTTCTGGTCCTATTTGCTCTTCGTGGACTTCTTCTTTAATTGGACTCTTCTTATTACTAGTCTGATCTTTTTACCTTTTGTAGGATTCAATAATTATTTCGTTACTTAAATCTTGCTCTAATCTATTCCATCCTACATGTTCTAGGAATTTAGCACTAGCACTGCAATAAACTCTAGATGTACCTGGTTCCCAGAATCTATAAGATCTATGATTAGATTTATATCCTACAAAAAATAATCTTTTAGCTCTATACTGTCCTTTATGTCTGAGTTGTGAAGGGATATGCACCCATGCTGGTGCTCCAAATGTGTGCATGTAACTTAAATCAGGTTTTGTACCATGCCACAGTGTGAATGGTAATTCACCTGTTGTTGAATTAACAACATTATTTAATATATGATTACCACACATTATTGCTTCTCCCCATAAATTGTCAGGTAATCCTGAATCAGACATCATAGTACATGCCATTGACTGTAGTGTTTGGCCTCATCTCTCCATAAAGGCATTATGTTGTGGCCTATATGGTGCAGATTTTTTATGTTGAATACCTAACATTCTAAGTCTATTCTGGAATTTATTATTTGTAAATTCTGCACCATTATCTGTTATAAGAGTTACTAATTTCTTTTTAGTTTTTCTTTCTGCAAATTTAATCCAATTAAATAGATTTAGATACGTTTCAGTTTTGCTCTTCATTAAATAGCAAAACCCATATCTAGAATAGTGGTCCATTATACTTAGTATGTATCGAGCTCCTCCTACACTTGGTTTTTTTCGGACCTATTAAATTAGCAAATACTACTTCTAAAGGCTCTTTGGTAGTAAATCCATCAACTCTATTAGCCGGTTTGACCTTGGCTTTGCTTTGATTACAAGCATTACATTGCAAATACTTATTATAAGGTTTCAAACTTATTCCCTTAGATAGTTGAACAGTTTTCTTAAGCATTTTAAAATTTAAATGCCATAGCCGTCGGTGTAACAAGTGAATACATTCATCATGAGGTTTCTTATTATCATAAACCATGTTAGCCACCTCTAAACCATTATCATTTAACACATATAATTCACCTCTTAAAGATGCAGTAATTTTCTTATCTTCTTTTTCAATTATGCAGTTATCTCCTTTAAAGGTAACTACATATCCTAGTTTAACCAAAATTCTAACTGAAATTAAATTAAACTTAAGTTGTGGTACATATAACATTTTTACATTCTTTTTTATAAAAGAACAATATGCTATACCTTGACCTTTAGCTTTCAGTTTCCAGCCATTTGCTAACGATATCTGCTGTGTACTCTTGGACATTTTAATAAAATTTCTGTTATCATTTGTTATACAGTGGGATGCTCCACTGTCAACCACCCATAAATTATTTTTTACAGCTCCGTTAGTATACATGGCTAACTCTAAATTTTTATTTATCTTTTGATGACTTTTAGTATTCTGGCCAGTGTTCTGGCGCTTTGCTTTTTTACAAAATCTTGCCAAATGTCCTCTTCCTCCACAATTAAAACACTTTTTAATTGCGTATGCAGTAGGAGATTCATTATCTTCTTTTTGAGGTTTCTCCCTCCTTAATTGGTTTCTTTCAAGTCTTCTTCTGGCCTCTTCAATCAATCTGCCAGTTATATCAGTTAAAGTTAAACTTTCCTTAGGCAAAATTTCAAGGGAAGTGACGTAGTTATCATAACTTTCATTTAGTGATGATAGAATTATGTAGACTTGGTGTAGTTCAGAGAAAATAAGCTCTTTCTCATGCAGTTCTTGAAAAATGCTTTTTATAGAATTCAAATGACTCAGCATATCACCATTCGTCTGGAGATGCATCCTGTAAAGCTTCCTTGTTAGATTTATGTGAGCACTAACGTTATCTCGGACATAAGTCCTCTTCAGCTTCTGCCAACACCCAACAGCTGTTTGCTCTCCATGGATATGAACAAGTTGCTGGTCAGATAGTGTTAGTCCTATTATGCAAATAGCTTGTTCATTCTTTTGTTTAAATTCTTCTATCTTTAGTCTATCTTCCTCAATCTCTGGATCCCATTCCTCTACATTTGGTGGATTTTCAATTATGTTCCACAGACCTTCTCTTTGAAGAAGTAGATTACATTTTATAGACCATGATACATAGTTTGTTCCATCCAGCTTGGATATAAGGAACAAACTTTGTAGATTGACTTGTGCCATGTTTTCTTATATATGGATATAAAACTATAATTAATAAAACACAGCTGCCTGTTTACTGTAACATTTAACAACACAAACTCTCACTTTTTACATAAATCTGTTTTTTCCTAGTTAAACTGACTTTGCAGCCTCTGGGTCCATAACCAGTGTTAAACCTGGGTTCCCCAACCAGTGTTAAGGAGACAAGCTAAACAGAATGTGCAGCGTTAGTCAAATAGGCACACAGATAAATGAGTGAGATATGTTTGTATGTTTGTTAACATACAGTAAAAATAACAGATACGCTTGTGCTATCAAAATATAGATTATTCCATTTAGAGTTTATAGCATAGTCAAAATAACAGTCCATTAGTCATGTATCATTTAATCAGTCCATTCAAGGATATTCAGTTAGCAAAGTCCATGTAGAATATCCAATGTCAGTTCACTTACAAATCAGTCCTTTGTCTCTCCTTTTCAGTTGGGGAAAAATGCAGTCTTCATCCAGTAATTAGGGATCATCAAACCAAAGAGAGCAAGCTGCGGTGCCTTGCTTCTTTTATGGTGCTTTTTACAACCATTCCCTTAATTACAGTCCTACAGTTAAAGTTGCAGACACTTTAACTAATAAACCATGATAACATATTTATTATTTTACCTAAACCAGTTAGGGTAAACAATGTTATCCCTAACAAAAATTTCCCATCATAACTATATTAACATAGTCCAGTTCAACTATTTTCATATGTAATTTTTTATAGAATTCTTCTTGATTGTCATTCGGGGCATAGATTGCAATCAGGAGTGTTTTCGTATTATTGTCCATTACGTCCACCATTAATATTCTTCCATAGTCATTAGTATAAATCAATTTCGCTGAGATGGTCTCTTTAATATATAAAACCTCTTTTCTTGCATTGTGTCAAAGAAGTAAATATTTTCCCTAATTTTGGCTGTATCAACAATTGTTCATATTGCTTTTTAATATGTACTTCTTGTAGGCAGATTATATCAAATTTTAATTTCTCTAATTTATGAAAGATTTTCCTTCTTTTAATGGCTGAGTTAAGTCCATTTATATTAATTGTAATCAATTTTTTCTCTTCCATGATTATATTTTGTAATTAAGTTTGACAGCTCTAGTGGATCTTGGTTAACATTGTTCTTTAGCTTCCTCCTTTCCACGTACTGCACCTTCTTCTTTTTCAGTCATCATTTGGGAATCCTCTTGGAATTCAATTAGTGAAATTTCTTTTTCTGCCTCTTCCTCCCCTCTGAAAAATTCTGTGTAACATGATTCAGCTTTCTCAATTGAGTCAGTTCTATATCTCTGTTCTTGCCATGTAAACATTAAACCTTCTGGAATCAGCCATCTATAATTCACCTCTTTTTAAAGTAACAATTTGGTCAGGAATCGGTATTCTCTTCTAATCTCTCTCACTCTTCCGGATACTTGTTTCAAGACCACAATCTCCTTATCTTTGTATTTCAATGTTTTCTCTCTTGCCACTTGCAATATTTGCGTTTTAATGGCTTTCTTTGTAAATCTGATGTGAACTTCTCTTGGTAAGCTATTTCTCATCACATATCTTGTGAAGACTCGATAAACCTCATCTATTCCATCCATCATCTTCTCTTCAGTTATTTCCAAAGCTTCAGTCAATATTTCTATCATTATTTCAGCTAGATTTTGTCCATTTTCTTCCTCTATGTTTTGGAATCTAAGATCAAATTCTGATCTGTCAATATCTCCAATCTTCTTGTCTCTTTGTTTATCTTCTTCAATTTTTTGGAGTCTCTCATCATACTTCATCATCATTTGTTGGATGTTCTCCACTTTTTCATTGGTTTTCCCTGTTCTTTGTTCTCTGTTCTTTGTTCAATGTTCTCTATTCTCTTTTCAATATTCTCTGATCTTGTTTGAATATTTCAAATTTATTACATAATCATCTGCAGGGTCACTTTTTCTTGTTTTTTTTTTGCCTTAATATTGTCTGTATTGAACATTGTCCTCCAGATGGTGGAGAGGAAGAAGTAGAAGTTGAAGAACCAGGAGTTGTTAATTTCCTACTTATTTTGAGGAGTTCAGGATCTTCAGGTTCTTCTAGACCTTAATCCAGTTGTAAAATAACCAACTGCAATTCCAAATAAAAATAGTAGAAAAAAAGTAAGAGAATAGTAAGAAAAGAGAAGCCAAATAGTAATAATAAGAGAAAAAGAAGAAAAAAAATTCTTTAGGTTCTTGTATACCTTAATCCAGTCGGTTGGTTAGATGACAGTAAAAATTCAAAAATGATGGAAAAGACCATAAACACACCATGAACATACACACAAAAAGAAAAAGTTGTAAAATCCTAAAAAAGACAAAAAAGTGAAGAAAAAGGCTAAAAAAGAAAAGAAAAATTCTTCAAGTTCTTCAACACATTAATCCAATTAAAAGGTGTCAAATATAGAAATATGCATAAAAATAAACCAAAAGAAAAAAAAGAAAAAAAACCCAATATGAAAGGTAGATGGAAAGACAAAAATACCAAGAAGGGAAAGAGAAGAAAATGGCTACTCCCTTAAAAAGAAAAGGAAGGGAAGCATTAATACTAAAGCTTTATGATGGGAGATTTTAATGGAATTGTAGACAATAAATTGGACTATACAGCACAGAAAACAATAAAGCAAAACAGAAAGACCCTCCCTAAATCTTTTTTTAAAATGGTAGATGAAATAAACTTAAAAGATACATGGAAAGAAAGAAATGCTAAAACTAAACAATACACCTTCTATTCAAATAGACACTTATCATGGTCTAGAATAGATATGATATGGATGTCAACAGAATTAATATCTAATATTCAAGAAATAAATATTGAAACAAGTGCTTGGGCAGATCACAATCCAATGACAATTAAATGGAAAGGACAAAGAAGAAGATCTAGATGGACATTAAATAATACTATTTTAAAGGAAAAAGACTTCACACAGTGGATAGAGAAAGAATTGGATTTTTTTCTTTAGAGAAAACAACAAAGAAGATACATCAATTCAGAATGTATGGGATACAATGAAGGCATATGTTAGAGGCTTGATAATAGACTATACAAGGAAAAGGAATACTATGAAAAGATTAGCCTCTAAAGCCCTAGAGGATGAGCATAAAAGACTTGAAAAAGAGCTACAGAAAATGTCACAGAAAAAGGACATCAAGCTAAAAATGGATATAATTAAACACAAAATGGGTCAAATAGAAAAAGAAGAATTAGCACAGAAAATTAGGGGTGCTAAACAAAACTACTTTGAAGATGCAAACAAACCAGGTAGATGGTTAGCATACAAATTGAGAAAGGAGAAAGAATCAAGGAAAATATTGCAATTAATAGATGACCAAGGCCAAGTTTGCCATGGTAGCAAAGAGAAGAAGGAAACCATTCAAAACTTCTATGGGAAATTACATATGCAAAAGAATATTGATGAAGAGAGAGTTAAGCAGTACTTACAGAATGCTAATTTACCTCAGATACCTAAAGAGACTGAAAAAATGTTAGAAAGCAATATAATGATGATGGAGCTAACTGAAGCACTCAAGGAACAAAATAATGGAAAGGCATCAGGTCCAGATGGACTTCCAGCAGAATTTTATAAAACATTACAAGAATTGTTGAATGTTTCATTGCTAAAAGTTATGAATGAAGTTATGTTAAAGAAGAAGATACCTAAATCATGGTCAGAAGCCTATATTACACTTATTCCAAAAGAGGAGGCCGACCCATTACAAATTAAGAACTATAGACCCATTTCTATACTAAATGCAGATTATAAAATCTTTGCTTCAATATTGGCTGAAAGACTTAAAAAATATTTAAATAATTTTATTCATCCTGATCAAAATGGATTTCTGCCAAAGAGAGAAATTAAACACAATATGAGAGTAATCTTGGATACTTTGGAATACTACAAGGCACATCCTGAAAAACAAATGGTTCTGATATTTTTAGATGCACAGAAGGCATTTGATAATGTGAATTGGCGATTCATGTTATTACTGTTGGAACAGATGGGTTTTGCTAGAAAATGTATTCAAGCAATAGAAGCTATATACTATAAGCAAACGGCAAAGGTAATGATAGAGGGAGAACTGACAGACTCTATTAATATAAGAAAAGGAACAAGACAAGGGTGCTCACTATCACCTCTGTTATTTGTGTTAACCTTGGAAGTGTTAAACAGAAATATTAGAGATGAAAAGAATATAAAAGGAATGAAAATCAAAAAGGAAGAATTTAAGCTGCAAGCATTTGCGGATGATCTAGTTTTTATCTTAGAAGACCCCTTAGAAACAGCATCAAAATTGATAGAAAAGATAGAGACATATGGAAAGGTGGCTGGTTTGAAAATAAATAAAGATAAGATAAAAATTTTGACAAAGAATATGCTATTAAGACAAAAGGAAGAACTGGCAGATCTATTGAAAATTCAGGTCACGAATAAGATCAAGTACTTGGGGATATATTTGACAGCAAGATGTAGTACATTAAAAGAGAATAATTATATTAAACTTAAACAGCAGATAGTGTTAGATTTGGCAAAATGGGAAAACTTACAACTGTCACTAATAGGGAGAATTTCAACAATCAAGATGAATATATTACCAAGAATTTTATATTTGTTTCAAACAATTCCAATTAGGCTTGGAAAAGACTACTTTGAAGATTTAAATAAAATTGTGTTGAAATATACATGGCAAGGTAAGAAAGCGAGAATAAAGTTAAAACCTTTGCAAGATGCTAGAATTAGAGGAGGATTTGGTTTGCCTAATTGGGAGCTGTATTACCAAGCTACAAATTTGATGTGGGTTAAGGAATGGATAACACTAAGAAATACTAGATTGTTGGCATTAGAACAATTTGTTGTTGGGGTGACATGCTTTTTATGGTACAAAGGAACTAAAACACAGGGGTATTTTAGAAGACATTATATATGGGAGTCTCTGTGGTTAAACTGGGACAAGATTAAAAGACAATGTTATTTGAAAATTCCAGTCTGGTTATCAACTATTGAAGCATTTTCATATCCTATAATATACAAAAAGGAACAAACAGATATGGTGAAATATTAAATGAAAAGGGAGAACTTAAATCTATGCAAAAACTAGAGGAACAAGGTATCAAGATGAATTGGTTTTCATATGCGCAAATACATTCAAGGTATGATAAAGATTTAAAACAGAAGGTTTCTATGATAAACTGACTGACTTAGACAAGATTTTGACAGGTACTGATGAAAAGGTGATTAAAAAATTGTATGGATATTTATTAGAAATTAAACTAGAAGAAGAACAAGTTAAAGAAACTATGATTGCTTGGGGGAAGAATTTTGGATACGGGATTGTTTTGGAGAAATGGCAAAAATTGTGGTCTCAAAATTATAAAATGACAATGTCAACAGCATATAAAGAAAATTTGTATAAGATGTTTTACAGGTGG
This sequence comes from Hydrophis major, assembly GCA_033807585.1. Taxonomy (NCBI): domain Eukaryota; kingdom Metazoa; phylum Chordata; class Lepidosauria; order Squamata; family Elapidae; genus Hydrophis; species Hydrophis major. The sequence continues at coordinate 5,435,909 of CM066343.1, forward strand.
CATTTCCCCCCGACAAGAATAGCAAGAATGTTCAAGAATAAATCTGAAAAATGTTGGAAATGTCATCAGACACCTGGCTCATATTACCATATGTGGTGGATTTGTGCGGATGCTAAAAAATACCGGACTAAAATCCAAATGTGGTTGGAAAAAATGACAAAAAAGCATATAGACTTGAAACCAGAGATATTTTTATTGAGAATTTTACCTGAAATATATAGTAAAGACTTGGAATACTTGATTGTAAATGTATTAACAGTGGCTAGGATTGTATTTGCTAAAAACTGGAAAAATGAGAAAATACCATCACAGGAGGAAATCATTAAGAAAATATTGGAATGTGCTGAAATGAGTAGATTGACACTTGAAAATAGAGAACAAGAGGATAAACAATTTTATAAAATTTGGGATCTTTTCGATCAATGGTTTGACAATAAAGTACAGTAATGAAATATGTAGACTTTTAGAAAATAATAAATATATAAAGATGTACTTCTTTCTTATTATATCTACAAAATGATTTTAGAATAGATTTGGGATGATAATATGAACTATTATAAAATAAACTATGTAAACTATGCTTATCTTGTAAAACATGAATGAACAAAAGTATAGTCAAATGATTGATTAATAATGATACTAAAATATTTAATTTTTGATTGATGATATGAGATTATATGTAATGTAATTGTAATTGAAGACTATGAAATGGAAGCACAAAACAATTTGTAAACAAACCAGCAACACTGTATGTACACCTATGGAAGATAGCTTGATGTTTTTATGTTTTGTTTGTATATGTTTGTTTTTAAAAACCAATAAAATTTTATAAAAAAACCTAAAGCTTTTCCTTTAAAATAAAAAGTAGACGTAGAAATTTAACTTCCAAAGATAAGAAAGAAAAAAAAAAAAAGACACATTCCAGAGAGCCAAAAATCCAAAAAGCTATTGCAAAAAGAAAAAGAAAAAGAAAAGTGATGAGGTTTCACAGTAGGGGTAGCACAGCTTAAAAAGAATAAAAAGAGCACGCTGCACTTTGTTTAATTATCCAAGGCTCTTGTTATAACTCTCTTCTCCAAAGACTTATAACCTTATCTTTTCCTAAGCTACAACACCAGACTCCAACTGTTGATAGAAACCCAGAAGAGCACCTGTAATAATACTCTCCCCTGCTCTTCCCTCTATCCTATCAAACAGGCAATGTCCTTGAAACAAAGTTTCAGTTCTTTCTCAGCTTTGTCTGGTCACAAGAGAAATAGAATATTTCCAAGCCTCTAGTTGGCAGTGTTACAAAGTTTCTTTAGCTTTCACTTTCCCTCTCCTTTTCCAAGCAAAATATAATAAGAATTAATTTTTTAAAAAAGAAAAAGATATTTAAAAAATAACTAAAAAGTAGTCTCTGGCTTAGAATATTATAAAATTAAAAAGGAGAGATGAATATATAAAAAGAAGGAAAAAAACCCAGTCCAGTTTCAAAATATAAGATCATGTGTAGAAAATCCAGCAATGAGAAAAAAACTATTACTTTGACATTCCTGTTTCAAATCGCCACTTAATCACTTCTGTCAAGACTTTTACAGATTCTTTCTTTCCCTTAGGATGTCCTTTCAAGTCTTAAAATAAAAAAAAAGTTCTCACCAAACTGGCACACTCTCTCTTTCCGTTCTCTTTCGTTTCGGAGCTATCCCAACTTCAGCAGCTTTAATGGCTGCCTCTTTACCGCTGGCAAAAAGTGCTTCTCCTGGATCTACCAGGGACTTTGCAATATGCCTGGGATCGACAGGATGCACTCTTTACATTCACCATCTCTTCGGGATGGTTTAGATCCACTTAGACCATCCAGGAGCAAAGATATCGGCTGCGATCTCAGATCTCCAAGATCGCATGCCATATTGTCGCGATGCCAGCTCTGCCCTCCTCGATTCACATGCCAGTCAGCACTTCATCAGTCTCCTACCACCAGGTAGGAAATATAGAAACAGAGCCAGTCACATCAACAGGCTGACGAACAGTTTCTACCCATGGGCTATCAGTCTTCTGAACAGAAAATAACTTCATGTCAACATAGTATGATAAACTTGCAGGGCCGGCGTGTTGTGCAACAAGGTCACATAGAGTAACAAGATTGGGTCTGGGTTAGGGACTTCTGTCCTCACTGTGAGTTGTGTTGGGGGGGGGGTTGCATGAAGGGAGGCTCAGCCAATCTCACTGTACCCAATGAGTCTGACAATAAAGTTAATAATAATAGGTTTGCATTTTTTCCATTCTTCTGCATGTTTTTATTTCATCTAGATCTTTGGGTTCATGTGAATGGTGAGAATAAGTGGTTCTTTGATGTGGATTATAAATATGTGGTCTAGTAATGGAACTTGCAAAATTTGTAGAGGGGTTTCCAAAACCACCTTAGACTTGCTTTAAAAAAAGGCACCCCCAATTACAAAGGCACGATAGCTCAGTGGTTAAAGATGCTGACAATCTGAGTTCCAGACCCAAGTGCCATATGATGGAGTGAGCTCCTATTCATTGTACTTATCTTTGACCATAATGAATTGAGTTGAACATTGAAGACTGAGCACACCTAGTGCCGTGTAAAAGACAAGGAAATATGAGAACTCCTAAGATAACTCTTCTCAGACTTCTTTGAACTATAACTTCCAGATAAGAACTGAGATCTTATTCCCAAGATCCACATGATCTCAGAAAGTGGGATGCTTGAAATGGGGCCTTCCTGGATCATTTTAGGAATTCTAGGATCAAATGGCTCTCTTTAGTTTGTGCTTTTAATTGTGCTCTGACCTCCAAAGGACGTTTGCCATATATTTCTAAGCCATGGATAGGGACACCTGAGCAAGAAACCTTATGGAAAAGATCAGACTTCAGTCAAAAGCCCTTGGAGGTCTTTCCACCTGTAGAAAATAAAGAAGGGAGCAGGGGAAGGAAGTAAATTCATCTTGGATAATTAATGGAAGTTTGTCAAAGAAAGATCCAATTAAAAAGTAAGGAGAAATTTCCTGACAGTAAGAACAATTAAGGAAATAGCTTGCCTCCCACAATTGTGGATGCTCCATCATTGAAGGTTTTCCAAAATGGTCTGGATAATCATTTGATGGGGTGGTATAAGATCTCCTGCCTTGAGCAGGAGGTTGTAGTGGAAAACCTCCAACATTCCTTCCAGTCTTACCATTCTTTGTTCTATGATTTGTTTACAAGTTTATATATTTTTACAGATTCAGTTGAGGTAAACACAAAAATGAAAATGGACAAGTTGGGAATGCTGCCACAAAGAGAGGAGGCAACCCATTCTCTAAAGCACCTAAAGCAGGGGTGGTATTCAGCAGGTTCTGGCCAGTTCTGGAGAACCAGTAGTGGAAATTTTGAGTAGTTTGGAAAACCGGCCAATACCACCTCTGACTGGCCCCGCCCCCATCTATTCTCTGCCTCCTGAGTCCCAGTTCTTTTGTTGATTCTTTTGTTGCCCTGCACAGGAGAATGGAGCTGGAAAGCAGGTTACTGGAGTGGGGTGGGAATGGAAATTTTACAGTAACCTTCCCCTGGAGTGGGGAGGGAATGGGATTTTGCATTATCCTTCCCCTGCCATGCCCACCAAGCCAAGCCATGCCTACCAAGCTACACCCACTAAGCCACACTCACAAAACCGGTAGTAATTTTTTTTGAATCTCACCACTGACCTAAAGTCAGGACAAGAAGCAATGGATGGAAACTAACCAAGGAGAGAAGCAACCTAGAATTAAGGAGAAAAGCCAATGCAATCCCAGGCTGCATTAACAGAGGGATAGAATCAAGATCTTGTGAAGTTCTAGTATCGCTTTACAAAGCCTTAGTAAGACACACTTGAAATACTGCATCCAGTTTTGGTCATCACAATATAATAAAAGATATTGAAACTCTAAAAAGAGAGCAGAGAAGAGCAACAAGACTAATTAGAAGGTTGAAGGCTAAAACATACAAAGAAGGGTTACAGGAACTAGGCATATCTAGCCTAATGAAAAGAAGGACTAGGGGTCACATGAAAAGCACTGTTCTAATATTTGGGAGGCTTCTACAAAAACAAGGGAGTCAAACTATTTTCCAAAACACCAAAAGGCAGGACAATAAACAATGGTTGGAAACTAACCAAGGAGAGAAGCAACCTAGAATTAAGGAGAAATTTCCTGGCAGTTAGAACAATTAATCAGTGGTGTGGCTTTCCTACAGAAATAAATGCTCCAACACTGGAAATTTTTAAGAAGAGATTGGACCACTATTTGGCTGAAATGGTATAAGGCTTCATGCCTAAGCAGGGAGTTGGTCTAGATCTAGAAGAACTAGGTCCCTTTCAACTCTGTTATTCTGCTATTCTGCTTTCTCTCATAGGTGGATAAAATGACATCCCAAATCTGAATATCTGGCTGACAGTGTGATGAACCATAATAATCAAATAGAGAAAGTAATAGAAAATGGAACAAGAAGAAGGGGCAAGCAAAGAACATGCTGGTTTGATAACATCAAAGCTGATACAAAGATATATTAGAACAACAGAGTTAGAAGGGACCTTGTAGGTCATTTAGTTCTACCCTCCACCCAAGCAGGAGACTCTGCACCATTTTCGACAGATTGCAGTCTAGTTTTTCTCAAAAACTTCCAGTGATGAAACTCCCACAATTTCTGTTCCATTGGTGGATTGTTCTCACTGTCAGAAAATTTCTCCTTACTTCTGGGTTGAACCTCTTCTTGTTCAGTTTCTATCCATTATTCCTTGTCTGGCTTTCAGGTGCTTTGGAAAATAGGTTGACCCCTTCCTCTCTTCCCCAAGTATTGGAAAACTGCTATCTTCACTAGACTAGCCATACTAGGTTCCTGTAAATGTTCTTCATATGTTTTAGCCCAGTCCCTTTATTCCCTAAATTCAATTCCAAAAATTGAAAAAAGCTGTGATTGACAAGGCAGCATGAAGAGCATTGTCTATAAAGTTGCCAAGAGTTAGATACAACTGGGTGGTTAAAACTACAATAGAAAATGAAGATAGGGCTCTGGGACACTAGAATTCAAATAGCCCGGCATTTGCCACAGAACATGCTAGACTTAACAATTGTCAACAGGAAAGACAAAAACTGTCTGGATAGTCAGATCTACAAGGTATGCCCGATCAACAGCCAACTCCATTTTGGCCTGATACTTCTTTTATTAAGATTGGTTATTGTAACAAAATCTTAGCCTGCTGCATGGATTCTGCTAACTGGGATCAATTCTTTTTAACCATGGTTGGGTGTCTGAATTCAGGTGTAGGGGATAGAGATAGATAGATGATAGATAGATAATTGGATAGATAGATAAAGAGAGAGCAGGGGAAAAGAAGGAAGGAAGGAGGGAGAGGGGGGAAGGAGGGAGGGAGGGAGAGAGAGAGGGAGGAGTGAATGTCTCAGGAGGCAGGTTAGAAAAAAACACCACCACTCCAAACTGAACAGGATTAATGTTTGCAAATTTCTGAAAGAGAAAGAGTACTCGTAAAAAGTGTCCATTTGGTTTTATTTGTGCATTTATTTTCTAGAAGAGTAACAATAACAACAAAGTAAGCCATCTATATTATAGCAGCTTCTTTCTGTCCTCTTTCTGTAATTTTTCTCAAAATCATTCTTGTCTAAAAATGTCTAAAAAAATGTGGGGGAGATGAGAGGGGTATCACTCGCAAAACATATTGCATATTTAAAGCTATAGGCAAGGAGACATGAGGTTTATATGTGTCTGTGTTTATATGGTGGGCTCTCTGAAATAGGTTCACAGAACGGATGACTCTGCTACATTGTGGGTGATTGTTCTGATGCTAGAACAATAGAGATGATGTTCTATATTGTTGTGTGTGAGTGTGTGCCTTCAAATAAATATTGACTCCTGGCAATGACCTGCTTTTCTCGGCAACATTTTCAGAAATGGTTTGCCATTGCCTGATTCCAAGAGTGGAGAGAAAACTGCTGGCCCAAGTTCACCCACCTGGCTTCTTTCCTAAAGCAGGACTTAAACTAATGGTCTCCTGGTTTCTAATCTGACGCTTTAAGCACTACACCAGGACCACAGTGGCTTGAGTGGTTGGAAAACTGGGCAGGAGTTTAGCAAGCTCATATTTGAGACCTGAGAGCTGCCATTGGGCGGGACTGAACTATCGACCTTCACTCCAGCTCCTGCTGTGGACATTAAATAATCTAGGAGCTAGGGAAGGAGGCAGGAGGTTAGCAAGCCTGCATTCAAGACCTAACAGTGGCTGTGGGGCAGGGTTGAGCTCCTGTCCTCACTCCAGCTCCTCTGGGGGACATGAAAGGAATCCCAACTAGGAATACCCAGGGCAAACTGGAAGTGCCTCAGTGCTTCTGACTCAGTGCAAAAAAACAAAAACAACAAAAGTAAAGCAAACTGGCTCACAGAGGAATAATGCTTAGAGGAGGACAAATGTGGACCTGAACATCTGAAATGCAAGGATGAAAAACAAAAACATTTGAACAAACTCTTCAGATGCTAAGCTAGGTTGGCCTTTCATAGGCATCCATTTTATACGATGCCTATCTGGATCTGAGACCTGTCTGCTCTTTAGGAAACAATTTAATACGTGTCCATGAGTTTACTTCAGTGGAATTGATTTTGATGACACATGGTCTACAAGAATATGTTTTTCTTTCAGATTCAGGCAACATTCTTCATCTGCATGGATCCACAAATTGATCTCGGATAGTCCAGGATAGAGAGAGGCTCCAGTTTTTTACTTTGAAGATAGATGAAATTGTAGACCCAAGCAAATCTACCTGTTGATGTTCTACTGGATTATGTTCTTGTAATTAGGGGATGTTGTTCTCTTCTTCAGTTGGGTCATTGTAGAAAAAAACCATTTTACCTATTGTGAGAACAAAAAATTATGGATTCAATGTTGGTAGAGAAGAATAGTTGGCAGGTTCTTTCATGAAGAATTGGTTCTGTTTGTTACTAATATGTGCTTCCTTCCCCCTTGATTGCAACAAATAGGAGAAAAGGTTAAATTATGTCATTCTACAAAGTTTTTCATTTTTTTCTGCTTGACTTGACCAATTGTTTCCTTCTCTTCATCTCATTGTATTTATTTTTAACAGAATATTCAAGGAAAGAGAAAGAATACAACTGGACCTATGCTGTATGCATTGACCCTATTTTGGGTTTTCAAAACACTTCTAATGCATTTGAGATAAAACAGAACATTCTTAAGTACATGGGGAATAATCTTATTAATTATATTGCAAAGAAATTAATTCAAGCTTAGTTGTCATCCTAGCTCTGTTCCCCCCCCCCTTTTTTTAATGAAATTCTCACACACCTATCAATATAATAGAATATTTGTAGCCCGGAATTAAACTGTGGGATCTTTGGTATTCCCTAAGATTGAATGTATTCCTGCAGACATTTAATTATTAAACTAGGTAACATCATCAGTGTTAGAATTCACTGGAGAATTTTAGGAGTCAGGCTTTCAGAGAAATCAGCCATCAACAGGAACATAGAGGTATACATATTATTTAAAAGAGACAACCGAAAAGCCAAAAAGGAAACAAAAAAATCCCACCCAAATACCTCCTCACCAGCAATCAACACCTAAATAAGCAGAGATTTTCACCAAGGTTAATATTAGACCAGTGTCCTGATCAAAGAAATACCAACTCAGACAAAAAGTTAACCATTAAAAACAGCTGAATCAAGGAACATCCAAGACCATTTCCAGCAATATTGACCTGGCAAGTCACTATTATATAAAATAAAGCAAACTTCGCTGCTTTCTAGCACTGATGATGTTACCTGCTTGGATAACAAAATGTCTGCAAGGAAACTACCAAACCCAGAGAGCCCCACGGACCCCACATCCTCACTAACCTATTGGAACATGGTCCTAGCATATTATTTAAAGGACAAATGCAGCCCTCTTGCTGAAAAACATCACTGTCTACCATTTTAATGGAATAGTTGACAAGATGTCTGTAGAGATGCTCAGTCATCCAGGTCAGGGTTGTCCCAAAGGTGCTTTTTCAGGAGGCAACTCAACTTTCTTATTTTTTCTTTGAAGAGGTTTTGCTTCTCATTCATGAAACTTCTTTAGCTCTGACAGGATTGTGGGGAATGGAAGGATTAAAAGAAAAAACAAGGAAGTCCAGTTGCTTCCTGAAAAAGTATTTTTGGGAGAACCATGACCTGGATGATGGAGAATCTTTACAGCCTTTAGCTATACAATTTGAGATAAACACACTTCAAATGGTGTGGGAGTAGGAATGGATTTCCAGAAGAAAAATTGTAGACTACAAGAACCATTTGCACTACTCAGGTGACCCTGAAGACACATATAAGCCTCCAAGTGGCCGCAATGTCCCTCTAAAAGGATGCAAATGACCAGCTGTCTGCAAGGGATATCAATCCTTCCATTCTCCACTATTCTGGCCGTATAGAAGAAACTTCTTGGATGAGAAGCAAATGTTTTCAAAGAAAAAAGCACACAAGAAAGTCCAGTTGTCTCCTGAAAAAAGCACATTTGGAAGTTGACAGGATGCCATCTTTAGAAGCAGGGATAGATGCATGTCCTTACAGAGAACCACACTCCACCCTCACTGTATTGTAATAAACAATATAAACAACATAAGGATCATGCAGGGTTAATCAGACTAATGGCCTTTCTAGTCTAGTGTTCTGTTTTAATAGTGCAGCTTCTTCAACGACATTGAGAAAGCCATAAAGAGAGCTTGAATTTCATAGAAGTGGTTCATTTTAAATATTGGCTATATACAATACTGTCATCTTGATCATGGGAGGCTGAGCCTCCCATTTTGCCTCAGTCTGTTTCTGAAAAGTCTACATTAACCCCTTTCTTCCTGCTACTCACTGAGAAAGTTCTCTTCCCTCCTCACTTACTTTGAACAATGTTACTATGGCACTATAACACACACTGAAGAGGAAGAGGATGAAGAAAATAAAAAGGATCGTCCACAAATGCTCCAGTTCTTCCTCTTTCTCCAAGCTGTAATTGTTCTCCATAATCACCACTGTCACTGTGAAAGAAAAAACATTACAGTGTCATTCTCCATATTGTTCATCGACATAAACTCTCCTTTGATCCATCCTCTCACACTCTCTTCCCCCACTGAAAATGTCATCTTGATAAATCAGACCAAGTTCACCCAAACCACAATTGTGGATCATCTGGATAGAATTGCATTTTTAAATGTTATTCTGTTTGCAGAATTATAAGTTTTGGTTTAAAAAAAAAATCTCTTCAGCTCCATGGATTATATTTCCTCTCAAGGATTCTGTCATGTTCTGGAAGTTAATGTGCATACATTAAAGATATTGACTGGTCTGCAGTCATCACTCAAACCAATGCTTGCTTATGAATGCTGTGCTATTCCTTCTTTATTTGAATCTGGATTTAAAAAGACATGATACGAGTGGACTTAATGACATCACAATAAATCTCCATGGGTTACGATTTAGACTAGATTCAATTTTTTAATAATATCGGAATTGATCAGAAGGTTTGTGGGTGTCTTGTAAGTTCAGTTTTAGTTGTAGCGATTTCCCTTAGCAATATTTCTAAGTAATCCTCAGGAGGTGACCAGAAAAGAGACCAGAATTTCTGTGGCTGAGTAATTTCTGTTGTTAAGGGAGTCATGCCTGACTTTATGACCATTTTTTTTTTGCCAGGACTATTAAGTAAATCAGTGCAGGTTAAGGGAATCACCCAGAGGTTAAGCAAATCCAGCCTCCCCCATTGACTTTGCTGGTCAGAGTTGGGAAGGTCGCGAAAGGGGGCAGAATCACATGACCTTGGGATGCTACTACCATTATAACTATATGCCTGTTGCCAAGCAACCAAATTTTGATCACGTGACTGAGAGGACGCTGCGACAGTCAAAGCGCGAGGACCGTTTGTAAGCCTCTTTTTTTCCGCACTGTGGTAACTTTGAGTGGTTGCTAAATACATTCTTATAAGTTGGGGACTACCTACATAACGTCTTGAGAACATTGGTAAGTCCAAAGGTACTATAATTCATTGTTGAAAAAAATGACACGTAACCGAAGACCTCTCTTGTGTTTTAAATAATTTTAGGCCTATACTTTTTCTGTCAGATTGACCATTTTACATCTATTATGTCTTTATTTCAAAAGATGTTAATAATTATCTAGATATATGCTATTAATATTGTTGTTGTCATTATTATTATTCATTAAAGTTAAAGCTTGGTCAACTGAACATTTAAAAGTGTATCACAAATGTTATTGACTGGCATTGATGGTTGATTCAGGTTGCTGCCAGCATCCTAGATATCAACTTATTCTTATTCTAATGTGAAATCACAACTTCCATTCTTTAGATGGTATTGGCTTTCCTTCACATTGAGTTCTTTTCTTCATTTTATATTTTATTTATTATTTTTATATATAAAAATAATATTATACATATTATATATATGTACTAATTTATTTACCATTAATAAATTATATTTATTTTATTTTGTATTATAATTTTATAACTGAGTGATATTATCATTGTATTTTAAAACTATTAATTTATCTATTTCTCATTTATTTTATTCTTTCTGGAGGAGGAGAAAAACCCTGTCCTGGCATATTTATATGTGTTTGCTGCTGTTTGTGTGGAACGGTATTGTCTATTTCTCTCTTCTTTCTTTCTTTCTATTGTTTTTACCAAATGATTTTCTGTGATTTTTTTGTAAATAAATTATATAGCTGGATTTGTTTCATCGAAGTGATACTTCTCCAATTCTTAGCTTAGCATCAATTTTCAACTTCCATGATCAAAATGTTATGCCTGCATTCTTCACCAGATGAAGATTGCCAGAATTCTTGGCATGCGTATCTATAAAGTTTCTTTTTGGAGGGTGATATATAGTGTTATGGTCTTTTAGTGTCTGTTGTTATACATTAGTTTTCTCAGTGAACATGTTTATATTTCATTGAACTCCTTGTCTGAAATTTTAATGAATCAGAAAGTGTGAAATTTTTAAAAAAATCTCAAAAAATATTAGATGTGTCCCAATGTTAATCAATATGATGACATCTGATTATTAATATTTCAATTTGCAAATAGGTTTTGAAATTGAAAGATCTTACTATTTAATTTTGACAATTGGATTCTTGAGTTCTAGATAATCTCTCTTTCTTGTTTCTGCATTAATTAGGATACTGGGGACTAAAACAGGAAGAACGTTGCTGGAACTGAATATGTCTAGTCTAGTGAAAAAAAGGACTGGGGTGACATGATAACAATGTTCCAATATTTGAGGGGCTGCTACAAGAAGAAGGAGACAATCTATTTTCTGAAGCACCAGAAGGCAAAAAAAGAAGCAGATGGTTGAAACTAAACAAGGACATAAGAGATCTAGAACTAAGGAGAAATTTCCTGACAGTCAGAACAATTAACCAGTGGAACGACTTGCCACCAAAAGTTGTGGGTGCTTCAACAACAGAGGTTTTAAGGAAGAGATTGGACATCCATTTGTCTGAAATGGTATAGGGTTTCCTACTTAAGCAGGGGTTGGACTAGAAGACTTCCAAGGTCCCTTCCAACTCTGTTATTCAGTCTTGAAATTACATCTGAGATGCCAAAGGTTTGAGACAATGTCCCCTTTTTGTGTTAATATAGAATTTTGTGTTTTTACAGTGAATTTTGATATAACTTTTAAAGGACAAAAGTGATTGCTTTTTGTTATTTAATTTGTCCTGACCATCAGTACATTTTGGAAGTATATCTGGAGAACAATTGTTTCTCTATCTTGTAACTTTGCATTTCTGAATGTGGATATCATGAGAGTTGAATGCCCATCATGATCTATTTTCCCTTATTACTCAACCTCCAGTGTTTACTAATTTGAATTAAATATTTCTTCCCTCCCACTCTCCCTTAATTTTATATTTGAGTACTTAGAGTATTCCCTGATAAAGTTGATCCTATTAGATCATGAATGTGATCCTTCCATTTATTTTTTAGTTTTGATCATAGCATCCTTATATTACAATAGATGATTGAGATTCTCCCTTGAGCATTCTCTGGATTTTTTTTTTTGTATTAGATATGAATTCTTGATATTGAAATCAAGTATAGATTATAGACCTGCAATGAACAGTGTTGCTTTGTCCCAATTGATTGGTCTATGAAGAAATTGTGGCTAAGAAGAAGTTGGCCAAGGGATGTGGATGGATCTGCAATGGGACAATTTTCAGTAAATAATTACAATTATATATATTTTAGCTACTTTGACTATTTACTCTTGGGCTGAATGAACATCTTACAAAGAAAGCACTTAAGAATAGAGGAAAGGTGAGATGGAGCAAAGAGTAAAGGATCTTTGTCCATGAACTTGATGGGTTCAAATCTCCACTGAACCCTGAAGCTCACCAGATGCATCTATTCAGGGAGGGATGCTGCCAGTATAACAACCGGTTTGATGATTATGTGCTTCGCTGCGCGCACGTCAACACAATGCAAAAGTCCTTACCTAGTATGTTACTTCAGGGGAGTAACACAGGTAAGGAGCGGCAATCCGCTCTTCCGTGCTAATTAGCTGTAACAATAAAGGTCATTTCTGCATAGGGGTCGGCGGTGGGCCCACATGATCATTGCAGTGAACCGGATCGGAGACAGCTGATCTTCAGAGCAAGGGATTCGACCAAACTGGTCCAAACTGGTAGAATCCCATCCCTGCATCTATTCTATTCTTTTCTCACAGGGCTGCAGTTAGGCTCATTTGGGGGTACCTGCCCATTACCCAGCTAAATACATTGGTCTTCTGTAGGATTCCTACAGAAACATGATGAACTTCATTTTGTTACATTATCAAAACAGTGATCCACCCAGATTCATTTGCTGAGATGGGTGGCTGTAAAAATCACATCAATCAATCAATCAATTCAATAAATCAGTCTTAAGGCTTGATTCTGCATTTTCAGACAATTCACCCCCTTTCCCTTAAGGAGAAAAGAACAGAACCCGAGGTATTTCTGAGTTGGTTTGCTTTTATTCATCCAGATGAGAAATGGGTGAACAGGGAAATTATTAACAGTTTGGTCTCACAGTGTTAGAGGCAAATCTAGGATGGATTGAAACGGAGCAGCTGGTTCATTTTTTACCCTGGGTTTTTGAGATGTTCCTCTGGGTGAACTTCATGGGGAGGTCTTCATGGATCACCATACAAGTGAACACATCATTATTCCATTCTTCCCTGGAGACAGAAAGTTTGCTGATGGCAAAGAAGGAATCATTATGCTTATTCTTCATAGCTGGAGTAGTCACATATTTGTCTTCTGACACAGGATTGTAATTCTGTAGCCACTGGATATCAGCATCCCTTGGAATAAAACCATTTATCATGCAGAGAATAGACACCTCTCTGCCTGGATTGAGCTCATCTCGGTGAGGAGGGTAGACATAGACCTTGGGTGCCTTCTTGTTGCCTTTATGAAGTTTGAGGAAAGAACACAACAATGAAATGGAGGACAAATTAGTGGCAGCAATGAATGGTTCACACCTCTTGCTAAACTGTGATTCTTTTAGTCATTGTTCATTTATACCACTAAACCATGGTTTGCAAGCCATTTCATGACATGGTTTGCAGGCCATTTTATGACATTGTGCAAAGCAAGTGTGAATTTTGTTATCCTGGTGTACTTATCCACCCAATATTTGGATTGTCAATGCCACCCCTTTTCATGTCTCCAAGCTTGCATCCCACACCATATATTACAGATCTTGTCTTACAATGTCTTGGTACAAATGAAAACAAGTATGTTGGTGCCCATGAGGGAGAAAAATGTAATTTCCTCCTTACCTGTGGTCTTGAAAATGCTCTTTGTGACAGGACGAACAAAGGAAGAATGTTCAACCTTACAGGTAAAACTTTCTCCTGATTCCCAATCTTGAGCGATGACATTGAGGCGACAGAAAGCAGTGTAGGTACCATTTGGTTCTTCTACTGTTTCCACTAAATCAGAATTCAGGTGTTCACCTTGCTCCTGAGACCAGGTAATTTTCAACCCCTGTACATTTTGCAGATTGTTCACAACACAGGTGATCTTGCTATTTCTATCAATGTACAAGGCTTTTGGTCTTGGGGGCAGAAGATATACATTAGCATCTCCAGAGGGACAACCGCTTCCACCTAAAGATAAAAGATTTATGTCAGTTGCCTAATTACTCTCATTTCTTTCCCACCCAACAGGCTTTTGATCTGATCTATACCGGAGCTGCTTTTGAGTTTAGTAAATATAAGTCAACAGCAATTGCACTTAAAGTTATATACAATTTCATAGTGCTTTAACAGTCCTCTCTAAGCAATTTACAGAGTCAGCATATTGCCCCCAACAATTTGGGTTCTCATTTCATTGGCTTCAGAAGATTGGAAAGCTGAGTTAAACTTGAGCCAGTCAGGAAATCAAACTTCTAGCAGAGAACAGTGAGCAAGTCCGCAATATTGCATTCTAGTCACTGTGACACCACCGGCTCCTACTGAGCCAGAAAAAACATTTCCTGGATTCTCAGTCATCTAGGTCATGGTTTTCCCAAAGGTGCTTTTTCGAGAGGCAACTGGACTTTCTGTTCTTTTTTTATTTGAAGACATTTTGCTTCTCATCCAAAAAGCTGAAGAAGAGCTGAAGAAGTTTCTTGGATGAAAAATGAAATGTCTTCAAAGAAAAAACCCCAAAAGTCCAGTTGCCTCTTGAGAAAAGCACCTTTGGGTTTCCTCTCCCAAAATACAGTTGTCTGAGCAGGTGAAGAAGCTGTTAAATTAATAAAGATTTTTTGGAAATAGTGTGGATTTTTACACAAGACCAAAGGTCTTAGGAAAAGGCGAGCTAGTCTCCTCTGTGGTTTTCTATTTTCATTCCATGCTCATTTATACAAACCAGAATTAGCATAACATTATGATTACCTTCACATTTTTTGAGTTTGCCTTTCACCTTGGTTTGTGATGCTGCATGGGTTACTTCACAGTAATAAACATTTCCTTGCAGCCAGTCATCTTGGGTGATGTTGACTACGCTGGCAGTACTGAAAGTATATGTGCCGGGATTCTGCCAAGGAGGATAATTGTATGGACGTAGCAATCCAGAGCGACTGCCCACCTTCCAGTCAATGTCCAACTGTTTGGGGTAGAAGCCTGAAATCTGGCACCACAGTTGTATGGGACTGTGTCTGGAATCGCATGAGGAGTGGGACGTATGGATCTCAGGGCCCACAGGACTACGGGTTGCAGTGCCTAAGCATGAGGAATTAGATGACATATTTAACTATTATTTAGTATAACAGTGTGGAGAAACAGAAAGGATGGTCACTACACCTTGAGTAGTAGCCTAATACAGCCCCTATCCTTCATTGATTGGTCTTCTCAGCATTTTTCCCTCTGATTATTTTTGGGGTCTTCTGATTAAAAGATTCCATGGCTTGGAAAATCCTTGATCTCTTACCTAAATACCTCTTTGTCTTCAGAATCCCTCCTCAAGCTTTGTTTTCCCGGTCTATATCTATCAAGCTTTGCCTTAATTCCTTGCAACATGTTGTTGTGGCCCGCCAGCGGCCAGTAGAGCTGGCAACAGACTTGGACAGTGAGGAGGTTGGGGAGGAACCTGGGCCAGTCCAGGAGTCTGGGGAGGGCTCTGATGAGTGCTGTGCATTGGGGGCAGAGATGGGGCCCGGGCCATCTGACAATTATCAGCTTCCTTTGGAGTCAAAGATCAGTGGGGCAGAAGAACAGCTGGAGCCTGTTCCCAGTGTGCGCATGCACAGAACTGCCATGAAAAGGGAACAGTTAAGGACAAGGGTCGACTTGGGAGTAAGGGCTCATGGTGAATGGCCCTCCCATAGGGAATAAAGAAGAGCAAAAGTTCTTGACTTCTTGCCAAGTAATTGCTGCTACAGCATGGCATTTGAAAGATATCAGCCTGGCAACTCTCCAAGTCTGATAAAGGTCTCTAGTGGTGAAATCTCATGAAAGACTGTTTGCCAGGACTTTGCTGGAGAGGAATTCACTTTAACCTAAGTAAAAGAAGTTTTATCATGATGAGGAGTCTGCTTCATGATCTTGGGAAGCCTAGGTCAGAAGACATGTGATGGATACTCCTATCTTTCCTCCTGACATTGGTTCATAAGTACCTTTTGAGGAGACCACAGGTAGTCTCCAGCTTGTAACAACAATTGAGCCCCAAATCTATATTGCTAAGCAAGACTTTTGTTAGGTCAGTTTTGCCCCATTTTATGACCTTTCTTGCCACAGTTGTTAAATGAATTGGTACGATTATTAAATTAGTAACATGGTTGTTAAGTGAATTTGGCTTCCCCGTTGACTTTGCCTGTCAGAAGATCACAAAGTGTGAGACATGACCTTGGGACACTGCAACCATCATAAATATGAACCATGAAATCTGAATTTTGATCACGTGACCACAAGGGTGTTGCAACAACTGTAAGTGATGAAAAATAGGTCATTCATAAGTCACTTTTTCAGTGCTGTTATAGCTTTGAACGGTCACTAAACAGATGTAAGTCAAGAATTACTTGTACCTTCACAATTGTCATTGTTTCCCACTGTTTTACCTTCACATTTGGATTTTCATGTCTTTGACAAACCAACTGCCCTTGAGAAGAGAAAATAACTTTACTGGACTCACGGTCAATTTTTTTGTTAATTCTGGTGTCGGTGGCTGCATGGTAGACGTTGCACTGGAATGACTCAGATTTCCACTGGCTGACCGGGATGGTGAGCAGGCTGCTGTGAGTATAGTGGTCAGAGCCAAGCAAAAGTGGAGGGAAGTTGTGGATTCCACTGGTGATGGCGCCTGAATTCCATTGCACTGTGGCTGGTTCAGGAAAGTAGCCTTTGACGAGACAACCGAAGGAAACTTGGGGAGTGTCTTGGTTACAGGGAGACAGTGGGAAGACAGTTGGGGCTGTTTTAACAGCTGTAGGGGAAGATAAAGACAACACAGTGAAGATAATGAATTCATATTCCATGCTCTCTAATAGTACTGATGTTTTCTATTATTTTTGGTACTCTCTGTGAATTTCATATTGAAGAGATGAGACTTTGAATATCAGAAGAGTGGTCTTTAAATAACAAGCAGATTTCTAGGACAATTCCAGAGGTGGTATTCAGCCAGTTCTGACAGTTTCTGGAGAACTGGTAGCAGAAATTTTGAGTAGTTTGGAGAACTGGTAAATACCACCTCTATTTGGCCCTACCTCCATCTATTTGCTGCCTCCCAAGTCCCAGCTGATTGGCTGGGTCTTCTTTTATTGCCCTGCACAGGAGAATGGAGCTGGAAAGCAGGTTAGTGGGGAGGGGTGGAAATGGGGATTTTACAGCATCCTTCCCTTGCCATGCGCACCAAGCCACACCACACCCACAAAGCCAATATCACCACTGTGCTATTCGTCCCTTCTTTTCACATGAGAAGGAAATTCTGACTGAGGGAACAGCAGTTATCTTTTTCAGCATGGTAATTAGAAAGAAGCAAAAGAGAAACAAGAGAGGGAGCAAGTGAGGAGGCATTTTACAGACTCAGGAAGCCCTGGGTACAAATATCTCCTCTCATTGTATTGAACTAACTTTCTCTCACTCATACATCTAAGATAGATGAACTGCTCCTTTTAAATAGGAACAAATCAGATTTTTTCCTAATGCAGCAACCCTCTGCTTCATTTAAGCACAGCTAAAAGATTTGATTAATGCCTTAGAATTTCAGATTCAAAAGGCAGATAGAATTGCAAAAACATCAGTAAAAAGAAGGGAGGAGTACACTAGATAACTTTTGTGAGGTGGACTTAGAGACACCATTCATTATTTGCATATTCTTTTATGCCCCTTGAGAGTTTTCTTCATTTATCATAGTTGGGATCTACATACAACCTCACGTTTGCATCAACAATACATTGCAAGCCCCAGGCTGTGTGCTTTCTCCATTACTCTTCTCTTTATATAACAATGACTGTATCTCAACAGATCCCTTTGTACTGTATTAAAGTTTACAGATGATACAATAGTCATTGATCTCATTGGAGACAATGATGAGTCTGCATACAATGATGAGAGGTAGATAAACTGTGGTGCAGCCAGAACTATCTGGAGCTGAACACTCTTAAACTGTAGAGATGACAATAGATTTTAGGAAAAGTTGTCCTATTCTACCACCTCTTAGAATAATAGACAACACAGTGTCAACAATAGAGACCTTCAAGTTCCTGAGTTCTATTATCGCCCAGGACTTGAAATGGACGCCTAACATTAAAAAGACACAACAAAGAATTTTCTTCCTGCATCAACTCAGAAAATTCAGATTCCCAAGGATCTGCTGATATAGTTCTACAGAGGAATTATTGAGTCGGTCATTGGTACCTCAATAATTATCCAGTTTGTCACAGCAACCAAACAGGACAGGAACAAACTTCAACTGAAAGTTAGAACTGCAGAAAAAAACAAATGCAACCAGCCTGCCTTCCATTGAGGACCTGTATATTGCATGAACCAGAAAGAAGGCTGAGAAAATATTTACAGATCTCTCACATGCTGGACATAAACTGTTTCAACTTCTCCCTTCAGGATGCCACTTTAAGGCATCGCATGCTAAAACAGCTAGACACAAAGATAGTCTTCCCCCAATGCAGTCACCCTGCTGAACACCTAATTCCCACAACAATGTCTTATATGAGTCGTATTATATAAGATGTCCCCATGTAGAGATCAGTGACCCTGTCCATTCTATTCCCTATTAGTTTATCCCTAGCTCTGGCTTTCATTCTCTTCCCTTCTTGGGGTTAAGAAAGTTAACAAACATAAGATTTCTTGAGGTTTTTGAGCAGGTCTTCCTGTCCCAAACTGTAACCATTCCAGCTAATTTGGGATAGATTGGCATGCTGATCAGCATCTCCAAAGTCAAGTTTTCTTTTCAAGCTTTTTTGTCCGAAGTGATGTAGGGTGTCCTGCCTAGGCAGGGGGTTGGACCAGAAAGCCTCCAAAATCCCTTCTGTTATTCTATTCTATTTTATTTTTCCACATTCCAATGACTTGCAAGATGAAAGCCAGATGGAAGACCATTTATTTTGCATTGTTCTCAGACATGACACTGGATCGGAGACTACCAACTGCAGCCTATGAGAAGAAAGGGTCCTATTTCCATGTCCCTGGGGAAACAGAGTGGGAAAAATTTAGGCTTACAATCACTGAAGAATATAAGAATGAAGTATGTCTCGGGACAGTTCTCACTGACATAGAAAAACTGACTCAATCCAAGCAGAAATCAGTGTCAGCACAAACTGAGAAGAACCAAATGTAATGGTATGTGAGAAAGATCTTGGTAGACAGGGGGAAAGAACCACAGCTGGGATAAGAGGCAGCTTAATTCACAGAAGGAATGGCAAACATCTCAAAAAGGACCCTGCTGAACCCATGAAATTTAAATAACATTGGTCATATCTCACTTTAAGTGGATTTGAAATCATGAAATACAGCTGCATCTAAAAATGAGGGCAACTCATTCTGTCTCCATTTTAGATGCAACATTCTCTCACTTTCTGTTCTCCAGCCCTATCTGTGGGTTAGCCAAGCTATGCATCGTGTCACCTTCTTAAGTGCAGGCTGAATATCTACTTGTCTCTCTGTTTATTGAATAAAGCAAGTTATAGTGGGAAGAGAAAACAAGAATGTCACTCAAACAGGGAGACACAGGCTAATAAACTAAGTTACAGAATTATGTTCAGTTCCTGGCCTTCTGCATCTGAGATGCAGATGATTCTTTATATTTAGGAGCTTCTGCATATTCATGAAACCAAATTCCGTAGCTAAATGGTTACTTATGGTTCTCTTCTAGCAGATAACTGGAGGGTGCTAATTGTGCCATTTTAATATTTTTAGCCTCCTCCAAGTTGAAAAGGCAAATGTGCTAAGGCAAAAATTCAGCTCACCATTTAAAGAAAACATCAAATATCTAACAAGAGAAACAGAGGTTTTAGTCAAGGTATCAGCAGTGCTAATTGATCAAAACAAAGTTGTTTTTCTCAATGCCTTTATCAGCATTTTGACCTACAGAAATAAGCAGGTGGGTGATTTTATGCCTCAGAGAGGTAGGTGGTATAATATCTAGTGAAGAGAAGGACTAGGGGAGACATGATAGCAGTCTTCCAATATTTGATGGGCTGTCACAGAGAGGAGGGGGTCAAGCTATTTTCTAAAGTACCTGAAGGCCAGACAAGGAATAATGGATGTAAACTAACCAAGGAGAAATCCAACCTAAAAATGAGAATTTTTCTGACAGTGAGAACAATCAACTAGCTTGCCTTCAGACAATATGGGAGCTTCATCCTTGGAAGCTTTCAAGAAGAGACTGGACTGTCATCTTTTCAGAAATGGGTCTCCTAGGGCAGGAGGTTGGACTAAATGACCTGCAAGATCCCTCCCAATTCTGTTATTCTGTTATTTCCAGTATTGTATGAAGCCCGGAATAACCCCCATCTAGCTCTAGCTCAGGCCTAGGTTACCTGAAGCATAGCATTCACATGAATGTCTGGAAACAACTCCAACTTAGAGATAATCTTCTGGTTCTCCTACCCCACTATTTTAAATCCTAGGACTAAGGTAAAGAATTCAAAAGCATCCTATTGAGTGTGAGATCTGTAGGAAGTTCTTTTCTAACCAATTAACAATTAAAGCAAAGCATTCAGCTACACATCACACTTGGAGCAGACTTCCCAATAACTCTTTGATCCATGCTAGTTTATGTGAACCCAAGCTCTGAGTTGCATGAGCAAGACATTCTCAATTGTACAAAAGAGTTGGAATTGTCCAATTAAGCCCCTTAATTTGAAGTTGAAAAGTTTCCTGGTTGAACCTGGCATTTGGGATAAGGGCCAAAGAACATGGTTGTTGGATACCAGCCAAGTCATAGATAAATTCCAAGAGGTAGTGCAAGATTGGAAGATGTGGAGAATCCTGGTCCATAGAATCACCAAGACTGAATGGATAACATCATCACCACCCCTTGTTCCCCACTAGCTTAGTGACTCCTAGCTTTCAGCGAGATGATTGAAGTTATCTTGGGGCAAGTAATTTCCTTATTCTTCAGTTCTTTATTTGAAATCTAGACTTTGAAATCTTCAACATGGAGATCAAGGAGCCCCACACTACATATGAGATTTGTAGGAACTTTCTGGCTGTTATCTGAACTAGCTTATCTGAATCCTAGCATTTAGCTGGGAATTAAAAAATGTATCAATTAGCTGGGAATTGAAAAAAGCTCAGCATTAAGTTGGTAGTAATTTGGCCCATTAACTGGCCTAGGCATATGGAGTCCATGCATATAAAGAAGCTCTATTGAACATCAGACTAATTGCTAGTTTTCTTGCTCTTCAGTAGCTTGTCTCAAGCTTAGCAAATAGTTGGTAAGTAAGACTGTCTCTACAAAGCCTCAAGGTTGATTCATGCTAGCTTATGTGAATCCAAGCTCTCAGCTGAGTGAGCAAGACATTCTCAACTGTACAGCTGAGTTAGAGATGGCCAATGAAGCCCCTTAACTAGGAGGTCAAAAATCTCCCAGTTGAACCTGACACTTGGAATAAGTTCTAAAGAACAGGATGGCTGGATCAAACCTGAAACCAGTCAGAGCATAGAACAACTAAAAAAAGTATTGCAAATCAGAAGATGTGGAGAGATCTGGCCCATAGAATCACCAAGACTGAATGAATAACATCGTCATGATGCCTTGGCTCCACTAGCTTTCCTAGCAGTCAGTTGAGCATCAGAGTTGGGGCAAGTACACTCCTTGTTCTTCACTAATTTATTTAAAATCTAGACTTCAACATAGAGATCAAAGAGCTCCACACCACACATGAGTCATGTAGGAGCTTCCTGGCTTTTCACTAGCTTAACTGAATCATAGCATTCAGCTGATGATAACAACATCCTAGCTGAGAATCAGACTTGGAGTTACTCCATTACTTTCCTTCTCCGCTAGCTTACTGGAACCCTCCCACTCTCTGATAAGAAGGACATCAACCTTCTATTTAAATGTCAGATTTGAAGAAGGAATCATGGTTGTCTTGCTCCTCACCCTTTCAGGAAACTCATCTCATCTCTTGGAGAATGATCAAAGAGATCATTGTTATGTGTATGGAGTGGAGGCAGGGGTGGGATGCTACCGGTTCTGCCCGGCTCTATAGAACCAGTAGCTCTGAACAGCAACAAGCACAGAACCAGTTTTGTGTTTGCTGCTGTTAAGCCTCCCCACCTGCCTGGGCTCTTACCTGTCCTTTATTTCCTGCTTTTTCAACCTCAGCTGCTTTGCACGGCACAGCTGAGGTTGAAAAAGCAGGAAAAAATGCTTTTCAAACACTGCGCACCCACACACAGCGCTTATCAGCTGTCCGGGCAACTCAGCTTAAGGTGTTTTGCGCATGTGTCTGGTGCAAAACATAATAACCGAACTGGTAGTAACACTGGTTGAATCCCACCACTGAGTGGAGCAGACATATTAGCTAGCTCCCTTCTTCCTTCCTTAGCAGAACTCTTTGCACTCAGCTAGACTATGAAAATTCTCCTAGCATGAATCTTGGAATAAGCCCATTTGCTTCAAACTAGCCTCCCTACATTCTAGAGCTAGCTGATGATTAAAATAGTGAAAGATTGGTATTAGGGTTGGAGCAGACTCTCTGGCATTTCTGTTGCTCTCCACAAGCTTCTTATGAGGCCAGCTGCTTAAATCATAGTCATCACAAAGTTACCAGCTAAGCAGAGAATTGGAAGCTTGCCCCAAGCTTCCAATTTCCCACCCCCAGCTTAGTAGAACTATAGTAGGCTAGAAGATAAAAAAAATCTCTCAGTTGGTCATGAAGCTTGGAGTAAGTCTACTTTTTCTGGATCAGCTGCCCTGAATTGTAGCATTCAGTTGGATGGTTGAGAATGTCTTGGCCAAGAATCAGGCTTGCAGCAAACAACTTTCCAGTTCATTGCCAGCTTTAGTTCTATGGATCAGCTGGAGATGAAGCAACTGATAGTTAAGAATGCCTTTTGTAGCATTCTTACTGACTGGCTTAGCTGAACACTAAACCCAGCTAGAAGCCTTCCAGTTAAGCTTGATTTGGAATAATTACCTTGCCGCTCCCCCTAGCTTTCCTAAATCCTAACCTTTAAATGGGGATTAAACATATAAAAGCTCAGCATCCATCTTGGAGTAACTCAGCCCATTGACTGACCTAAGCTCATAGAGTCCATGGATATCAAGAAACTCCCAGCTTAACATGAGACTGCTAGCTCCTTGCACTTCAGTAGCCTACCTAAAGCACAGAAAACAGCTGGTAGGAATATTTCAGTTGAGCCTCAAGCTTGAAGAAGGCTGGGGAGCTTCCTGAATTTTCACTAGATACATGAGCCCAAGATTGCTGGTCAAGCTCAAACTTGCCAACTTTAAGGCATGTGGACTTTTTGAACTCCTAAAATGGGAGTTGAACTTCACACATCTCAGAGTTGCCAAACTGGAGAAGCACTGAGCAAAACAAATACATGATTGACTTGCTCCAGCCCTAGCTGAATCATAATATTGAGCTAGGAGGTAAAAAAAATCTTCCAGCTGAGCATGAAGCTTAGCTTAGAAGCCTGTAGCTTCCTACTTCTTTGAAACAACTTGATCCTCCTAGCTTAAATGAACCCAAGCTCTGAGCTAAGCTCTGATAACAATAGATGCCTCATTAAGCTATTTTTTCCAAGCTTAGTTAGGTGAAAAGCTATGAGGTGG
The DNA here is from genome assembly GCA_033807585.1 of Hydrophis major. NCBI lineage: Eukaryota > Metazoa > Chordata > Lepidosauria > Squamata > Elapidae > Hydrophis > Hydrophis major. Next base: position 5,459,699 of record CM066343.1, read on the forward strand.
AAAACCTTTCAATTGACCATAAAGCTTGTGGCAAGCTTTTTTGCTCCCTATTAGCTTGTATGAATCCCAGACCTCAGCTGGTTTTGAGCCTTGGGGTAAGCATTGCTGCTTCCCACTAAGTTTTATTAATCCTAGTACTCAGCTCTCAGGGTCCCTGATTCCCACTAGCTTATTTGAACAGCATCATTGTTCAGGTAGATGCTCAAGAAATTTCCAGTTGACCTAAAGGCTGCTTTTTCAAAATGCTATGTAGCTCTTAGCTAAAAGCTGATCCATATGTCCCTAAACCCAACTTGTTCTTTCTTTGCTTTGAGCAGCTAGCCAGATGACCCCTTTTTCATGTCAACAGGTAGCTTATCCTATCATCCCGGAATCAGGAGTAATAATTGACTAAAGCTCAAAAATGGATCTGGACAAACATGAGGTTTTGGGTGGGCTTTTAAGAAGCTGCTTTGATTATCACTAGCTATTGTAATTTAGTTGTAATCTTGATGACCACAAGCTTATTAATTAAGCATCAGAATAAACAGACATCTAGGTAACCCCACTGGTAGATGCTAAATTTGTCCTTTGCTGATCTGAGTGGTCAAATAATTTGTCAAGTTTGGAATCAGTATTGGTCGCAGTAGGTCCACCACTGTTTCCTTTTGTTAGAAATGAGAAGTCTGCCAGATGAATGCCAGGCTCCCTTAATTCCATGTAGCTTAATCCCATATAGCTTTTCTTAGCATTAGGCTAAACAAGGAGTTGAGGGGCAAAGATGGTAAGGTAGGCCAGATGGAACATGCAGATCCTTCTAGCTTTTCTGGTGGAGTTTCGAAGAAATGAGCAGACCATCTTCACCATTCATTTTAGAACTTTTCTCTAATTGAGTGGCACCTCAGCAAGATAGTTGTGTATACAACTCTTCCTTCCTGCTAACTCCTTACTGAAATGGGATCCCCTTCAAGGATGTGAGGAGCTTTAGGCAGAAAAGCTCCATCACCGATGCTCTCAGTTGAGCTGAGACTTCAGCGACTGTAGTAGAATCAACCAAACAGTCCTACAATACAAGTTCAATCCCTGTGGTGGATCTTAGAGAACACGAAGAGCACATGAAGAGCACAACAAGCCTTACTATTCCTCAACACTAGAAAAACTAAATACAAAGACAAGAAATCTAATAAAATGTCAGATATGAATTCTTGTTCCAAGATATCTTACCTTGCCCTCTTGTCCCAGAGCTGGCATCTGATTCCAGGAAAGTCAACATTCTCCCAGTATTCTCATTTATTTCTAATTTCCAAAGAGAAAGGAAGTCAATTAAGAGTCCCTCTTTTTTACTTACCAAACTAAATGCCAGGGACACCATCAGGCTTTTGCTGTTCAACTGGATTCTTTTCCTCCTTGAGAATTATGTCCTTGATTAACAGGATGGTCAAAGTTTTGCTCATGTTTTTAGGATATGTCATTTAAAAACAAAGCAAAAATTAGCAGTTAGTAACATCCTTAGAGCTGGTGTGAAGGTGTGAATTGAAGGTGTGAAAAAAACACCATTGATGTGGCCTGATTTCCCAAAATGCTTTCAACCATGGAGAACTTCCCTTCTTTCTCTTTTATGTCTTTTAGTGGTTCAAACATTCTGTCCCTGAGAAAACAAATACTCAGATCTTAAATAAACTGGTCAACAACACCTGTAAATATTTGTTGCTTTAAAATTTTTGTAATGTTCAACAGGATGAGTAGAATAGAATATAGAATAGAATAACAATAGGATAGAATAGAATAACAGACTAGAATATAAAATAATTGTACCCAGACAACACACTATTTGATTGAAATCCAATTTTTATATGGTATATAAATATGGTATATACATAAAAGTTAAAAAAGAGGATAGAATAGAATAGAATGGGACAATGAATGGAATGTAAGAATAGAATAGAAAAGAACAGAACAGAACAGAATGGATTGGAATAATGGAATGGAATGGAATGGGCTAGACTAGACTAGAACAGAACAGTACAGTACAGTACAGAACAGAACAGAACAGGTCATCGTTGTCCCAAATGTGCTTTTTCAAGAGGCAAGTGGACTTTCTGCTTTTTTTTTTTTTTAAAGACGTTTCACTTCTCATTAAAAAAGAAGCTTCTTGGATGAGAAGCTAAACATCTTCAAAGAAAAAAATAGGAAGTCCAATTATCTCTTGAAAAAGCACCTTTGGGACAATAGAATAGAATAGAACAGAGTTTGAAGGGGACTTGGAAGTCATGTAGTCCATGTCCTAGTCAAAATGCTCCCATCCAATTTTGACAGGTCATAAGAAATATGGGAATCAGTGAGTTGACAAATGTTGCATATCAGAATACAGAATAATTGATTTGGAATGGGTCTGGGAGGTCTTCTAGTCTAACCCCCTGCTCAGGTAGGAGACCCTATACCATTTTACACAAATTCTTCTTGAAAGTTTCCAGTAATGGGGCAACCATAACTTCTGAAAGCAAGCCATCCCACTGGTTGATTGTTCTCATTGTTAATATTATTTTCCTTAGTTCTAGGTTGCTTCTGTCTTTGATTAGTTTTCACCCATTGTTTCTTGTCTTGCCCTTTGGTATTTCAGAATATTAAAATAAATTGAAGCAGTCTTCCTATTTGTGTATAAAACCTTGGAAATTGAGTGATAACTTGCAAGCACTATCCAAACAGTTAACTCAGGCCTGTAGTAGAGTTTGGGTTAATGCTTAGTTCCTCCTTCTTGCGTGTCTTTAAAACATTAAACTCTTACTGTGGCTTGGAAAACTAATTTCCAAATCTAGTTTTTTGCTGACATTTTTCCAGTAGACTTGATGCAACAAAGAGGTAATGATGTGCGGCAGCAGCAAAAAAAAAAAAAAAAAAAGCCAATGCAATCCCAGGCTGCATTAACAGAGGGATAGAATCAAGATCTTGTGAAGTTCTAGTATCGCTTTACAAAGCCTTAGTAAGACACACTTGAAATACTGCATCCAGTTTTGGTCATCACAATATAATAAAAGATATTGAAACTCTAAAAAGAGAGCAGAGAAGAGCAACAAGACTAATTAGAAGGTTGAAGGCTAAAACATACAAAGAAGGGTTACAGGAACTAGGCATATCTAGCCTAATGAAAAGAAGGACTAGGGGTTACATGAAAAGCACTGTTCTAATATTTGGGAGGCTTCTACAAAAACAAGGGAGTCAAACTATTTTCCAAAACACCAAAAGGCAGGACAATAAACAATGGTTGGAAACTAACCAAGAAGAGAAGCAACCAAGAACTAAGGAGACATTTCCTAATGGTGAGAACAATCAATTAATGGAATTGCTTGCCTTCAGTAGGTGTGGGTGCTTCATCACTGGAGGTTTTTAAGAAGAGGCTGGACAACTCTTTGCCTGAAATGGTTTCCTGCTTGACCAAGGGGTTGGATTAGAAGACTTCTGAGGTCCCTTCCAATTCGTTTTTCTATGTTCTCTAATACTTTAGGAATTTTATTAACAGCGAATCTTGAGACAAAAAAGGACACATTCTACATTTAAAGAATACTTTTACTTAGAGATAGTTAATGAGCTGTGAAAATCCTGCTCCTTGGTAGATGCCAGGACTGGCTATAAGCTTGAATCTTATCAATTTGAACTCTCCCAAGTGAATTTTATTATTTGATTTATTACATTTTCATCCTGCTTTTATTATTTATAAGTAACCCAAGTGGGTGATCATACACAATAAGTTCATCTCCTCTTCCCCTCCCCATAATAACAAACCAGGGAGGTAAATGAAGCTGAGAGAAAGAGTTACTGGCCAAAGTCACCCAGCTGGCTTTCATACCCAAGACAGGACTGGAACTCACAGTCTCCTGGTTTCTAGGCCACGCTAATTTCAAAAAGGATGTTCACAATTACATGTGAAGAAATATATGGTTCCTTGTTAAACACAGAGACTAAAAAGGGGACAGTGAAGTCAGTAAGTATTGTTTTAAAACTTATGATTCAGTTGAGGTGATCTGGCATTGTTATGGAATCCAATCACCTATAAATCTGCCAAAGGAAAAATAAACACTTGCTTTAAGCTAGTATATGAAAACTGGAGGGATCATTTGTCATTCCTCAATAATTGGATACTTCTGATTATTATTTTCCAACCTGTACTTGGAGAGGTTGCTTGGAGTCTTATTTTTCAGAGTTATAAATTACTGCTAAAATATGGTACTGCTCACTGCTGTCCTTCGGGTAGGTTACAATTGAAACTCTTGAAATTATCAGCGGAGATGAACTTGCTAGTTGGTAAATTTTGACGTTGCAATATAGTTAGAAGGCTCAACATTGGGGAAGGTGAACAGATGCTAGAAGGCCTTTGCAGCCAACTACTGAGGCTCAGTGTTGGGATTGTGAGAAAAGTCTGTGTGCTGTTCCAGTTTTCCGTTGATAGCTTCATTACTTGCAGCAAGCAATGTTAGCTTTATATACCAAAGTTTAACAACAAAAAAAAAAAGATTGTGTATTCCTGTTGAAAATGGAGAAGGAAGGGAAGTGTGATAGAGAGTGGTATGGAATTAAGATTATGTACAACCCCTACATAGGATTACAACCTCCTATTTCTTGTTGACAATTCCTCCAGTGATACTGCACAATACTGTAATAAATCAATATTATTACTGGTTTTTATGATAGAACCCACCTTTTAGATAAAAGATGCAACCATGCAGTTCATTTATTCAATCTTAAACTAGTTGACATTAAAAGCAATTGTTAATTGCAAGTCATTGAAAGGGTTCTCTCCTGATGTCGCATATTCAGATGATCTGTATTCAACACTCATTCATGAACAAGAATAAGACAATAACAGAATTGAAAGGGATCTTGGAGATTTTCTAGCCCAACTCAAGAAGGAAAGGCTATACCTTTTTAGATAAATGGTTGTCCAATCTCTTCTTAAAAACCTCCAGTGTTGGAGCATCTACAACTTCTGGAGGCAAGTTGTTCCACTGATTACTTGTTCTCAATGTCAGGAATTTTCTCCTAGTTGACTGTCTTCAAGATTAATTTCCATCTATTGCTTCTTGTCCTGGCTTCAGGTACTTTGGAGAATAGGTGGAGCCCCTCTTCTCTGTGGCAGCCCCTTAGATATTGGAACACTGCTACCCTGTCATCCCCAGTCCTTCTTTTCATTAAACTATTCACACACAATTCCTGCAACTTTTCTTCATATGTTTTAATATCTAGTCTCCTAATCATCTTTGTTGTTCTTCTCTGCATTCTTTCTGGAGTCTCAATGTTTTTTTTTATATCAAGGTAACCAAACTGGATGAATCTTCCAAGTGCAGTCTTAACCAAGGACACATTTGGAATCTCATATACTGAAAAAAAATCTTGAAGGTAAATCTCAATTTATGATAATTAGGAGGTTCAAGTGTTTGGTCAATCTACTAGGTGAAGGAAAGAAATAACAATGAGCATTATTTTGTAATCTATAGGCCAATGTAAACCAATACTTGAAGATTTATTGGACAAAACTGTATTTCAGTTAGGATTTGGAAGTTAGAACTTTCCTGAATTACAAAAGGTTGAACACTTTTCTGCTCCCATGATTACAACAAGGACATCACAAGTCTTACTTAAAATCAACTTATATAGAGATCTAGAATTAGAAATCACATTTTGCCTTAAATACCTGGGTTCTGACTTCTGTTGGGACTGTCTGGTCACCAGAATCATGTTAATTGAATTTCCCAAGATTTTGTGTACATTGTCACAGATGGCCTACTAATTCAATTAAATATTCAATATCCCATTTTTTTTAAAAAAAGATAAGGAACTTGATTCATATAACTATCCATCCTGGGATAGAAAACTTGGAAGATTGGAAACCGCATTCTGTGTTTTGGTGGGTAGAGAAGGATTTTAATGACTGGGGATTGTGGGACAAAAATTTGTGGCTATGACGTTCACACAAGTAGAACCAGGTGTTTCCATTTCCCACCATGTCTTTTGGGGAATAGCATTATACTACTCAGAACACACACACATACATACACACACATGTTTTGTGTGATTAGTTCTCTCCCCCCCCTTTTTTTTACTGGATTAAGCTCGTGGTTGTTTATGTTTTGATAAAACTAATGAATGGTTATTTATACTATCTGTTTTTGTGAGAGCTGTTTGTTTACTGTGAACATATATATGTCTTGTCTGTGCCTCTTCTAATATTAAAATTGGCTGCTGAAAAGAAATGTCAATCTGGAAGGAAATTGATTAAAGCAAGAGAAGAGGAAGTAAAGCTGAAGTTTAGCTCTCTTCAGCCATACTTCCTGTTTTGAATGCACATAGGGTAGACTTGTGGATTCTACATATGGTACCAAGGTTCATCAAGCATAGCTTTTAGAGTTTAATTTCTGCAGACCTGCAGAAATTTAGTTCCAAAACTAACTAACTAAAGCATCCTCAGGATTTTCTCAAAGTTCTGAACAGACACAGGGACTTCCTAGAGATAGAGGCCAGAAATTAGACAGTTATGGAAATTAAGAAAGAGTAGGATAGATGGGCACAAAAAATGCTAAGATGGCTCTTAGCATTCTTTTGTATTATGTCTTTGTTCTTCTGTTCCAATTGCAATGACATGCTCACACTATTCATCCCTGTTACATTTGTTTGTTTGTTTGTTTGTTTGCTTACTTACTTACCTACCTACCTACCTACTTATTTAACTGGTTTGTTGCCCATCTTATCATGAGGTGGCATGTTTTTGGTGAAAGGTCATTTTAGGAAGATCACAATGTTATGACTGAGCACAGTATTTTCAATATCAAGAACAAGACTACATTAAACTTGGGATTTTATTGCAAAAGGTGTTCCACAATTGTAGGAACACATATGCAACTTCCATTCATAATTTTTAAAATCAACCATGTCTTCCTGGAAGTGTTGCCTTCTGAAACTGCCATGTAATTCTGAGAGGAGATGTGGTTACTTTTGAGAGTTTCAGGCTTTTTGGATGCTCTAACACACCATTTTGGAATTAAATTGAAAGTCTTCTAAGACTGTTCAGCTCGATTTCTCATTTCTTCCTTCCCTCTTCCTTAGCCACACTGACCACATAAGCATGTATGCATTTTGTTTGGATGCTTCTTTCAATTACAGCTTAACTCTTCATTTCAAAATACTTTTAAGTATATAGCATCCCTTGCTAAGCTATCTTTTTGTCATCTCATCAAATCGGCCTTCCAGAGTTTTGTAACAATGACTAAAAATTCCTTTAGCCCATTAAGGAAGAGAAGTGAAGAGAAGTAAACCTTCTATGCACCAATTCCACCCGCGCTTTCTACAATTTTGTAAACAACAAACTAAAAGACTCAAGGTCCCTCCCACCCCTGAAAGGACCTAATGGTAAAGACTGCAACCATGACACTATTAAAGCCAACCTCTTTAACACATTCTTTGGCTCAGTATTTGTAAACAGCAATGGATCATTCCCAGTATTTCCTAGCCGAACCACAGACAACTACAATGATCTAATACATATCGATTTTACAGAAGACAATGTTGAATAAGCACTATGCAATCTAAAATCATCTCTATCTATTGGACCAGATGGAATATGTGCCTACTTCTTAAAAAAGCTACCCACTGCCATAGCCAAACCTCTAAGCATGATCTTTGAAAAATCTTTCAGGACCAGCTCCTTGCTAAAACTATGGTCACAAGCCATGGTTATCCTCATCTTCAAAAAGGGGGAGCCCAGCCTAGTTGAAAATTATAGACCTATCTCTTTATGTTGCGTCACCTGTAAAGTCATGGAATCAATTATTAACCAATCCATTATCCTCCACTTAGAGACAAACAACCTACTCTCTAATAAACAATTTAGTTTCAGAAAAAAACTATCCTGCAATCTGCAACTTTTACACTGCAAAAAATATGGACGACACAACTGGATCAGGGCAAAGCAATAGACACAATCTATATAGACTTCTGTAAAGCCTTTGATTCAGTGGTACATGACAAACTACTCATAAAACTAAAATCTTATGGTATCTCTGGACACCTGCATAACTGGATAGAAACATTCCTGTCAAACAGACAACAAATGGTCAAAATTGGGAGCGTCCTATCAAATTCTGTACCTGTCAACAGTGGTGTCCCCCAAGGCAGTGTTCTAGGACCAACTCTCTTCATACTCTACATAAATGACCTCTGTGACCATAACAAGAGCAACTGTGTTCTTTTTGCTGATTATATAAAGCTGTTCAATACCGCAGACAATACTGCTATCCTTCAAAAAAATCTGACTATGTATCAGAATGGTCAAACAAATGGCAACTTCAAATCTCAACAAATAAATGCTCTGTCTTACATACTGGCAAAAAAAATAATAATCAGAAAATAAAATACAAGCTGAATAGTCAAGACCTTGTTGATGATCCAAACTCTGTCAAGGACCTTGGAATACTCATCTCTAATGATCTAAGTGCTAGAGCCCACTGTAACTACATAGCCAAAAAGGCACTAAGAGTTGTTAACCTAATCTTACATAGCCTTTTCTATGGTAATATTACACTAATAACTAGAGCATACAAAACATTTGCTAGACCAATACTCAAATACAGCTCATCAGTCTGGAACCCACATTATGTATCTGATATTAACACAGCTGAGAAAGTCCAGAAATATTTCACAAGAGTTCTCTACTACTCTACTTGTTGCAGAATACCTTATGCCACCAGACTTGAAATTCTAGACCTAGAAAACCTAGAACTATGCTGTTTTCAGTCCAATCTAAGTATAGTATATAAAATCATACACTGCAATGTCCTACCTGTCAATGAATACTTCAGCTTCAACCGTAACAATACAAGAGCAAACAATAGATACAAACTCAAGATTAATTGCACGAAACTTGATTGCAGGAAATACGACTTCAGCAACAGAGTGGTCAATGTCTGAAATACTCTACCTGACTCTGTGGTTTCTTCCCCAAACCCTAAAAACTTTAACCTTAAATTTTCTACTATTGACCTCACCCCTTCCCTAAGGGGTCTGTAGTGGGCATGCATTAGCACACCAACATGCCTACCATCCCTTCGTATTGTTTCTTTTATTTTTCTTATATGTATCCATGTATTCATAACTATGTTTTTACTTATACCTATTATATTGTAAGTAATTGACAAACCAAATAAATAAAATAAAATAAATAAAAAGTGTAACTGAATCGCGTTGAGACATTGTGTACTGGAATCCAGGAGTTGAAATCCAACCCAGCATGAAACATTGGGCAAACTTTGCTAGAAAAATGGCAGTTGCTGTAGTGGACTGTAGTCTGGATTCTCAGGAGGATGTAGGTGCATTCCAGAGAAGCAAGGGTGTCAAACTCAAGGTGTTTAGATCTGGCCCAAGGTGCCATCCTAGAAACAGAGAAGGACCAGCCCGTGGTGCCTCTGCTAGTGGAAACAGAGCTTGGGGGGGCCCTTCAGGGCTCCATTTTTGGCCTCCTGCAACCCTTTGCCAGTGAAATAGAGTCAGGGGAAGCTGTGCAAGGCCCACCCAGGCTCTGTTTTTGGCAACAATGGCCTCTTCCAGCCCTCTTCTAGCTAAACAGAGATCAGGGATACCACACATGGCCTGCCTGGGTTCCGTTTTTGGCTTCAACGCCCCCCTGCAACCCTCTGCCAGTGAAAACAGAGCTTGGGAAGTCTGTGCAAGCTGGCCACACCCCCTTGCCATGCTTTCCCAGCCCCCCCTGGGTCAAATTTAGCCCTGATGCAGTCCTCAATGAAATTGAGTTTGACATCCCTGAGATAATTTGTGTGAAAAAAAGACAGTGAAAAGAGCACCTCCCTAATAGTTCCCAGAATACATGCTTTATAGCAGTGGTAGCATGCATTAGTTATGCAAGATTCTGTTTGTAGGTAAAGAACAATAAAGAAATCTGTTTTGAAGAATCACAATGTGTCTTTATTGGGTTTTGGAGTCTGACAATTGCTTCATTAAGATCACACTTGGAATACTGCATCTAATTTAGATCACCACAATGTAAAAAAAAAAAAAAGATGTTGAGACTCTAAAAAGAATGCAGAGAAGATCAGCAAAGTTAGGGAACTGGAGGCTAAAACATATAGAGAACATTTACAGGAATTGTTTTTGTTTAATTTAATGAAAAGGATTTATGGATGACATGACAGCAATGTTCCAAAATCTAAAGGGCTGCCACAAAACAGAGGAAGTCAACCTATTCTCCAAAGCACCTGAAGGCAGGAGAAAAAGCAATGGATGGAAACCAGTCAAGGAGAGAAGCAACCTAGAATTAAGGAGAAATTTCCTGACAGAACAATTAATCTGCCTCCAGAAGTTGTGGACGCTCAACTTGGAGGTTTTTAAAGAAGAGATTGGATAACCATTTGCCTGAAATGGTAAAGGGTTTCCTGCCTGAGTAAGGGGTTGGATTAGAAGACTTCCAAGGTCTCTTTCAATTCTCTTATTCTGTTATTCATGTAAGTCATTTACCTTCTCAAATTCAGCATCTTCATATAGGGCTATGGACAACCAATAGAAGCTACAATGTTGTGATGTATATCAGGGCATTTTTTATATCACAGTGTCAGACAGATATGATCTCACTTTGCTCCTTTAATCTTTAAATGCCTTATGTGAGTCATGTTGACTTACTATCTTAATGTATGCTACCATCATTATTCAAGAGAAGCATGGAAACCTTGACATTGAAATGTGGTTCAGGACAAAAGAAGACCATGTATTGTTATTCAAGACAATAAGCCATATCTATGATTTCACCATAATACTCAGATCACAGGCTGCTAGTTTGCAAAACATCAACAACCCCATTTACTATCCAGTTGCTGAGGTGTTATGGTATGTAGAAAAATCTTGGAAGACAGAAGGAAGACCAGAAGTCTAAAGAACAGAGGGACAGGGGTATAAAAAACATCTTGGAATGTACCTTCCCTTAGGATTAGGTAGAGTAAAAATAAGGAAGGGGAGAGGTGCTTTCAGATTTACAAGATTCTGCCTCTGTAACTTTACAGTTGTGTTAGTACTCAGGGTTGGAACCTCTGACCTGGACTACACAGAATAGAATACAGAATATCCAAATTAGAAGGAATCTTGGGAGTCCTCTTTTCCAACCCTCTATTCAGGCAGGAGATCTGACACTAGGGGTCTCCAAACTTGGCAATTTTAAGACTTGTGGACTGCTGGAGAATTCTGGGAGTTGAAGTCCACAAGTCTTAAAGTTGTCGAGTTTGGAGACCTCTGTCCTACACAATTCCAGACAAATGGCTGTCCAATCTCTTCTTGAAAATTTCCAATGGTGGAGCATGTACAACTTCTGGAGGCAAGCCCTTCCAGTGATTAATATTTCTCTATGTCAGGAAATTTCTCCTTAGCTCTAAGCTATGTACCCCACCTTTTTTCTGAATATATTTTTTTTAATTTTTATTATATAAAGAAAGAGCAACAGTTCTCTTATAATTTTAAATGTTCTAACTTCTGTTTCTGTTAGTTAACCATTGATAAAACAAATCCCATGTTTCAAAATATTCCACATCTTCCTTCTCTTTAATTTCAATTGCTATCCATTTTTGCACATTCTAGTATTTTTTTAATTATCTTTTCTTCTGTAGGGATCTCCACACCTTTCCAATGTTATGCAAATACACTTATCTCTCCTTGATAAGTTTCCATCTGTTACTTTTGCTTGGAAGAATAGGTTGACTTCCTACTCTTTGTAACAGTCTCTCAAATACTGGAAGACTATGTTACTCCTAATCCTTCTCTTCCATAGGCTAAACATACTCAGTTCCTGCAACAGTTCATCATATGTTTTAGTCCCTAGACTCTTAATCATCTTTGTTGCTCTTCTTTAAACTCTTTCTAGAATTTCAAAATCTTTTTTGTATCATGATGACCAAAACTGCATGCATTATTCCAAGTATGGTCTTAACAAGACATTATTAAGTGGTATTAAACACTTTGCATGATCTTGATTCTATCCCTCTGTTTATGCAGCCTAGAACTGTGTTGACTTTTTTGCCAGCTGCAGCACACAGCTGGCTCATATTCAAGTACTTGTCTATTCTAGATCCCTCTCACAGTTACTACTGAGTCAGGTATTGCCTATTCTATACCTGTACATTTGTTTGTTTGTTTTTTCTTAGGTGTAAACCTTATTTTTCTCACATTTTATTAGATATAGCCCAATGTTCAAGTCTTTTGACTTTTTTCTGGAACTTGAGGTCCTGTTTTAAAACAAAAGTTAATAGCTCCCTTTTTTCTCTAAGTGGGAAAATCGGTAGAAACAAGCAGAGGTTTCAAAACCTAAGTTTCTATATTGTTATGCAGTCTCACATAACCAGGATGTCCACATAGCTATTCTTGATGTCAGAAATGAACAATCATGGCCCCATAGGATTAATTCCACCAGTCATCAAATGATAATAGAATATTTAAAAAATAGTAAATAAAGTGTTTTTCTTCTCATGGGCTGAAATGTTCTTTTAAAAAGTACCAGCTGACTCATGGTGCTATTAAATTTATAGTTGTATAGTGTCCATCTTGACAACCCCTCCCCTCCCCCCCAAAAAAAAAATTGAGGCAAGAAAATGAGCCATATGCGACATTCTATTGATGGCAAATGATACACTTCTGGGGGGAAGCAGAAGAAGCATTTAACTGTTGAGAACCTCAAAGCTAACAACTTCTGGCACATTTAATCTATGTGACATGGTATTTTCCAGGAGATAATTTATTGTGGCTGCAGTGAAAACTCTGATTGCTCCATTTCTTCCTGATGTTTGCTGTTCATTGCAAAATGGCTGACACTATCAATTGATGGTTTCCTAACTCTTTGTCAGCAACTCAGCTTGAGAACAGATGCATCCTGTTTACACACCAAGAGTTGCACCTGAAACTTCTAATTTAACTGAAGGTTAACAGTGATAGATTCATAATTTCAGAAGAAGAACTCCAATATGCTTTGAATAGAAACTTAGCTTCAGTTTGCAATTTGACTCAGCAAGAGGTGAAAACATCAGGTTTGGTGGGGAAAACCAAACTATAATGAATTAAGTGTTTTTTAAAAATGTTATGAAGGGCACTGTTTCTCACCCTTGGCAGTTTTAAGATGTGTGGACTTCAATTTCCAGAATTTGTCAACCAGCTATGCTGGCTGGGGAATTCTGGGAGTTGAAGGCCACACATTTTTTATTGTAATAACTTTTTATTTTATTTTATAACATACAAAAATTCCAATTTCAATTTCAAGCATGTTGTCTGGGTACAAAGCATTTTAGAAAATAATGATCACAATATTTACAGCAATATTCATTGCATTAATATCAATATATTAAAGTTAATAACCATAATAATCATACTATTTGTTTAACCAAGTTAACATATCTTCCTTATATCACCAATCCTTTCCTATATTTCTCTGTTTCTAGCTCCTGTTTTTGTCAGTTAACCATTGATAAAATATCTCCCAAGTCAAAAAAAATATTCAGTTTCTTCCTTTTCCTTAATTGTAAGTGTAGCTTATCCATTTCTGCACATTTTTAAAATGTTTTCACCTGTATATATTTTTATTGTTTACAACTATAAATACAAAACACAGTGCAGCCGTTTTGGCAATTACTTTGCCATACATCTTAAAGCCACTAACACTGAGAAACATTGATGTCAGTTATTCCCTGCCTGACTCAAAAGGGTGGAAAGATTTTTATATGGCACTTTATAGGGATCAACAGGATTTCCCATAGAAGAGCCTCTAGTCAAGCATACCAAATCCATAATGATAGGTCCCTATTATGATAGTAGCTTCCTCCCCTTTTCTCTCTATCACTGAGATTGTAAAATAATAATGGAGGCAAGTACAGAGTAACAGAGTTGGAACGGACCTTGGAGGTCTTCTAGTCCAACCCCCTGCTCAACAAGGAGACCCTATATCATTCCAAATAAACGGTTGTCCAATATTTTCTTTAAAAACTCCAGTGTTGGAGCAACCAAAACTTCTGGAGGAAGTGAATTAAATTTCATAGCAATTTGGGCCTCAGAATTGGGCGCCAATTTGAGATTCTAGGCTTAGACAAACCTGAACTACACTGATTAAGATTAGACTTAAGCATAGTACATAAAATCATATATTACAACATCTTACCAATTAATGAATATTTCAGCTTTAACAACAACAACAATAGATGCACAACAGATATAAACTAAATGTAAGCCACTCCAAACTCGATTGCAAGAAGTATGGCTTCAGCAACAGAGTGGTCAATGTCTGGAATTCACTACCTAATTATGTTGTCACCTGCTCCAACCCCCTCTCCTTTGCCCTCAAACTAACCTCTATTGACCTCATCCCATTCCTAAGAGATCTGTAAGGGGTGTGCATAAGTGCACAATTGTGCCTACTGTCCCTGTCCTATTGTTTCCAATCATTAGTTCCTATTTCTTGTATTTAAACTTATGTTTATTCTTGTTTCTGTTATATTGTAAGCTTTTGACAAATAAAACAAATAAGATAAATAAATATCATATGTCTATAGAGATTCTCAATAATTGAGATTATGATAGTCCCAATGGTGCTTTTTCCAAAAGCCAACTGGACTTCCCTGTTTTCTTCTTTGAAAAAGATTTGCTTCTGGTCCAATAAGCTACTTCTATTTCCCCATAGTCTGATGTACAAACTGCAGATCTATCTCTTCACCTCTCTCCACTTCCATCCTCTGATGAAATCCTCTTTCCTTTCCTTTCCTTTTTTCTACCTTCCCTTCCCTCCTCTCCCCTTCCCTTCCCTTCTATATTCCTTTCTTCTTTTCTATCTTCCTTTCTTCTCCTCCCCCCTCTCCCATTCTATCCATCCATTATCCTCAGTTTAAGCACTTGATAAACATACAGCTTTTGTCTTTGTTATATTTGGATTCCAAAGCAAGCAGGCATGACATACAGATAATGGAGACAATAGACAAATGTTCTTCTCAAGCTACCCAAGAATGATCTTCCAACAACGGAATTGTTCTTATTTTTTATGACGCATATTGTAATTTGAAAAATAAAGTTGATCTGGAGGACAGAGAACAACAAATGGCCTTTAAATAGGAATGTTGATTTTCCTCATTGGTATTTGAATTTCCCCAACTTGAACCTGTGATATAGGTGAAAACAACTTCAAATCAAGTTTCTCTCTCAGTGAATACATTAATCCATCTATGTGATTTCTTATGAATGATTGTCTTCTGCAATGTGTTCTTAATTTTAAGAAATTTAAGATTTGAGACAGGTGGCTGTCCAGTCTCTTCTTAAAAACCTCCAGTAATGAAGCACCCACAATTTCTGTTCCACTGCTTAATTATCCTGTCAGGAAGTTTCTCTCCTTGCTTCCATCCATTGTTTCTTGTCTTGCCTTCTGGTGCTTTGCAAAACAGGTTGATCCCCTCTTTTTTGTGGCAGCCATATTTGCTGCTATATCACCCCTAGTCCTTCTTTCCTCTAGATTGATCATATCCGGTTCTTGAAACCGTTCTTCATATATTTTAGTCCCCCAGGCCTTTAATCATTTTAGTTGCTCTTTTCTGCCCTTTTTCCAAAGTCTCAACATATTTTGTCTCAACATCAATAACATTTCCTAATATGTCTCATATTCGTGTACTAGGAAGATTAAAAATGTCTTTAGCTTTTTAGGAACCAACCAAGGCCTGATGCTAATATATAATATAATGCATGGTTATCTGTGGAGTAACTGTGCAACACAAGAGTTTTATCTATTCAGTGAAGCTATTCCTGAGTGAATGTCCCCACAGGAAGATGCTAAAGCTGAAAGAAACCCTAAAATCATTTTTTCTGTAACAAAACCTTATGATTAAGTAATAAGGGTATGCGATGAGAAGGGTACTGTTATGGGACAGAATGACTGCCTGCAGAAATGATTATGTTTATATATGAACATTATTAAATGTTTGATTGGGGTGCATTTTATTGATTGCACTGGATTTATAGCTATAGTAATTTTATTTGCTTTGTTTTCAGGATTGCAATATTTGTTGAGAAATCTCACCATTTCTCAGGAAAGATGGGTTATGGGTTTCCCTTAGCTTTTTGGAGTGTTGTTTTTTTCGTTTTGTCACAACAAACCCATGAAGGATATGTTGAATCAATGAGGCACAATTGAATAAACTACCCTGAGGTTGGTAAACCATTTAGAGAGAGTTGTAAAGCACTATATAAATCTAAGTGCTATAGCTATTTAGGAAAGTATTGTGCTGAAATTTACAACTTCTCTAATTTCCAAACACTCTAGAGTCAAAACTTGAAAACATCTGTAGCTGGGAACATTGTTATTGATTTCCATCCTGTTTTTAAAGTTTATTCTCCTTTTTCTTGTAAACATTCCCACCATCGGTACTTAGGCTATAAATTTGTGACTTTTTAATGTATAAGGTCCTCCCCGCTTCTATTTAATCACATCTGATTCTTGAAGACAAGTCCCTTCAATTTTATTGGCAAGGTTTTTCAGTGGTGGCTTGCCATTGACTCCTTTCTAGGGATGAGGGAAAGTGACTGGCTCAAGGACATGCGATTTTGTTCCCAAAGTGGAACTAGAACTCCCACTATTCCAGTTTCTTATCTGATCCAACCACTACACCCAACTGGCTGTTATTAATAAATGCCATCAATTTGATTTTGATGACTTGAGTCAACTCCCACTGGATGTAAAATCAATACTTACTGCAGTCCCTCCAACCCCCCCTTTAAAAAAAGATAGAGACAAAGAATAATATATAGAAAGAGAAACTTTATGTAGTAGCAAAAATTTTACAGACTAATTCTACTTAATGAGAAAATTATATGACGGGGAACAAGAAAAATAATACAGTCAGATTCAGTGCAACTATTGAAGTTAAAAAAAAAAAATCCAGAAAAAATAAGCAATGATCTTAAGAATAGTACAGTATACAGCATAAAACTTAGCACAATATAATGAAATGCAATAAAAAACTATTTTAATACAGTTTATATCGCACAAAAGGGCAAACTTTAGTGCTAATAGGAAAAAATAAATGTAATTGCCAAGCAGTGTTATTCAGTTTCGTAAACTGAAAAAAAAAATTAATGCTCATTTATGTTACCTCACAATAACATCTATCCATAACCT
The DNA here is from genome assembly GCA_033807585.1 of Hydrophis major. Taxonomy (NCBI): domain Eukaryota; kingdom Metazoa; phylum Chordata; class Lepidosauria; order Squamata; family Elapidae; genus Hydrophis; species Hydrophis major. Next base: position 5,476,857 of record CM066343.1, read on the forward strand.
TAATCAAGGAACATACAACACATACCTCTACTTTCAAGCAAAACAACCATTGATTTTGGACTCTAGAACGGGGTTCCCAACCAGGGTTGCGAGACAATATTCCAGCGGGTACAGAAGCTTGGGCTGAGAAGTTTCAAAATTATAGTGTATATGAATAATTATATGCATATAATTATTTACTTTTGTAAGGGGTGTGAGAATATATCAGAAGCATTCTAGGGATGAGGGATATAGAAAAGGTTGGGAACCCCTGCTATAGAAGCAGTTTGCTATTTTTTACATGGGACTAAGAAACTTTCTGGCCCCAATTTGAAGTAAATGAAATAGCTAATTAAATTGACTTTAAAGAAAATGGTGACCAGCTGTTTAGCACTAGAGGACTAAACACAGTGGTGGGATTCCAAATCTTTTCCTATCGGTTCTATGACAACGCACTTTGCGTGCATGTGCAGCATTCAAACACCACTTCAAAGACCACTTAAAGACTCAGCTGGTGAGCTGAGCTGTTTTTTAGCTCAGTTGAGGTGCAGCAATCTGCTCTGCCATGTGAATCGGCTGAGCTAAAAAACAAGGGAATATAGACCAGGGAACAGGGGAGGCAGGAGGGAAGGGCCACCCAGAGGTTGCATTTGCCAGTTCTCTGAACTGCTCAAAATCTCCATGACTGGTATTTCAAAACTGGTCCGAACCGGTTGAATACCACCTCTGGCTACACACACAAAAAAGAGAACAAAACCGATACTGAAAAATAAGTTGGAAAGTTAAGTATTGGAAGTGGGGGAATGGGTTTTCCTTTGCCCTCTTTTCTTGAAAAATAAAAACAGGGTCATTCTTGAAAAGGAATTTTAGCATGCCAGGGGATCCATCACGTCTTGCAATGTGCCATGCATTAATCATGATCCAAAGGTGGTTTGGCTTGAAAAGTGCACAATATTTCTCTTTGCTCTTTTAACATTTTCCCTTTGAGATGTAAGGGGACAGGATAACAATTTGGTGTTTGTGCATTGTGAAGGTTTGGGTAAAGATATTAAATTTATTTCCTTTCCTAGAGCCTTTTTTCTTTCATGTAAAAAGCCAACTGGTTTCTTCCTGTTATTGTTAAGGCTGCCGAAGTAGAGACAGGGTCAGGTGAAGGTAGATAGTTTTTTTTGTGACATTTAAAACAGTGTAGCTTAAAACAGTGGTCATGAAAGATGGGCGAGAGAAATGGATGATGAAGGGGAAAAGACGGGGCCTCATTTGACTGTGTGCTTCATTGATAGGAAAGGGAGGATGGTTATTTCACCTGTGAAAAGAGAAAGGGGGGGGAGGATTAAATCAACAACACAATGTTAAATAATTGACTTGGTGTATGCCTCTTGGACATGGATGTCAAACTCAATTTCATTGAGGGTTGCGTCATGGTTGTGTTTGACCTTGCAGGGGTGTGTGGCCAGTTTGACAGTATACAGTATATAATCATCAAAGCTCTGTTTTTGGCCGTGACAGCCTCCTGCACAGCCCTCTGCCAGCAAAAATGGAACCCAAGGACGCAACCTATGGCCTGCCCAGGTTCCATTTTTGGTCATGAAGGTCTCCTGCAGCCTTCTCCAGTGAGAACAGAGCTCTGTTTTTGCTGGAAGAAGGCTGCAGGAGGCTGTCATGGCCAAAACAGAGCCTGGGAGGACCAAGCATGGTCCCAATCTCCATTTTTGCTGGTAGAGGCACTGCGGGCTGGTCTTTCACTGTTTCCAGAGTAGCCCTGCAGGCCAGATCTAAGCAACTCATGGACTGGATCCAGCCCATGGGTCTTGAGTTTGACACCTCTGCTCTAGGATATCTAGCTTATTACCATTTTCATGTCTTAACTACCTGCATGAACTTAGAACAAATGTTATATATGTACTTCTTGCCTTAGAACTGTTTGTTTAGTGTTGTTTGAAGTTGCAATGTCACTGAAAAAAACCTGACAACTGGTTCTTGCACTTACAACCATAGCAGCATCCTTACGGTCAAAGGATCAAAACTGGGGTGCTTGGCAACCAGTATATATTTATGATGGTTGCAACATCCTGAGGTCATGTGATCACCATGTGACTTTCTCAGCTGTCTTCCAATAAGCAATGGGAGAAACCAAATGTGCTTAATAACCGCATGATTCACTTAATAACTACAGTGTTTTGCTTAGTAACGGGCTGAAAATATCATTAAAATCAGTTGAGACTCATTTAAAACCTGTTTTACTGAACAGAGGAAATCTGTGGTCATAAGTCAAGGACTCCTGTAACTCTTGATAGCAGAGAATAATTAGTTACTAGGCAAATTGGTAAATCCTGATATAGAAGCATACATTGTGCTATGCTGTGACATCTGAAATGCTTTCTCCAAATTCTGAATATTCAAATTGTACTCCAAAAGGCTGAGGAATATTTGGATTTATAGTAACTACTGAGTCCTTCCCACTGAGTGGAGGGGTGAGTTAGCCTTCTAGTTATTGTTGAACTATAACTCCTAATGTCTATGGAGATTCTCCATAGGTCATTCAAATCATGGTTGTTCCAAAGGTGCTTTTTCAAGAGGCAATTAGACTTTCTGGTTTTTCTTTGATGACGTTTCTTTGAAGAGCTGAAGAAACTTCTTGGATGAGAAGTGAAATGTCTTCAAAGAAAAACCAGAAAGTCCAGTTGTCTCTTGAAAAAGCACCTTTGAGTATAACTCCCAATATTCTTCACCCTTGGTTTTGCTGGTAGGAGCTGCTAGACATTGCAGCTGAGGAACATCTAAGAGGACCCAGGTTCTTTAACCTGGGATGATTAGAACGGAACATAGAAGATCATCAGAATTGGAAGGGACTTTGGAGGTCTTCTAGTTCAGCCCCCTACTCAAGCAGGAGATGATATATTATATCAGACCAATGGTTCCCAGTCTCTTCTTCAAAGACTCCAGTGATGGGGCATCAAAACTTCTGAATACAAATGATTCTATTGTTTGATTGTTCTCACTGTCAAGAAATTTCTCCTTAATTTTAAGTTGCTTTTCTCTTTAGTTAGTTTCCATCCATTGCTTAATGTCTATGGAGATGTCTATTAGAAAAAAAGTATCCTTGGGATATCCATTGTTTCTTGTGTCACCTTCTGGTGCTTTGGATAATCAGTTAACTCTTCTCTCCTTTGAAGCAACCCCTTAAATATGAGGTACTAATGCCATTCTATATAGCCTTAGTAAGACCACACCTAGAGTACTGCATCCAGTTTTAGTCAGCACACTATAAAAAGATGCTGAGACTAGAAAAAGTGCAGAGAAGAGCAACCAGGATGATGAAGGGACTGGAGACTAAAACATATGAAGAACAGTTACAGGAACTGGACATGACTAGTCTAGTGGACAGAGGGTGTTAGATCTGCAGCGTGGGTGCAAGAAATGGAGACGAGACATCGAATAGTGACTCCAACTCTTTATTAGTGACTTCAGAACAGAGTAGGAATACTGGGCAGCAGCAGCTCCTTTTATAGAGCTGGCTGCTGTCATAATAATCAATGGTTTGAGTTTGCCGCACTGGTAGCGGCCAATCAGTGGCGACCCGCTGTCAGCCAATCAGATTAGCCAGAAATGGCCAATCACAACCCACTGTTCGCGGGCCAATCAGAAGTGCAGGATTATGAGACTGCTGTGGAAACAAAACTATTAGGATTTTAAACTAAAGCGTTTGTTTAGTTTGTAACACCCCTCCCCTCTTGGTTCCGTCTGAGGGGTGGGGTGATATATTCTCGCAGGTAGGCAGGTCGTTTCACCTGTCTACCTGATCTGCATTGCTCCACCGGTCCTTGCCCTGACTCTAGTCTCGGTGGGCTGCTTGCTGTGCTTGTTGGCAAAGATGTTCTGCCCTCTCCGTTGGGCGACTTGGGGTTATCATCTCTGCTTCCGTTAAGGCTGTCCTACGGATCCCTTGGATTTGCTGCTGTTGCAGTGCTGCTCTGTGGTGAGGTGATTGTCTGGCCCGGCTTTCCCTCAGAAGGTGAATAGCTTCGGGTTAGTTGTGCTGATTGCTGGTTTTCACATACTGGGTCGTATGCTAGTTCTTCTCCGGTCCCCTCGATTTCCCTTCCCCCCCAGGTTTGAGGTTCAGGGTTTATGATGGGGGTAGGCGCCAGCCTGGAGCGCAGTTGATCGATATGGTGCTTCCACATTTTTCCATCAGTAGTTTGTAAACGGTAGGAACGTGGACCCGTGAGTTGAATTATGGTAGCGGGGACCCACAATGGGTCACTGAAAAAGTTTTTTGCGAAGACTGGGTCACCTACCTTGAAGGTGCGATACCTGCTGCTGGACCCCACAGACTTTTCTGTCGTGTAAGTAGGGTGCAAGCGGTCAAGATGTGAGCGAAGTCTCCGGCCCATCAGAAGTTCAGCCGGGGTTCTGTTTGTGGTGCTGTTTGGGGTAATATGTTGGAGGAGAAGCATCCGGGTCACCTTGTCGTCGATGTCCCCTTGCTCCATCTTTTGTAAACTCTTCTTTACGAACTGGACCATTCACTCAACCCTGCCATTGGCTGCAGGATGAGCTGGCGATGTCAACGCATGGTGTATCCCCCACTCTGCCAGGTACTGTTCGAATGCCAGAGTGGTGAATTGGGAGCCATTATCCGAAACTAGGACATTTGGCAACCTGTGTGTAGTGAATAGTCTATTTAGTTTTTTAGCGACAGCTTCTGTGGTGGTGCTCTTCATTTTGTGGACCTCCAGCCAGTTGGAGTAGGCATCCAGTGCTTTAAGAAATGTATGCCCCTTGGTAGGTCCCACAAAATCGATGTAGATACGGGACCAGGGACCTCGGGATGCTTCCCATTCAGTTGGTGGTGCTTTTGGTGGAAATGAACGAGTGTCCTGACACTTGCTGCAAGTGGCCACCCAGGTTTCTATTCGCTTATCTATACCTGGCCACCAAGCGTAGCTCCTCGCTAATGCCTTCATTTGCACGATGCCCAGATGGCCATCATGCAATAGTTTTAGGACTTTATGCTGTAATCTCTCTGGGATGACGACTCTGTCTCCCCACAAGACGCATCTCTTTTGGGAGAAAAGTTCTGTCTGCTGGTTTTTGAATGGCTTGAAAGTGTTGTTTGGTTCGTTGTCAGGCCAACCCCTTTCTACCCAGCTGAGGACCCATGCCAAATAAGGATCCTTCCTTGTTTCTGAGGTGATGTCTTGTGCAGTCAGTGATGGTGAAGGAAGAGTTTCGATTTGTAGCATAGTGAGGGTTGGAGCTGGGTCGTCTATGACTTCTGGTAACGGAGAACGGCTCAAAGTGTCAGCGTGGGGAATTGCTTTCCCCGGGCGGTGTAGCAGTTGGTAATCGTATGCGGCTAGAAACTCTGACCAACATGTCATTCTCGGTGATAAGATGTGGGGAGTTGGTTTGTCTCCCACTAAAATGCCAAGTAATGGTTTGTGGTCAGTAATTATGGAGAAAGATCTTCCATATACATACTCATGAAATCGTTTAATCGCAGACACAATAGCGAGAGCCTCTTTATCAAGTTGGCTATAGTTTCTCTCAGTATTAGACAAAGTTCTTGAAAAGAACGCAATAGGTGCCTCAGTACTGTTTGATAGGATGTAGCTCAGGATGGCTCCTACTCCAAATGGTGAGGCATCGCAGGTGACAGTTAAAGGCAAAGTCTCATTATATTGAATCAATACAGCATCTGAAGTTAACAAGTCCTTTACTTGCTGAAAAGCTCGCTCTTCGCGATGTCCCCAGACCCAGGAAGCCTTTTTATGGAGGAGCCTATGCAGGCGTTCAGCAACAGTCGCCTTCTGGGGCAAGAAGATGTTATAAAAGTTAATGAGTCCCAGGAAGGCTTGGAGGTCTGTTTTATTCCTAGGTCTTGGGGTGCTTTTGATTGCAGTGAGTTTTTTCTCCATCGGGTGAATTCCCTGTTTGTCAAGAAAATACCCAAGAAATTCAACCCTCTCAGTATAAAGTTGGCACTTGTCTTTCTTGACCTTCAGGCCAGCGTCTTTAAATTTCTGGAGGACCATTCTGAGTCATTTTTCTAGCAGGCTTCTGTTGGGGGCAGCTATTAAGACATCATCGAAGTAGGGCACGACCCCTTTTATGCCTTGAAGCAATCTTTCCATCAGACTTTGGAAGATGCCAGGTGCTATACTCACTCCGAATTGGAGTCTATTATACTTGAATGCACCTCTATGCGTGACTATAGTTTGGGCTTCTGCAGTCTCTGCATCTACGGGCAGCTGCTGGTATGCCTGAGCTAGGTCCAATTTTTTAAATATTTTCCCACCTCCCAGGGAATGAAGAAGATGTTGGACCACAGGTACAGGGTAAGTGCTCTGCTGAAGCGCGTGATTTAGGGTGGCCCAGTAATCCCCACAAATTCTTAAGGACCCATCAGGTTTTATGAGGGTTACAATTGGGGTCTCCCACTGGGCGTGATCGATTGGTTCCAACACGCCCATGGCGATTAATTTGTCCAATTGTTCATCAATCTTTGGCTTGAGTGCAAAGGGCACTCGACGAGGCTTACGGCGAAAGGGCGCAACGTCAGGGCTGAGATTAAATGATATGGGGGATCCCTTGTACTTGCCTAGCTTCTCGGTGAAAACGTCCTGGAATTCCTGGACGAGGGCCGCTTCCCAGTCATCGCTTCCAGTTTGGTTGATGCCCGCTAGTTCAATTCCTAGTGGCGCGAACCATTGCAGACCCAGCAAACTGGGCCGATCTCGATCGACGATGGTAAGAGGTAGGGTTGCGGTGTGGTCTTTGGAGGATACTCAGACGTGGCTGGAACCGGCAACTGGAATTCTGTTTCCTTGGTAGTCTTAATATGATTTTTTGAGTGCTGAGGTCGTGGCGACAAATGTCAGGGATTGGCTGTTTTAAGATTTTCCAGGAGACCATTGACAGGGATGACCCAGAGTCGACTTCCATAACACATGGTTGATTCTCAATGGTGACCTTCACTCAGATTTTCCTTGCATCAAGGGAGGACGCGTGGCCAATGGTGATGGTTTGATGGGCCTCTTCTTGTCTGGTTGAGTTGGCGGGTGCTCAATTTCTGTAGTATTGGTTCCATTGGTTATTTAGGCGGTCCCGATTTATTGGTGGAGTGCCTGTCATATGCTGGGAGTTGTTTTCTCTTTGGATTGGGCTGGACCCTCACCTGCTTCTGCAGACCTTTGCGATGTGGCCCCTCTTTCCACAGGAATGGCAGAGTGCATCTAGGAATTTGCAGTCTGATCGCGGGTGGTTTCCCCTGCATCCAGCACATTGACTCGAAGGTTTATGATTCCGCTGGTCTCGCTGGTTGCGTTCTGATCTGAGTCTGTTGACCTCCTCTTCCTCACTTTCTGATGAGGATTTGAGGTCTTCATGGTGGGTGGTCGTTGTATGCCTCTCGGAGAAAGGTGTAATATCACTGGCGAGTTGGCGGTGCAATGCGTTAGCTCGGCGTATTCGAGCAGCTGACTTCCTGGTTGCTTCTGCTGCAGTAGCATCGGTGATGACATCTGGGAGGCCAATGTCTCCCTTCGCCATAATCTTGCTCTGGGTCGTGGGGTCTTTTAGGCCCAGAACAATTCGATCTCTCATGGCTTCCTCGAGGTTTGCGAAACCACAGAGTCCCCCTAGGTTTCTAAGGTCAGCGATGAAGTCTCCAACATTTTTGCCTTTCTGCTGGTCCCCCTGGTAAAACTTGTGTCTCCTGATGAGCATTGGCACTGCGGGTGCATAGTGAGCCCATAGGATTGGGGTGAGGTTGTCCCAGTCCATTGTCTTGACTTCTGCTGGTTTTGCAAGTGCTTTTGCCATTTTAAAAATGGTGAGCCCGCAATGGGTCAGAAATACCGCTCGTTTCTTGCCAGGCGTAGCATCTTTCAAATTGTTGGTCTCCAGGAACATCTGGAACCGGTCCATATACAAGTCCCAGTCTTCATTAGCCGGGTCAAATGGAGCGGGTGGTATAGCGCTGCTAGTCATTCTGCCGCTTTTGGTGCGTTCTTAGCCACGTGCTCTGTTAGTGTTCGGTGAGTGTTCAATCAGCTCTATCGTCTCCGCATCCCACCCTCATTGCCAGTGTTAGATCTGGAGCGTGACTCCAACTTTTTATTAGTGACTTCAGAACAGAGCAGGGATACTGGGCAGCAGCAGCTCTTTTTATAGAGCTGGCTGCTGTCACAATAACCAATGGTTTGAGTTTGCCGCGCTGGTAGCGGCCAATCAGCGGCGACCCGCTGTCAGCAATCAGATTAACCAGAAATGACCAATCACAATCCGCTGTTCGCGGGCCAATCAGAAGTGCAGGATTACGAGCCTGCTGTGGAAACAAAACTATTAGGATTTTAAACTAAAGCGTTTGCTTAGTTCGTAACACAGGGGACACATGATAACAGTGTTCCAAGATTTGAGGGGCTGCCGCAGAATGGAAGGGGTCAAAATATTATCCAAGGCACCTGAAGGCCAGACAAGGAATAATGGATGGAAACTGATCAAGGAAAGATTCAACCTAGAAATAAGGAGAAATTTTCTGACAGTGAGAAACAATCAACTAATGGAACAAAAGTTGCCTTCAGAAATTGTGGGAACTTTCAAGAAGAGACTGGACTGCCATTTGTCAGAAATTATGTAAGGTCTCATGCTTGGGTGGAGAGTTGGACTACATGACCTACAAGGTCCTTTCCAACTCTGTTAATCTGTTAAAAATATTAGAATATTGCTATAATGTCAACCTAGTCCTACTTTTCATAAGACTAGGTATACCCAATTCCTCCATATGTTCTAGCCTCCAGCCCCCTAATCATCTTTGTTGCTTCTGTACTGCAATGGGCAGCTACTTATTTAGTTTATAGGCAATTGAGAAAGAAAGAGATGGCAATAATCTATTTCTATGCTTCAAATTGATTTCCTTTTTACCTTGATGAAAGTGACAAGGCCGCCATAAAATATAGCCACAATAAAGAGAATAACGAAGGTGAAAACTTTATTCCAGACACCATTGGCTTCTTCCAGCTCACTGTATTCATCTTCACTTTCATTGCGAATGTCACAGAAAGCTGCTCCCATGAGGGTACAATCCCAGGAATCTGAAGAATGGAGTGGAAAAAAATCAAATTAGAAAGATGGCTCTGAAAAGTAAAGGAAGAAAAGCCAAGAGAAAATATTTGAGGGAGAGGGGCACTATCAATTTCTATCTAATCATTTATTTAACATCTATATGGGTAGTCCTCGACTTACATCCATTATGGAACCTGGCAATTACTGTTGTAAGCCACGATTATTGCAGAATGGGTCATTATTCATCCAACTTGATTTTATTACTATTGTTTTGTGGCTGTTGTTAAGCAAATGCCATGGTTATTCAGCAAATGTGGCAATTATTAAACAAAACTATTGTCATTTTTTTGCTGAAAACCCAGAAGTAAATGGTGATTTCTGGCAAAAAAGATGTAAATTGTGACCACATGACCTCAGGGTGGTGCAAACATTTGTAAACGTTGGCTGATTGTGGAACATCTCAAATGCAATCACATGACCACATCGGGGTTGGCCATCTGAATTTCAGAATCAGGTCATAAGTTGCTTTTGTGGGGTCTGCCCTAACTTCAAACAGTTGCTAAGTGACCATTCATAAGTGGAGGATTACCTGTGATTATGATATTTCACACCACCAAGAACCAAAAGTTGAGAGTGAATTACAAAAATGACCCTCCAAAAGTATAAAATAATCAAAGCAGATTTAAAGCAAGATCAAAGTGCATCATGCCTAGAGAAACAACTATAAAATCCTCATCCCCCAAAGCATAAAATTCAGTATTGAATCAGTCTTTAAACCAGCAAGGAGAAATGATTAGAGTCAAAAGTCATGTTCAAACATAAACATAAAAAAGATGACAAGCTTTGTTTGTTTGGTTTTTTTTTTTGGAGGAAAGCATCAAATGCATGTCAAATGGATATCTGTGGGAATATATTGGCCACATTAAAAAAAACTTCACTGCCCTTAGATAGCATCTTTGGAGTGTTGCATTGGCCTAAATTGTGGCTCTTTTTGGTGTAAACCAGATGCCAATCGAAGAAGAAAGAAAGAAACATCAAATTCGTGCATATTGTTTTAATGTAACATGGAAAGATACATAAAAGGTGCATTATAACAAGAGCGCCACAATTGGGGCATTGATTTTTTTTACCAGTTAAGAAATTAGTTGTTCTATCGATTATGTTTTCAGAAGAGACGTGAGCTACAAGGCATCTGTAGGAGACTCCCATCATCCATTTGCTTGTGGGGACTTCGAGCATGCTTAGCAAGGAGCAGGTTTGTTTTTCATGGTCACACTTCATGCCATGGGTGTCGTAACCCTTGAAGGACATTTCTTGGTTCTCTTCTTCCCACTTCAGAAAGATTTCATCTGGATAGAAATCTTTCGCTATGCACAATAGGGTTACATTGAAGTCTTCACTGGATGATTGACGCTGGAGATCCACTTTGGGGGGTCTCATAGTCCCTGGATTAACAAAGACAAGACAACATGGTTGAGAAACAAAATGTGCTGGGCTCTATCATAATTGTATCCTTAGCTGTATCAAGAAGGTGTTGTGGCCCACAGTAGCCAGTGGGGCTGGCGGCAGATTTGGACAGTGAGGAGGTTGAGGGGAAACATGGGCCAGTCCTGGAGTCTGCGGAAAGCTCTGATCAGTGCTCTGTATTGGAACAGAAATGGGGTCAGGGCCATCCAACAGTTATCTTTGGAGTTGGAGATAAGTGGGGCAGAAGAACAGCTGGAGCCTGTTCCTAGTGTGCAAATGTGCAGAGCTGTCAGGAGAAGGGAACAGTTAAGGAACAAGAGTTGACTCAGGAGTAAAGACACAGGTGAATGGCCCCTCCCATAGGGAATAAAGAGGAACGAAAGGAGAGTAAGGTTTGCAGGAGATAATCAGTTCATTTAATTAGGGTGAAGATCTGTTCCTGACTCTTTGTCAAATATTTTCTGGTATAGCGTTGCACTTGGAAGCTTTTGGCCTGGCAACTCTCCAAGCCTGATAAGGTTTGTGGTTGTAAATCACCCTTGAAAGACTGTTTGTTGGGACTTTGCTGAATGTGAATGATAGGAATTCACATTAGCCAAATAGAAAGGGGTTTTGTCAGGATGAGGAGTCTGCTTCATGATTTTGTGCAGCCTCAGTCAGAAAAGAAGGGTTTTTTCCTTCTCAGAACTCCCTGCCCTCAAAACTACTATTTTAATTTTCTTTTGTGTAAGGATAAAACTCCTTTTTTATGACCCTGTTATCCCTTAATTTGGGGTAGACTGGAAGGAGCTGAGCGTTTACTGTCCTGATGCCACACAGAGTTCACAGCAGATATTTTATTTCTTTCAACCCTAGTAGAGAAATATCTGCCGCTACCCTGTTTCTCCAACAATACGGCCTCCCCCAACAGGAAGTCCCAGTGTTGTGAATGAATAAATGTGTTAATAAAGTTATCAAGAGCTTGAAGTCAAGTGCAGGGTTCTGGCCCTGCACTTCTGATTGGCCGTTAGTGGCGACATCGGATTGGTCCGTTCAGGAGAATCTGACTGGCCATTAACGAGCCTCTCCCATTGGTTAACGGAGCTAGCGCTCCCTGGTTTTCATTGTTTGAATAGTTAATAAGTTGCCTATATAGGAGGGCCGTTTCAGCCATTGAGCTGAGCTGTCACACTATGATAATAAAGAGTTTTGAAGGTCACTGTTTCACCAGCTCGTCTCCATTCTTCGCGCCCATGCTCCAAACTTAACACTGGCGACGAGGGTGGGATGTGGAGACGTCGGAGCTGACTGAACTACGAAGATCGATTACTGAGCACGTGGCTGAAATGCACAACGGCGGAACCATGTCCGGCGGCATCATACCACCCGCTCCATTCGACCCAGTGCAAGAAGACTGGGACTCCAATATGGATCGTTTCCAAATGTTCTTGGAAACCAACAATTTGAAGGATGCCACTACCGGGAAGAAACGGGCGGTATTCCTAATGCATTGCGGGCCGACCGTATTCAAGATGGCCAAGGCACTAGCAAAACCGGCAGAAGTAAAGTCTATGGACTGGGACATCCTCAAACCCCTACTGAGAGCCCACTATGCACTGATCGTGCCAACACTCGTTAGATGGCATGAATTTTACCAAAGAAGTCAACAGAAGGGCGAAAGTGTTGCTGATTTCATAGCTGATCTCCGGAATCTGGGAGGCCTATGTGGGTTTGCTGACCTCGAAGAAGCCCTGAGAGACCGAGTAATTCTGGGATTAGAGTCACTGCACACGCAGAGTAAGCTGATGGTGAAAGGTGACATCAGCCTTAAAGATGCCATCGCTGAAGCTACTGCAGAAGAAGCGACCAGAAAGTCAGCTGTCCGAATGCGCCGCAACCACGCCCCGGTTCACCAACTGACCCGTGAGCTTTCACCCAAGTCAGAAGGGCAGTTGTTAATGGCCCACCACGAGGGCCTCTCTTCGTCGTCAGACAGCGACGAAGAAGAGGTCCATCAACTTCGGTCCAAACGGGACCAATGCCAGAAATCTCAGTACCAATGCGCTGGTTGTGGGGCAAGCCATGCCTGATCAGAATGCAAATTTCTCGACGCGCTCTGCCATGTGTGCGGGAAACGAGGCTATATCAGACGGGTCTGTAGAAGCCAATTGGGACACAGCCAGCCCTCAAAGGCGGCTAACTATCTCCAACCAACAGCAAATTGTCCTGTAAGGCGAGAACCAGTGAACCACTAATGGAACAACCACTCCTATAGAAACAAAACCTTAAACCGCCCCACGAAGCGAGAAGAGGCTCACCAAACTATCACGATCAGTCACGCCTCCTCTCTGGATGCCAAGAAAATCCGAGTTAAAGTGGCCATCAAAAACCAGCCCTGTCTGATGGAAGTCGACTCAGGATCATCCCTCTCGATGGTTTCCTGGAAGACCCTCAAGCAGCTCACCCCTACTGTCCGGCGACAAGACCTCCGATCCCAAAGACTCATACTCAAAAACTATCAGGGGAATCGGATCCCAGTCATAGGAGTATCGTTCAAGAACCGTACAGCATTCCTACCCCTGACGGTAATCGACAAAGATCGGCCTAGCCTGTTAGGCCTCCAATGATTCGCTCCACTTTGAATTGAAGTGGCAGGCATTCACCGAATCGGTAACAGCAACTGGGAAGAAGACCTCATCCAAGAATTCAAGGATGTCTTCGCAGAAAAACTAGGTGAGTACAAGGGGACCCCGATATCATTTAACCTCAATCCCAAAATAGCTCCCATCCGCTTTAAGCCTCATCGAGTTCCCTTTGCCCTTAAACCAAAGATTGACGAGCAGCTTGATAAATTGATAGCCCAGGGTATGTTAGAACCAACCGATCATTCTCCCTGGGAGACCCCAATTGTTATGCCCATCAAGCCGGATGGATCAATAAGAATTTGTGGGGACTACCGAGCCACCCTGAACCACGCCCGTCAACAAAACGCGTATCCGGTACCGGTGGTGCAGCACCTCCTCCATTCCCTGGGGGACGGAAAAGTCTTTGCTAAACTAGACTTAGCCCAGGCATACCAACAACTGCTGGTAGGCAAAAAAACGGCAGAGGCACAGACAATCGTTATGCACCAAGGTGCCTTTAAGTGTAACCGACTCCAATTCGGAGTGAGCGTGGCCCTGGGAGTCTTTCAAAGTTTGATGAAAAGATTATTACAAGGGATAAAAGGCGTTGTCCCATATTTTGATGATGTGTTAATTGCTGCTCCTACCCCGAAAATTTTACGGGATTGCCTGAGGGTGGTTCTCCAGAATTTTTAAGGTATTTAATTGATAGTCATGGCATTCACCCTACCGATAGCAAGCTGAGGGCAATCAGGAATGCCCCAAAACCCCGAAATAAGGCCGACCTCCAGGCGTTTCTAGGCCTTATCAATTTTTATAACGTATTCTTGCCACACAAAGCAACCGTAGCTGAATCCCTACATCGTTTATTGGACAAAAAAGCAATTTGGGTATGGGGACATAGAGTAGAGCAGTGTTTCGAAATGTAAAAAAATTATTGACTTCTGACGCTGTACTAATGCAGTACAATGAGACTTTGCCGTTAACGATCACGTGTGATGCATCGCCTTTTGGAGTGGGCACCATTTTGAGCCACGTTTTGCCAAACGGTAGCGAAGCCCCTGTTGCCTATTTCTCAAAGACGCTTTCAAAATCAGAACGCAATTACAGTCAGATTGATAAAGAAGCCCTTGCTATTGTGTCTGCTGTCAAGAGATTTCATGAGTACGTGTATGGCTGAACCTTTACTATAGTGACTGACCACAAACCTTTGCTGGGAATAATAGCGGGAGATAGGCCAACCCCCTATATATTATCTCCCAGAATGACTCGCTGGTCAGAATTCTTGGCTGCCTATAATTATCGGCTGCAACACCGCCCGGGGAAAGCCATTTCCCATGCCGACGCATTAAGCCGAGCACCGCTTCCCGAGACCATTGATGACCCTGCGCTTACAGTGACAACGTTGCAGATCGAGATACTTCGTACACTGCCATTAACAGCCTGAGATATTGCGATGGAAACAAAACGCAACCCCGCCTTAGCACGAGTCCTCAGTTGGGTGGAGTGCGGATGGCCATTGGACCAGATACCTGATGACTACGCCCATTCAAGAGTCGACAAACAGAATTGTTTTCACAGAAGGGCTGCATTATCTGGGGAGATAGAGTCGTTGTCCCAGAGCGGCTACAAAGAGCGGTATTAAGAACCTTGCACGATGGGCACCCCGGCATCGTGCGCATGAAGGCCCTCGCACGTAGCTATGCATGGTGGCCGGGCATCGACAAGCAGATCGAAACATGGGTCAAAGCTTGTCACAAATGCCAGGAAGTAAGCAACGCCCCACCAAAAGCAGTCCCAACCGAATGGAAAACACCGCGGGGACCCTGGTCCCGTATTCATCTGGACTTTGCGGGACCTACCAAAGGCCACACATTCTTGTTGACAGTGGATGCCTACTCGAACTGGCTCGAGATCCACGACATGAGGAATACAACAACCGAAGCGGTCATCCAGAAATTAGACAGACTATTTACAGCGCATGGATTACCAGACGTTCTGGTATCTGATAACGGACCCCAATTTACCGCATTGTCCTTTGAACAGTACCTGGCGGACCGCGGTACTCGCCATGCGCTGACTTCGCCGGCGCATCCTGCGGCCAACGGAAGGGCCGAGCGCATGGTACAATTCGTCAAGAAAACGCTACACAAAATGGACTATGACAATATTGAAGAAAAAATAAACCGGATACTCCTTTTGCAGCATATCACTCCACACAGTGTCACCAACAAAACTCCCGCTGAGTTGCTAATGGGGCGGAAACTCCGCTCCCACCTCGACAGGCTACACCCATTGTACGAACCTGAGAAACCACACGGATCCAGCGGGCGATGCCGTACCTTTCAGGTAGGCTACTTGGTATTCGCTAAGAACTTGTCGGGCGATCCGCTGTGGGTCGAGGTGACTGTGGTCCGAGTTACCGGCCCTAGATCGTACCTCGTGAAATGTCACGATAATAGACTGTGGAAACGCCACATTGATCAGCTATGATCAAGGCTGCAGTCAGGGATCTCCAAGTCCCCTGATGACCAAACTGAGGGGGGAGGAGATACGAAGGAAGATGAACTTGAAATAGAAGGAAGCTTTAATGAAAGAAACGACAGAGAAACGGAATCACGCGAAGAAGAATCAGGAATGGGAGTGAGCTCGCCTCACAGTGATACCGGAGATGTTGGTGACAACGGAAATTCGAACTCAAGTTAGAGGCACCCCTTTCACCAGACAACGTTCTACCTCAACAAGATTGCAGCCAAATACCAGGTGCACAATGAAAGTCTAATAGACTGACAAAACAACCGGCCTACCTCAAGGACTACGTAACCGCACCCTGTAAACGAAACCCGGGGGGAAGGGGTGTTGTCAATGAATAAATGTGTTAATAAAGTTATCAAGAGCTTGAAGTCAAGTGCAGGGTTCTGGCCCTGCACTTCTGATTGGCCGTTAGTGGCGACATCGGATTGGTCCGTTCAGGAGAATCTGATTGGCCATTAACGAGCCTCTCCCATTGGTTAACGGAGCTAGCGCTCCCTGGTTTTCATTGTTTGAATAGTTAATAAGTTGCCTATATAGGAGGGCCGTTTCAGCCATTGAGCTGAGCTGTCACACTATGATAATAAAGAGTTTTGAAGTTCACCGTTTCACTGGCTCGTCTCCATTTTTCGCGCCCATGCTCCAAACTTAACACCCAGCATGTTTTATAGGCATGAAATGAAATTAAGCCCCCCCCAATTAAGGCCTATATTAAAACATGCGAAATGGTGGGGAATGGTGGGGGGAGGGATTGCCTTAAGGAAGTACTTTTGTTGTATACCCGGATATGTGCTGCCTGCGTTGACCCCGATACAAAGTGCCCCACCAACGCCAAGATCAACATCCAAGCCATCGCTACCTGCCTGCCTGAAGATGCAAGGGGGGGGAATTAAGTCACCCCCCGAAAAGATGGCCTAGCCATTTTTTCGGGGCTCAAAAAAAAAAAAAATAGACCCGGCCTTCTTATATGAGAAACACGGCACTTAGGACTGAACTCTCAGCCTCCCAAGTGTCTCCAGCACTAGGCCATTACGCTGCTCACTTTTCAGGTCATCTTCAACATTCCTAAGTTAAAGGCCATCAATATTATTTATTTATTAGATTTTTTTTATCCTGCCTTGATTACTTTATAAGTAACTTAAGTGGAGAAACATACATAGGTTCCTTCTTTCTCTTTTTTTTTTCTTGAAAACAGGAAGTGGGGTGAGGTGGGTTGGGCAGAGACAGAGGGACTATTCCATGGGTGTCATATCACCATAGCAGCATATTGGGATGTTTTTCCCCTTTACTAAACTGGGCATGGCCAGCATGTGATGTATCTGGCCCACAGGCCAGGAGATTGAAAGCCCTGCACTAGCCCTATATCACCCAGTCAACTTTCATACCGAATGTGGGACTAAACCTCACAGACTCCTGCTGATTGGCTCAAAGTCACCAGTGTGATTTTCATGCCTAATATGGGTCTAGAACTAACAGTCTCCTGGTGATTGGCCCAAAGTCACCCAGCCAGCTTTTATGCATAAAGTGGGACTAGAACTCACTGTCTTCCAGTTTCCAAACTAGCACCTCAACCACTAGGCCAAACTGGCTCTGTTATAAACATACCATTAAGATTGTCAAGTTGTGGGCTGTCACCTTTGAAGCCCTTCATACCTTGGGACCAGGTTATCTAAGGAACTGTCTCTTGCCGGTCACATCTACCTGACCCATGAGAGCAGGGAGGCAAGGAAAGTTACAGGTCCCATCCCCTAGGAAGATACACCTGATGGGACCCAGCAGAAGGGCCTTCCCCACGGTGGCTCCCTCTCTCTCTGGAATTAGACTGGCCCCCACTTTAACACTCTTCTGGAAGGGGTTGGAGGCTTGGTGGGGAACTCAGAGCAGGATGGAGCCCATGAAAAGGCTCGTGTGATGTGTTGTTGCCGGGTTTGGGGTGAGTTTGGGTGGGAGATTATTACATTTTTTTAGTCATTTATGATGAGATTTTTATTTATTAGTTTTAGTGTTTTATATGTGAGGTTTTTATATTCCTCTAAGCTGCCTTAAGTTGCCATGTGTGTCTAGGCAGCAATATACATTTTCTAAAATGAATAAACAAACAAACAAACAAACAAATAAAATGTTGCCACAATTCTGCTGTTGAGAAATAAGACTGCTCTAATGATAGCTACTACCAGGATCAGTTTAGAATAAGGTTGAATTGAACTACTTTCCAATCTCCTTGTACTTAGAATCCTTCTTCTGTATCATTTGCTTGCCAGTTCTTTATAGGAATCCTTACAGGGGTGGGATTCAGCTGATATGGACCAGTTTGAGTGAATTAGTATGTCTGATTATCAGTTGGCCCTGCCCACCTGCCCCCGTGCTAGCCTGTCCTATATTTCTGTGTTTTGAAGCTCAGTTGATTCACACAGCACAGTGGATTGTCGTACCTCAGCTGTTTTACTCACTAGGGCTGCAGTAGAGGGTAAGTTTTAGAGCTGAAGATGGGTGGTTTTGCAAACAAAGTGCCCCCTCACTAAACCAGTTGTTACACCGGTTGAATCCCACCACTAAGTCCTTACCATTCCTTCGGTCAAAATGCTTCATCTCCATTTCTCCTAGGCCACTCTGGATGTTACAAGCGAATTGAGTGGTGTTGATCCAGTCACTCAGTTTCACCTGCAATCGGCCATACATCAAAGAAGTGTAGTTGGTTTCTTGGAAGACTTCATTTGTCACTGAATTATTGTTGGCCGGCTTGCCATCCATGGTCCAGCTGAAGGTTGCATTGGCACTGGTATTTGTGAGAGACATCATGCAGGTTAGAGTTGCACTTCTGTTTGTGAAGAGCTCTTCAAAGGATGGCAACTGCATCTTGATCACTTCCATATTGCTTGGAGATGTCACCATTCCTTCAAAAGCAATGTTGCATGAATTACTTTGATGGGTACTTTCCTGTTCTTACCTCACCTCCTTCCTAAAGGGGATATATTAGAATGACAACTACAAAACCACCTTCTCCTTCTTGTGATTAGCCTGGGAAATCTAAATAAAATTAATCTAACATCTGGATGCAAGGGCTGATGAAGGAGGAACAAACAACTTTGTTCTGTTTCAAAAAAAAATGCAGGTCCTTCTACTTGGAGACAGGCAAGATGAAGGATGTGTGCAATCAACCTTGGAAAATGGATCCACATTGAATTGTCCCAAAATGAGTTGACTATGGCCAGTTGGCCATGACGAGTTGTCCTAGACCCATACCCTTAATGTATTTTGGCTATGCAAATCACTAAAAGCATAACATTTCTGTTAGGAAACATTAATAATGAAGCAATCATTATTGGGACTTGGCAGACTAAAAGTCAAGGCCACTGATTTGGAAAATGAAGTGGACTATAATGAGGCTCAAGAAATATGGCTATTCACTCACCAGTAAAAGCACTTTGTAGATAGATCAGATCCACTTTTTCTTTTGTTTTCAATTTAAGCGTACAAAGCAGAGGTGGTATTCAGCAGGTTCTGACCAGTTCTGGAGAACCAGTAGTGGAACTTTTGAATTGTTCAGACAACCAGCAAATACCACCTCTCACTGGCCCCACCACCATCAATTCCCTGCCTCCTGAGTCCCAGCTGATCTGCTAGGTCTTCTTTTGTTGCTCTGCATAGGAGAACCGAACTGGAAAGCAGGTTGGTGGGGTGGGGAGGGAATGGGGATTTTGCAGTATCCTCCCTTGCCATGCCTACCATACCCACCCACCAAGCCATGCCCACAGAACCGATAGCAAAATTTTTTGAATCCCACCACTGATACAAAGGAAAACTCACCAGAGGAATGCACATCTTTCTTAATCACAAAGTTGGTTTCATGGTGATTTACAGTGCATGTGTATGTTTGTGGATTGTGCCAATCTTCTCCACTGATGGTCAAAGTACAGTCCTTCTGGAATGTCCCATCAAGAAGGGACACCGGAGAGGAACAGTTTGGAATGGAACTTAGTTTCTCTCCTTTGGTGTTCCACTGAATGTCTATGGTTTTGGGGTAGAAGCTG